>VZRI01008100.1:154824-185200 GCA_013397515.1 Upupa epops | reverse complement strand
ATGAGGAAAGGCTGAGGGAGCTGGGTCTCTTTAGCTTGGAGAAGAGGAGGCTGAGGGGTGACCTCATGAATGTCTATAAATATGTGAGGGGTGGATGTCAGGATGATGGAGCCAGGTTCTTCTCAGTGTCATCTGGTGAGAGGAAAAGGGGCAATGGGTGCAAGCTGGAACAGAGGAAGTTCCGTGTAAGTATCAGAAGGAACTTCTTGCCGTTGAGGGTAATGGAGCATTGGACCAGGCTGCCCAGGGGGGTTGTGTAGTCTCCTCTGGAGATGTTGAAGACCTGCCTGGATGTGTTCCTGTGCAACTTGGTCTAGGTGATCCTGCTGTGGCAGGCGGAATGGACTAGATGATCTTTTGACGTCCCTTCCAATCCCTAATGATTCTGTGATTCTATGAATAAGCTTTCTCAATGAAATAGTATTCTCTATAACAGAGCATAGTCAATATGATCAGGTTTCCTACCTTTGCTGACTGGCTGGATGCCACATCCTTAAGAGCATGGTGTGAAAATTAAACAGCACTATTTAAAATGGGTGCAGGAGGTTTTTATTTTTCAACACACAAAAATCTCTAATGGGTTGTAGACTTAATGTCTTAACAGTCCTGTTTGATCTTTTAGTGAAAAGGCCAAAGCTATGTCTTTTCCCTTTTCAGCTGAAATACAAGGTAGAATGCAGAAAAAGATAAAACTGAAAACGAAGGGCTAAGGAAATAGCTGTTACAGGAGTTTTAAACTATTAAATTAGTGAACCGCAATTCTTTCTCACCTTTGGAAGGGAGCCAGATGATAGGAATGCAAACAAAAAAGCTTTTCAGAGAACATACTTCTGCTTTATAAAGAACGTGTGGTAGTACTTGAATGGTCATTTTGAGAGTGTTAGTACCTTCTCTTACAGGGTAAGTGAAAATACTGATCAGATTTCATGAACTGCCAAGGAATTCCTTGTCTGCTTTTTCTAGGTGAACATTTTTGTTTCTAACTAGTATTGAGTCTTGCTAAGCTTAGTGAATTTCCCAGCCTTAGAATCTCAGTGAGATCCTACTACTTTGGAGCTAAAATGGAAGAATTTGATTTTCTTTGTATACTTGAATATTGTAAGATTTTTGAGGCTCGTAGGATGAGGGCCATTTAAAGATTGGCCTCTGATTATGTTTTTCCATGGATCAGAGGATCTTATCTGGATGGCTGACTTGTGGGGTGGAGATGAGCAAACATTTCTTTTTAATGAGGAGCTGAATTCTTTGTAAGGAAATCAGTATGTGTCTGTGATCCAGCAGTAGGATGAGGTAATGATTAAAAATTAACAAACATATTATTGCTGCTTCTTCCTAGTATTGCTGGAAGGCTACAGGAATAATTTCATACTTCACAGTCTTAGCATTTACAGTGTTCTTAAAACAGTGACATTTTGTTATAAAAACATAATAAAGAACACTCTCTTCCTCTCTGGCACTAATGTAGCTCTACCTTTTTGTCAAACAGCAGAATAGCCAGCATCCTCAGATTGGCGAGTAGCCAGGACTTTGTTTCAGTTATTAACAGGATTCGTGTGTCAAGGGGGATGATCTTACAGTGGTGCACATCAGATGTAGTTTATTGCATTAGCCTGCAGTGGTTACAGATGAAGAAATAAATTAAGTTCAAAGCTTTAAATCAAGCCTATATTTCTTTGCAAAGTGAAATGTTACATCATTAGAAATACCTGATGTTTAGATAAAAATGTAGAACTATACTTGTTCTTCAGATTTATTTTCCTCTTTCATAAAGTTAGTATTAATTATTACATGAAATTAATCAGTTGAAATAGCTTAAAAATCCTTTTGGCTTCATTAGTGATGTGATATTTTACAGTGGTGTGCATTGATTCCTCATATAAATAGACAAGATCTGAAGAAAGTATGGGAAAAGAGTAGGTGTGGGACAATTCACTGGTACAGAAACCTGCTTTCAGTGATGCCGGCTTTCATCTGTGTATATCCAGATTCACAAGGGCTGTTTTTCTTTCTTAATATTCTTGACACGTAGCCCATAATAAGAGGGCAATAGAAGATAATGTTAGTATTCAGGAAGTCAGCTCAGCTAAAAAATATTAGTCATCTGTTTTTTTTTTTCCTGCTGGATGTATTTGCTTTTCTCAAGGTAGTAAGTGTTCAGCCCTGTTCATCTAAGTGGCATTGTCTGCAGGATAGGACCCTGGTAAATCAGACACAACTTTTATGAAGTACTTTGCCTTTAGGAAGAAAAGAGTATTAAGTAAGCTCTCCATATGAGAGACTCAAATTCTACTCTATTAGAATTGGATTCTTTTTCCTAAAAAAACTAATAGTGCCCAAATGCACAGACCTAGTATAGAAGAGAAATAGTATTTGAGATTTCAGGTGGATAAGTCTGTGTTTTTTATGAAGGAGATCAAACCAATTTTTGTCTGCTTTTAAAATGTGTACTGAAGATACATGTTTATTTGTATTGATAACTTAAAACATCTAAGAATCACTGTTGCTGAAAACTATTGTTCAAATGTATCTTGGACTTTAACAGGTAAAATGCTTTGAAACAATTTTTTATGTGTCTGGAATATTTGGGACACTAAATTACAGTGTGTTTAAATATTTTTATGAGAAGTATGTGCACACTTCTAATAGATTGAGTAGATGCCATTACAAAGAACAGTTCTCAACAGTACTATTTATTATTTAACAGTATCTTCATGAAATATTCACAGCTGTAGTAACAACATTTTACAGATTGAAAAGAACTTTTACTTAGCACAGCTTGTCTCTTAGTAGTTTGAGATTTTCTTTTAATATCTGAGTGACTATTCATGTAGACTTTGAAATGTGCTTTTATCTTCAAACAGATGTTGCAGCTGAGTAGTTTAAACAAAACAAACAGAGCTTGGATAGCATTGTAGTTGGTGATCTTGTGTGCAGAAAGCCTGCAGGATCAGGTAAAGAGGTAAAAGTTCTGTGAGCTTAATACAAATGGCCATCAGTCGTTTGTTTATCTCATCATTATTCTTTCAAACAGACTACGCACTTTTTTAGTAAAGGTAACAGCACCCAGTGTGTATTTTAATCTTTAGATTCCTTTATTTACCTTTACATCTCAATTGTCTTTCTGTTACCTACTTACAGCACAATAAAACTTGACAAAAAAGCCTGTACTTATTTATTCCTGGAGACATGTTAATTTGGTGCCTAAATTTGTGTCTAAATAAAGATTTCAATTAGGATATCTCTGTCTAATGGATATGTTTATTGGTATGTCCATAGTATGTGTGTAAGGGATCCTAAGCAGAAAAACCTCCACACCTGTGGACACCTTTGCTGTCTGTTGGGCCATGTGTAGGTAATACACCCTCATGCTACAAGAGTTGTAGTTAAACTAATGAACTTTAGAAATTAACTCATGAGTACTAAAAGTTCTAGAACTTCTATTCATGCTGACTTAGGACTTTTTCATAGATCACAGAATTTTTGACCTTACAAATCTTAAGCAGATGATTAACTATGTGTTTACTGAATTAGCCATCTACAGGCTATAGAATAGTGTTAGTTACCTTGCTTAAAGGTAGAGCAACAGCTCAGAGGGTATTACCAGTGTCAGAAGTTTTTGCAATAATAGATGTTTTGTTCAGTAAAATTCCAGATTATACTTATTCAACAGGAGGATCAGTAGGAAATTATCAGACAGGTGAATCAGCATAATTTAGTTATTCATTCCCTAGTAAATGTTTCAAGGGATCTAAGATACAGCTAAGCTACTAAGTCGTGAAAATGATGTTTCTAGGACTTATTTTGCTGAGGCTGAAGTTTAAAGAACAAATGGAAAATGAAGAGCTAAAACATACTACAGAAGAGAAGTAGCAGGTATTTGACACTCAAAGAGATAGGGTGTTGCTGGAAAATGAGTATGTTCACAGGCTTCCTTTCCTAGTGGTAGACCTCTACTTCTACACTGTTTGCAGTACTTCAGGCTTTTAGTTCCAAGGTAAACTTTTCATAGCGATCTCCAAACCAAGCTCATTTTGCGGGTCTATAAATATGTGAGGGGTGGATGTCAGGATGATGGAGCCAGGTTCTTCTCAGTGTCATCTGGTGAGAGGAAAAGGGGCAATGAGTGCAAGCTGGAACAGAGGAAGTTCCATGTAAGTATCAGAAGGAACTTCTTGCCAGTGAGGGTAATGGAGCATTAGACCAGGCTGCCCAGGGGGGTTGTGTAGTCTCCTCTGGAGATGTTGAAGACCTGCCTGGATGTGTTCCTGTGCAACTTGGTCTAGGTGATCCTGCTGTGGCAGGGGGATTGGACTAGATGATCTTTTGAGGTCTCTTCTGATCCCTTATGATTCTATGATCATTTCAATGAAGACGTTTTTCCTAATATCTAACCTGAATTTCTCCCGGCACAATTTGATGTAATATCCTCTTGTGTTATCTCACATTACTTGTAAGAATAGACCAGCCCCCACTTCTCTACAATCTCTTTTCAGGTACTTGTAGACAGCAGTATGGTCACTTATCAGCCTTCTCCTTTTCAGATCAGACAGGCCCCAGTTACCTCGGCCACTCCTCATAAGGCTTTTTCTCCAGACCCTTCATCTACCTTGCTACCCTTTTTTGACCTGCATCATCACCATTGTCAGGTACAGGAGTTTAAGCTCTTCCCTGCACTATTTCTGATACTAGCCAGGATGCCACTAGCCTTTTTGTCCATGTGAGCACACTGTTGCACTGTTGGCTCATATTTAGCAGATGATAAAGCAATACTTGCAGGTCTCTTTATATTGAGCAGCTTTATGGCCAATCTCTCCCAAGCCTGTAACATTACATTGTGTTTTTGTGACCTCAGTGCAGGACTAGCACTTGGCTTTGTTGAAGTTCATACAATTGGCCTCAATCCATTGATCACATTACTAGGGAGAAAATATTTGGTGACTTTTAAGTAAGTGAAAAAAGATGAAAGGTCAAGTATTATTACTTATACCTTTGAAATTAGTGTAGCAAGTAGTTTTAGGGAGAAACTCCTTTTTCCCCTCATCCTTTGTTTACTTAACCACGATCTCATGTGTGATCGTCTATTTCTTGTATTTTAGGAGTGGAAGTCACAGTGCATGCAGCTGTAGGAATCATACTCCTCTTGTTTTTGACATCTGAAAAAGTTACTTGTGTTGAGAAGCAGAACTTAAATTTTACTTTATTTTGGATGGTTCAGCTGAAAAACACTGGTTCAGAATGTCTGTCTTAAACAAGTTATGAATGTGTTTCTTGCAAATTGTTTCTGGTTATGTCAACGGTCAGATTTCTAAAACAGTCTTTCAGTAAGATAGTAGGACAGCATTTCTGTAGTTTTAATATCTTGGTGGGTTTGAGACAGGCTATATGAGTGGTTGCTTGTTAATGGACATTTAGAACTTGATATATTCACTGTGTTCCAGAGTTTAAACTTTGAATGTTGCTGATAAAATAGAAAACAGGGAAGTAGTAGCCAGGCCAGATGCATAAAAGCAAAAAGGTTTATTTATGGTAGTCCACAGGCTGGTAAATTAGTGTAATGCTCAAACCTGGTTTCTGCTCGTTAGAAAGAGCACTGCACACATTGGGTGAAAAAACAAATAGCGAAGAGTTTTGTTACTCCCTTTGTATCTCAAGTCAGACCAGTAAGTTACTGGGGAACATAGAGTAACTGTGATATCTTTCACTACCTTTCTAACTAACTCCTTTTGGTAAAACTGGGTTCTTTCATTAGGCTGCTGCATTTAAGGCTCTTTAATGATACTCCAGTAGTGGTACAAATAAAAGAATTAATGTACCATTGTGAATAATGAACATGTTCATTCTCATAAAAACAAACTAAGGTTCTTGCCTGGTAAGGAAGGAGGATACCTGTTGTGAAAACTGGCAAAATGTAGATTTGTTATTGTCTCCTTTCTTTAAAGGGTGGCTATTGCGTGGAAGCACTGAGATGCTTTCAGTGAATGGGAAATCTAGAGACTGGTGATAACAAATAGTCAACAGTCATCTTCTAACCCATGGGCTTGAGTTCAGTGTAGATGAATGATAGAACAAACTTACTGCTTATTACAGAGTTCTCTGTTCATGTTATGGAATGATCATGGGGAGAGATAATTTTAAATTAAGATTTCATTTTCCTTGTAACTGTTGTCATAAATCCCACTATATTGAAGTGTAATGTCTTCTGGTTTCCCTACAACAAGTTTAATTTGAATAGAATTAGTGCAAATATTAAGACAATGGAAAAATAAATGTATGAAAGGCATTAAAATACTAAAGATAAGAATGTAGAATTGTAAGTTTAAACATGAGATTTTTTGAGAAGTGACTAAGGAGCACAACTCTATAGAAAACTCTCTGTGATTTTTGGAAAAATTCGGACTGCTTCAAATGTGAGATAATTTGTGAATAAAAGGAGTGCAAAACACTGTTAGGATAATCTGTGTAATTTGTTAATCACGTTTTTCTCTTTTCATAATGCAGTTACAGTTCTAGTAAAGCTTTTGGATTTTAAATTCAATTTCATAATATTTTGACTTGGAAAGCTGTGGCAGTAGTAATAGTGAGCCAGTCTTTAATGCAAAAATCGTGATATATGGTGCCTTCTGCTTTTTTAATGGCTTTAGACAGTGATTCAAATATTGATAGTCTTTTTGCTTGGCTGGCTAGTGGAGTGAAAAACTGAGAAGATTGTAACACCAAAGGTTAAGATTTAAAAAATGACTCAGTTATCATGTTTATAGTTATTATTTGTATCACATTGACATCTAAAAAATGTCTATTGTGTTCATGGCTCTACGATGACTTCTAATAGTAAGGAAAATGTTCTTGCACTAAATTTTTTCCATCTTCTCTATTTTGGTGTAAAATAGGAACTATTGCTATCATAACCCTACAGAACCTGGCATGTTGGTGTTTGTTTGTTGGGAACTGTGTGCAACAGGAATGACTCCCAGATCTTTCATGTGGTATTCCAGTGCTTTAATGACAAAACATCTGTTCTGTTATTTTTGGATGATGAAGCTTGACATGCAGCCATTTAATTTGCTATTTTTCAACTAGTTTTTTGTTGCCTTTTATTATTTGTGATTGCTTCTGTAATCCATATAATTGCATGGTTGGAATCGCAGAGTACTCAGCACTTAGGTCCTGCTGCCAACCTACTTTTATGTTTGGTCAACTGAAGAGTCAGTCAGGCTTTGATCTGGCTTCGTGTGTAAAATCTCGACAATATTTGCCTACCTTTGTAAAGTTATTTAGGATCTTGCTTGTGAAAAGCAGTCATTAAGAGCAAAATGGAGAGTTAATGATCGCTTTTCAGAAATAATTGTACAGTGATAATTATAGGGTAAAAGAAAGGTTTTGGAAGCAGTAAAAACAGCAGTCAGTGTCACATAAGGTATGACTAGCTGGCTTTACACTGATGCATTGTGTAGCATCACTGCTAGGATTAAAGGCTTTTAAGTGTCCCCATCTAGTAGAGCTGGCAGACTTCATCACATGACACAATTGCTGCTTCATAGATTGTTTCTGCTTGTTGGAAATCAGTACAAGTAGTAACTGGTCAGGCATCAGGTCAGCTCTAAGGCTGCCATGTCCCTTAGCTTTCAATCTCAATTTAAATATTTAACCAAAGTGAAGAGAGAAACCTCTCAGAAGTACAGCCAAGAAAATCTAAGGTGTCTTAGCACTTGAAGTCCGTGTTTTTCTCTTCTTCCTCTACTGTTAGTCTGATACTGATATAGAAAATACAACAACCAAAAATTTAATAACTTTTTTTGGTCTCATCCTGCAGGCCAAGACAACAACAGCAAAACAATTTTTCCTTGTTTCCTTCTACCAAGGGCTGGAATTTCAAAGGGGTAAGTTTGTTATTGTTTCATTCATGGTCTGTAAGATTCCCTCATGCTTCATTCTGTTGCAGTGTAATTTTGTGCTTAGAGCATCATCTGTGAGGACTAAAGTAATGGCAAAAAAATTATGGAATGGAACATTTAATTTTGTGATTGCCTACAAGACATTCTAAAAAAACAACCCCAAATTATGTTTGTGATTGGCTGGCAGTAATTTAGTGAAAAGGTATGTGAAAAAGCAGTGTGTGTGAAACAACCGTAACATTTGCAATTGGTGTCGGGAGCTTCTATTAGTGTGTGCTTCAGTCTCAGAGGTATAATTTTACTGTGTGTTCAGTTTTTCAGAGGTTAAGATTTACTCTCTCTCCCTTGTGAACCTTCTCCACCATTTACTGAAAAACGTAACGTGATGGTGGTGGCTTTCACATAGCAATGGTGTGTTTACTATATATCTAAGTACTGTAGCTTGGGATGCTGCCTAGAAGGACTTACAACTGCATATTGTATCCAATCCATAGTGCTACTGTAGTCTTTTGGTTAAGGGAATGGCTTTTCTGACTTGCAAATTTTGTGTTTACAATATACAGCAAATTACTGTGGAGTGTCTTATACTGAACCTAAAGATTTCAGTGTTATATTCAGGAGAGCATATAAATTTGTTTTATCTGAGAGTCTTCCAATAAAACATTTAAGTAGGAAGACATTACTTAAATGCTTTCCTAAGAGAGTAAATGGAATTGAGAGGTTTACTGTCTGTGTTGGTCATAATACAATAAACGTTAAAATGAAAAATATTTTTCACAGTGCTGGATACTGATTCTTGCATTCTAATTCAGTAATTTAAATAGAGCACCCACTGTTGTTTACTGTTGGTTCTTTATTTCTTGCATTGCACCACAAAATTATAGGGATAAATTTGTCAGCATTCCCAAGAAAATAGTTACCTCACAGCAGTAGTGTTAGAAATGCAGGGAAAATACCAACAATCTCTAATCTGTAGATTATTATAAATTTAAGAGCCAGTTTAAAAGTAAAATTGACTGTTTTCCCAGCTCTCACCTATTCTGGAAAAGTAATGAAGGAAGAAAATAGGTATGAAAGTAGTAGTAGTATTGTTAGCATGAGGTCATAACTAGAGAATCAACCAAGTTTGGAGAGAAATAGCTCTCTGAAAGTAACACTTAAGGTAGGTAAGTGTGTAGCATGAAGCTTGTGATCTACCTAAGATGCATAGCAAAAGTACAGAACAGACAACTGGGGAGTAAAAGACATCAGAATTGTGACATCAAGAATCTGAAAGGCGATAGGAATAGGTAGTACTACAGAAAACAGGCAGCAACCAAAGGATCTTCAGACTGCTTCCTTCACATGTAGAGATGAAGATCTGTGGGCCACTAATACATCTGTCAAGTTCTGTTGTTCTAGTATTTCATTAAATGCATACTCAGAATCATAGAATCATTAGGGATCGGAAGGGACGTCAAAAGATCATCTAGTCCATTCCCCCTGCCACAGCAGGATCACCTAGACCAAGTTGCACAGGAACACATCCAGGCAGGTCTTCAACATCTCCAGAGAAGGAGACTCCACAACCCCCCTAGGCAGCCTGGTCCAGTGTTCCTTCTGATATTTATGTGGAACTTCCTCTGTTCCAGCTTGCACTCATTGCCCCTTTTCCTATTACCAGATAACACTGAGGAGAGCCTGGCTCCATCCTCCTGACACCCACCCCTCACATATTTATAGACATTCATGAGGTCACCCCTCAGCCTCCTCTTCTCCAAACTAAAGAGACCCAGCTCCCTCAGCCTTTCCTCATTAGGGAGGTGTTCTACTTCCTTCATCATCTTTGTTGCTCTACACTGGACACCCTCCAGCAGCTCTGTGTCCTTCTTAAACTGATAAGCCCAGATACTCCAGATGTGGTCTTGCTAGTGCAGAGTATAGGGGGAGAAGGACCTCCTTCGATCTGCTAACCAACCCCCTTCTGATCCTCCCCCAGGATGCTGTTGGCCCACTTGGCCACAAGAGCACGTTGCTGGCTCATAGTCATCCTGCTGTCCACTAGGACCCCCAGGTCCCTTTCTCCTACACTGCTCTCCAACAGGTCAGTCCCCAACCTACTGATTGGTAGTTGCAGTTAATTGTTTGAAAGAAACAACTGCATCAAGGGAAGAATGTTTCAGTTGTCCAACTGATCTGTTTGGGTGCTGAATCCAAGACAGCTGAGGACTGGGAAAAGAGAGTTAGGTCTCTGTTGATGTTTGCACTGTGTCAGCATTAACTTGATTTTGATGGGTGGAAAAATTACGTTATGAAAAGCTCAGTGAGCAGACTTGAAGTCATTGAGGTTTTCATACAGATGGTATATGATAAAAGATTAACTTTGTCTTTTCTCAAACATGAGTAGGACCGTATTTGGTAAAACACACTTGAGAGTAACAAATGCAGCTCTGGAGCTGACTTACACACAGCTGTATTTGTAGGGTTTTTTAAACATTTATGCTCTTTCTGTATTACAGATTATAATACGGGAGGAGTCCGGCACATACAAAATTGTAAAAACTGACAAAGTGGTTAAGCACCAAATTCCTGTATTGTGTTCATCTCCCTGTCCTCAGTTGGCTGTTGATTCACTAATTTTAAATGCCTCTCTATCATGCTGGTAAAGCGGATGTGTAAAACATCCTTGAACATACACCCACCTAAAACCTCAGTGGAAGATAAGGAAAGCCCAGATGCTAAATGCTACCAAAGAAACTCCTCTGCACTTCCCTTTTTCTCTCCATACTAAAATATTTTATCAGAAGTGTTTTACCAGGTTGAGCAGCTCTTTTGAGCCCCATGGTTAGATACCACATATAATTATCTCAGTGCAGATTTCCATGTAAAAATGGAATCATTTATGTGCTTGTAACAATGGCAGCTTTTTAGATGACAGCTACACAGTGAGTTCCAGCACTTTGAGCAGTGTTTAGGTATCAGTGGGAAGAAGGGAGGGTTTTTTTTTAGGTTTTTTGTTTGTGTTTTTTTAATTTTTATTACATAAATCAGTCCTGGTTTAGATGACATTTAGAGTGGTGCAGTCTCCACTCTGTGCTCCCTCTGCTTACAGGTGAAGGTAATTTTTTTTAAAGAGATTATACAGTTAAGTGTCTAGAAATAGACTATTTTAGAGGGAAGGTATTTATAGTGATAATTTCAATTTCAGAGGAACCCTGAGGTGACAAGGATATAGTAAATAGTGTATGTATAGAAGACAGTGTAATGGATAAAGCAGAACTTAGGAGATTAGGTGGTGGGTGTTGTAGTTCAAGTAGAAAAGGAGCAAAGGTAAGGAAGAGACTGGTGTGGTACTGGAGAAGGAAAGAGGAGAAATCTGTAGCTTGGGATGTGAGAGAGTAAGGATGGGGAAAGCGAAACATGTGAGAGAGTGAGAATGGAAAGGCATGAAGTACGGTAATGGAGCAAAACTCGTGAGTGGGAAAGCAGAGATGGAAGTAAGGAATTGAGGTAGAAGTCTTATAAACTCTACTGGTTTATCTGTTCAGACTTTGCAAATACTGACTCTGGAATGTTTAAGATGCTGTATAGGCAGCGCAAGATAAGAAGAGGCATGAATAACTGGATGAGATAATTTGGAGGCAGGTCAGTAATGAAAAAGAACAAATTAAAAGAAAAGAACAGCACAGATGTCAGCGCAGAGATTGACATTAAACATGTTTTTGCTTTCTCTTTTGGTTGCCATTAATTCTTTTTTTTTTTCTCACTCCATGCCACTGTTCCTTTAGAACCTTAATGGAGATAGATGACATTCCTCAGCACCACTGTTTGGTGCTCATCTGTAAGGGAGCAGGTCAATATACTGCTGCCTAGTGGCTATGGAAAAATTAAGTGTAATATTGTCATGTAGCAGGGGAAACAGTTTTATTTGAAAAACTCATCAAGTAAGAATTAAATTTTTACATTTTAGTTAGAACATGTTAGGATTAAGGCTTATATGGTTATTTACTAATTATCATAGAATTTTTCAGGTTGGAAAAGACCTTAAAATTAGTCCAACCATTATGATGCAGTCTTGAGTTATACACTTGGAACTGTATTTTTAAAATGTTAGTCTCTACTGAGGAGTTTCAGATTTCAGGTCCCCTGCTACTCCCTTAAAATCACCCACTTTATGGTTTTGCCAGCGAGTAAATTTCTAAGCTAAGATATGTCAATGGAGGGCTTATATAACTCAAAGCCTTTAAATGAATTTTTTTTTCCTAATCATGTATTTACATATGTTAGCAAAAATAGTGATGCAGAGTAGATCCTCTGCTCATGACACTTCAGATGGCTTTTAAGAAACTGCCTGACAGTCAGCAGAGAAGGAGATACCTGATTAATGAATATTTGAGTTGCAGACGTAAGAGAAGGGGATGCTGGTTTTGTCTCTACTAATCATTGACATTTAACTTTGCTGAGTACTTTAAACAAATATCTAAACCATTATGAGTGTTTCTCTACTTTTTTTTCACAACACACACCAAATTTGGGTGACAAACTTCAGTTCTAAAATAAATAGTGAAATATAAACTAACTTTTTATATTTGAAATAATTTCAAGGTTACATTTTGAGTGCAGTTGCCTGAAGACTAAAAATAATTTACTGCAGCTAGGCGTCTTCCTATTTCCTCTTTTTTGTTTCATTTTTAGTTTTGCAGAAGCATCTAACTAACCAAGCCACAGGCGTGGTCACCTGTGAGGAAGGCTGATAGAATTTATGAGAAGCCTGACATAAAAAAGTGCTGCACATGCTGAAGGTCAATTTTAGGTGTGCAGGTTGTTTCTGTGCTAGTGTTGCTGCATGTGTGTTTGTGGGGAAAAAGCAGTCTTTCATGCCAAATGGAAAGAATTCTACTCTTTTCAGACAGTGTTTACAAAACAGTGTATTATTTTGTGCAAGTGGGAAGACTCAGTTATTCCCTTCACGGTGCATGAGTCTAAACAAGATAAAAGGTGCTAAGAGAGGAGTTCATTCCTAGCTTCAACTTGATGATTAATTACATTCTACTGAAGAAAGCACCTCTTAACCTTTCCTGGATTCTGACTGGTTTTACTTAATGTCTGTATCCACTGATGCTATAGTGTTACCTGTAGATACTTACTAGAAGTGGTATCAGACCAGTCTTAATGCATACTCACTGAAGCAAAATTATTCATTAATTGCTTCAATACCATTATGTTGTAGTATAACCAATATGATTTAAAATATAAGTTATCACATGTGATTTTCTGTTATTTTGATACACTTGGATGTTCTGTGTATGATTGAAACAGCTTTGTGGTGGAAAACATTTCCTTTGCATAATTGACAGCATAGCTGTGAGTGGAGTAAATATATCTGTTATGACTAAACGGACAGAAACTCCTTCCTTTGCATGTTGTAGGAAGACTCTTCCATGTGGGAGGCTGCTGCTGGCACCCTGGCTCTTCCCTGGCTGTTCTTCTGTTCTGTGCTTATCCATTTCCTGCTGTGAAGAGTTATGTTTCTTCTGACCTACAGGTTAAGGAAATGCAAGGTGGATAGTGTATGCCTGATCCTTGATATATCTTATGCCCCTTTCTGTTTGAAAATGACTGTCAGAAGTGAAAAGAAAATTTCTTCCATGCACTCAGGGCTCTTTTATAGTGTTATGGAGAAGGATAGCTGGCTGTTACATGGATCATGTGATATCAAAGGGGTCCGGGATCACCTCGGAACTAGTACAGACTACATATTCTTTCTGTTTTCGAACAGATTATGTATTCCTGTGCTCCTCTTGGTAGTGCTTCCACTTCTTCCTGTGTATTGCATGCTATTCTGTTTCAGAGTTTGGTTGCCACAGTACTTCTACTTTTTAGCTTTGTTCAGTCTTGCTTTTCTTGTGCCTTTGTGGAGGTGATGGTGTACCTCTGTCCAGCACTGCCTTTTCTTGGGACAGAAGGTCTCTGATGTTAGAAGCAGTGAGAATTGACTCTGTAATTCTGTTTGCTTTCATGTATTAATGAGATGGATGCTGTAAAGGTAGAGCCTGTATAAGCAGCTTAGTAGAAGCTGAGTTTCTCAGTAGCCTTGCACTTAGTTCTTTGGAGCATTGCAAGGGCAGGGAAACTACTTCAGACTGTTGATAGCAGCAGTGTAAGGGGCAATAGGAGCATGAAAAATTCCCTTCTGTGATACGCAGTTTGTAGTTCAGAAGACTAGAGCTTGTAAACAGTAGCAAGTTGACTGCCTGGACACTGATTTTTATGTGAGTAAAGGTCTGATTTTGATGTTTCCTTGCTTCATCTATGGGCAGAGTTTTAAATCGCATAGCTTATTATTGGTTCTGTTTTTGAATAAACCATTGGAACTGTTGTTGTTAGTCACAAGACTAATTTCCCTTGGAACTGTAAGGTTTATGTTGGCAAACAAATAGAGATGCTATCAAAAATTCATTGTTTGGTGTTTGCATAACTGGATAGCAGTCAATTCCATCTACAGTTCCAAATGATGCATCAGAATTGTTATATTAATGTATACACTGAATTTAAAAAGCATTTCAGTGTGGCCAGTTTGACAATTTTGAGGGATTCAAGAATTTATTTTTTTTAATTGTTGCACTAACTCAACATGATTTGCATAATTTCTACCTACAATGTGTGATTTTAGGTTACTTATGTCAGAATCTTTTCTTTGAAATTCCAGCTGAACGTGGTTTGCTGAGACATTAGTTTTTAGGTCTGAGATAAATGGCTTTATCTCTCTATAGGCAGTGAGTAGTATGAATTACAGGTTTGCATGCAGTAGTAGTGCAAAAGACATGAAGGTGGGCACTAGACAAACCTGTGAGTTATTTATAAATGACTTCAATATAAAAGAGAATGATATAGTCTGGTATTTCAACTTTGCAAGGTATCAAATAGTTTGGGACTCAGGTAGAAAAATGTTTATGTTTTATGAGCTGATACTGCTCATGCTATCTAGAGAGAGCTGTAATGGGTTTACAATGCTATCATTAATTCAAGTCAGTAGATGTCTTATTTAGCTTTCATGGTTCTTACATCTAATGGGCAGCTATGATTTAAATACAGAGCCATTCAGTCTGTCCAATTATCTGTTTTACAGGCTACCTTCAAGGTAATGACATGCTAGTTATATAAAACGCACTTTAGTTTATATGTTCCTTGGAGCAACAATTCTTAAGGCATGATTGAGCACGTGGGTAATATACTCTTGAAATTCAGAGGCTGTCATAGGCTTTTACATCTGCAAGACTGTTCCATCCTTTTTTTGTACTGAAAATGTTTTTTAAAAGCCCAGTTATGAATATTTTGGGGTTTTCTGATAGTGAAAACAGTGTGGTGTGTCACACATTTGGGAAGGTTTCTCTTTTCAGAGAATAAGTATTTACTTGAAGAATACTTAATGCTGTTATTCTGATAACATGGTAGGACTTTTATTTTATGGATCTTTGTAAGGGCACTGCAACAAGTTTCTTTTTGTTCCGGGTGTGGTTTGTTATTTATAGTTGAAATATTCTGTATATGCTATAAAGCCGTCATGCCAGCTATTTAGCACATATAAACAATACTGAACTGGAAGGAACATATGATACAGCAGATAGGTCCAATTGTCATTCTCTTAGGCTAAGTTTGATGTTCTGTTATATGGCAGATTTCCTGTCTTTAATCATAGATTGGGTGTTACCTTGTGCTCCTGCTGTCATTTACTGTTCTTTCCTTTGTTCAGCAGCAGATGAACTTGACCCCTGTTCAGTTTAACTCAAACCAAACTCTGCCCATTTCTTTGTATTTTTTCCCCCACCCCACCAGTGGCTACTCTTTGAGAACACATGATGTGAAATTACTATTTCCTATAACTTTGTTTCAAAAATTGTAATGTTAACAGGGTGATGCTGTTGGCCAGCTGAATTTGATGCCACTTGGTCTGAGAAGTCAACAGTTTAGAGACAGTTTTGAACTGTATGTATTTTGTTGATGCTACACTGTTTCAGATTAGCAACTTTTAAAATTAAGTTTTTGTGGCCATGAAAGGTTGTATGGATAGATTTTAATTCCTTTTTTGTTTGTTTTTCCTATTCATGATACTTGCAGTATAATTCAGTATAATTTCTTTTTTATGAAATATTGGTGGTGGTCTGTTTTCTAGTTTTTAGTGCTCATGTTGTAAAAACTCACTGGTCAGTCTAAGTTGACTGCAATATTTTCCTATTTGTCAGTGCTTAGATAGTACTGTTTATGGAGTAAGTTTCAAATAGAAAGAAATTAAATGTGCTACATGATTGAAAAAGGTTGCAAAAGCATTCTTTACAAAGCAGTTGGGAAATCCTCTGTACTGTACTAGAGGTTTTATTCCAACATTTCCCTCTCCATCTTGAGTTCTCAAAATAGTTATTGCAGTTCATAAAGCAGGGAAGATGTAGGAAAGCCATCCCAGATCACTCATTTTTACTTGCCATGTAAAGAACTGTCTTTCAATTGCTTCTGCTTAGAAGATCCCTTAATTTCTCCAATACTGGAAATTTTCTTTGAACTAGATGTTTAAAAGTTCCACTAGATGTTTAAAAGTCAGTTTGTTTATTTTCTGAGGCATGTACATGTCTGCCTTAAGTTTAAAGCCTGTTGTTTCTCTTTAAGGCTGCAAATTGCATACACAGGAGGTAGACTGTGTTTTAGCTGCTGGATCTCAAAGTCCCCAAAGACCTACCTGTAACTTTAAAAACATATTAATGATGTCTTTAACATACTGGTGCCATTCCCTGGTTAACAATTTAAAAAACTCTTTCATCTGTTTAGAATATTATTCAAAACAGTCTAAGAGGAAAAACCATCAGAGAGATAGGCACAACAATGCATATCGCTCAGCTTCTGACACTTCTAATATGCTGCATGGCAGGAAGTGAGAACAAACTGTGTGACTGCATGGGGAGGATTTCCTGCTGAAAAGTGAAGGAGACACATAGGGACTCCTTTGTGAAAAGACTTCTCACTGTCACACTGAATGTTAAGAAACTTTCTATAATTGAGTACAATACAAAGTACGTCATGGTGTGGTGTTGTTTTTTTGTGCATTATCAGGTAAGTGTAAATTTGGGATAGTGCTACTATTTTTTCTTTGCATGCATCATAGTTAGTTGAAATTGCATGGATGTCTGCTTTCAAACATACCAGGATTTAAAATCGGGTATTAGTGAAAACAAAATGTTGTTTAGCAGGAATGTTTCCTTCTGTAAGTAAAGAAATTTGTTAAAAGTTTAGATAATATACTCTGATATTCCCAGTGGGATGGGTGACAGGTTGTTTTTCTTAATGTATTGGTACGATAGACTTAGGTCACTGAAACAGCACAACTTTTGATTATTCATGCTTTTACAACTATATGTATTATAAACTCCCTCAACAAAAACATGTAAGCTCCAACTTGATCATGTCAGATTGCAATGGAAAAGCAGGTATTATTTTTATGATGACTGATTGTACTACCTGGGGACCTGAAGAACTGGATCTGATAGATCCCAGCTGAAAAATGTATGTGAAAAGATGAATCCAAATACTGTATGAACTCTAAAATGACATCTTAGTTTGTATTTGTAAGCAGGGTGTATTTAGCATCCTTAGATATTGATTGTGTTAATTAAAAGCACGATTTATGTATCAGTCTTCAAGTTCTAAGGATCATATGATAAAGGTTACTGTTCACTCAGGTAACAAAGAGAAAACTATGTAACTTATTTATCTGAATTAGTCTCAGACTTTATAGTAAATAGTGGAAAGTTTCAGCATTTTTAACTCTGCTGGATTCCAGTGACTGACAAACTTCTTCGTCTTCCAAAAAAGGGAAGGAAGAAGGTTAAATAAAGGCAGAATAAATAACAGTCCTCAAACAAAGCTCTGCTGATCCTTGTCCTTACAGCATCCCGTACATGCACACCCATTTCCTGTTGTTAATGTTAAACACATTGAGTATTACTTTCATTTCATTGTTCACTTCAGTGTTAATTTTATATTACATTGACCGGAAAATCTCAAGTCCTTCACAACAAGCACTGCAGTAGTAGAGCTTGTTCTCTCTGCTCAGAGAAAGGTGAGAACGAGCTCCTGTTTTGTCTGGCTGTGGTGAGAGTGACTCTTCAGAAGTTCTTAGATAATTTCAGTGACCAAAGCCTTAGGTGTCATATGTGACCTCAGCTTCATTTCAGACCTCTTCTCTGTGTTGTAGACTTAGAGCAGAGTCATGTTTTCATTTGTTTGTTTGGCATATACCATCAAGAACAAGCAAGTTCTGTCACTAGCATCAATGTGCAGAGTAGGAAACAGAACTAGTGGGAAGCAGAACTGGCAAAGCTTTGTGCTAGATTTGTTGCAAACTGTAAAATCAGGTCATCTCTTAGTGTTTCCTCCTCAAAAGGAGTAAAGCTTTTGTTCAGACTTTTGTGTCAGTCTTGAGAAAAAAAAATCTACATTGTCCTTGATATTCTGAAGAGTAGAGAGCAGTGGAAATGAAATATTTTTATTATTAGTAGTATTATTAATAGTTGTTTGTATTTTTTGATTTTTTTTTTAATGCTTCAACAAGTTCTTTCTGCTGATATGATATTGGAATGCAGCGTGACAAGTTCTGCTCTTTTTTAAAAAAGAAAATATTAGAATTCAGTATTCTGAAGTTATGGTCCCAAAATCCATGTATGATGCATCATTCAATAGGGAAAAAGGCATTCTGCTCTGGGAAAACTGGCTTTAGAAGACACTGTTGTCTTCTCTTGCCTTCAAGTTATTATAACTGATGGTGATTCTGGTACTGCTGTGAGTGTGAATCAGGCTGTAGTACAGTGAAAAGAGGGCTGGCTTGAGAAGATGGCAGAAAGTTTATCTCTCATAATGAGATTAAACTAGGGAGTAAATGATCACTTGTTAGTAAACTTGAACTTTGTTAGCTCTAGGCCAAATTTAGGATGAACCACCATATTCAGCAGGAAATTCAGATTACTGCAGAGAGATGCTTATATGATTAGTGTGACACAGACTCCTCTATATGGCCTTCTTTCTGGAACTGCATTGCATCAGTTAGGGCAAAGTTCTTTTTTCTTGGCATCTGTACCTTTATTTCATCATAGAGACCCAAATGTCATTGCAGCTAAAGTAGGGTAACATGAAAAATGGGTAATCATACATGATGCTTATTCTTGTTTCTGTATCAGAAACATTCTGGTTTGAAGCTGACCCCTCCACTGCCTCTGCTAGCCTACTTGGGGCATTTGCTTGGTGATGTTCTATCCCACCACCTGTGGTAGGAAATTTAAAAGTAATGACTCTTCAACATACTTTATGATAGGAAGGTATTAATCCTTTGCCTTGTAATGTATACAAAATTTAACTGGATGATAATAGCAGGTGAGAAAAACATTGAAGTATGTTAGGAAGCTCAAACTGAAATACTTGTAACTCTTGTTTTCAGGCCATATCATCCATGAAATTCCTGGAAACATTTTAAATTAGTCTGTAGAATTGAAATATTGCCTGATTCCCTTCCACTCCAGTTTGTCATTACTGCATTCATCCCACCTAACTACTTCTTGCATACCTTTTAACATCTGTTTTGTACCATTTCTACCTTATCACTGGACTCCAGGTCCTTCGTGCTCTGTGATATAACTAGCTTGGTCCTTTCAGACCATTTAAATGTGATTTGAAATGGAAGTAAAATTTCAAACAGGTAACCCAGAAGCAGTAGCAAGTGGAGGTTTTGGTGTCATTAAAGGAATACATTTTGTTGTGATATGAAGTAGTTTTGGGGGCTTTTTAACAAAGGGATCAGCATGGCGTGGGTAAGTGTAAGCACTGAAAAACTAAAAATAGAAGAGAATAGTAGTGGCTGAATATTCTTTTCAACTTAACCAGCTTCTGTACATGTTAGGTATTTAAGAACTTTTAAGGGTACTTAGAATCACTAGTGTATTTGAAATATGAATGTGTAGATTTTGCTGATAATAATCCATTTACATATCAAGAACTTCTATAAGCTAACTGGACTTTTGGAAGTTATATAAAAAGTGTGAGTAGATACTCATATGAAGCCTGGATATTGTATAGACTTGATGTCTATACAGAAAACTATGGTTTGTTCCTGCCTTTTTTCCAGCTGATTCAACACTGAGTGTGATTCCCAGTGCAGAAGGTAATTATCAGGTTCCTTGCAGACTGAGAAAACTCTCAGCTGACACCTTCTTTAAAAATCACGTAGTAAAGTTGTTTTCCATGCAGATATAGTCTGTTCTTTGGAGTGTCACTTGAACCTTTTCAGGGTTTTTGTTAAGTATTTGCTCTGTTGTCTCCTTCCACTTAAATCCGTTTTGGATTCTATTGTTGACTACACTTGATCTCTTTAAATTGTTTTTGGTTTGTCTTTTTTAACTCATTTAGATAGACATAATCAGCCTGTGGGGTATTCTTGATGCTAGTATTACCAAACCCCCAAATAGTGAATCCCTTCCTGCTTTTTCCTTAGGAGTAAAAATGTTTAAAAAATTGTTGGCTTTTTGTTTTTCCTTTTCCCTATTATTGCAAATTTTGATTTTGTTCAGTTTTAGGGGGTTTTGTCTTTTGATTAAGCTTATAGTACATAGGACAGACTCAGCAAAAATGCAGTGGGTATACATTAAGGACTGAATGCATTCACTGGGTCATTATTCATGATCCACTTTTCTTTCATAAAAGTAGGCAATCAGTTTTAAAATCATTCACATATTTTATGTCTCCAGCTCTTCTGTGTGATCACATTCATACTTTTTCAGAAGTTTTCTATAGAAAAATGTGGTGTGTGTTGATATCAAAATTGAGACTCCACAATTGTTCTTATTACTGAACCTCACAAAAAATATGCTAACTTGCTAGGAAACCTTTTGAAGAAACCTGTATTATTACTGATGTGGAAAACAGTTTAACTTAGACTTAACAGTATTTTCTCAAATATTTTTTAGTTCTTTGCATACTTTTTTCACCCAAAATCTTAATGGGGCATTGAAATTTTCAGATTATTTCATATGAAAAAAAATTAAAATACAGAATGATGATTTTTATTTCTTTATTTTGTATGTCTTGTTTTGGTAGAATGAATAAGTCCTCATTTATGAAATTAATTTCTAGTTTTTTAAAAGGCTTAAAAATAATTGATTCCATGTTCTCTTTTGAAATTAGTCTGTCTGGGACTTGAAAGGTTTAAGGGGATTATGCACCTATACCAATTGCCCTGAACTATTATTTTGATGCCAGTCTCATTTCAGATGCATTTCTAAGCAATTAGAATGGTTAGATAGTTAGCAAAATTTAATGAGTCTTCCAAAAAGCTTTTCTTGTCCTGACATGAGATGTTTTTTCTATCAAGCTATTTCTGTGCATCATTGCTTTTGTCTTCCAAGTGGTAAAACATACCTTTCTGGTATTGATAACTAAAACCCTGGGATGAGAAAGAATATTAATCCAGCCTTCCTATAACAATGCCTTACTGCTCTAATTCCTTTAATTAAATCACTGTTTTAATATATAATTGAACATCTTATTTTTCTCATCTTCTGTGAGATAATTATTGGCTACTTTTTCCTGCTGTGTTAAGTGTGCTGCCTCTGTAACTATGGATGTAAACACAGCCCTTTAGGCAACTGTATCATGAGATTGCATCAACATTCAAACTTGTTGTATATCATATTATTATTTTTCTGTTACACTGTACTTCTGGGAACTTCTGTGAAAGGAATACACATGAAATTGTTGAGATAAAATTGTAGTGAAGTTTGTATTACGTGATGTGCCATGTGGTTTAAAACATAAAATGGAGAGCAATATTTAAGGGGTGATTTTCTGGAAGATGTGAGACTCAGAGGATAACTGTGGTGTGCTATGGCAACTGACATAGGACTTTGGGTGAATGATCCTCACAGGGATTAATATAATGAGCTCCTTATGTGTTCTGCACAGTATTCACTGTAGTCTTTGCTCCTAATTCACTTACTATGGGCAAAGAAATTTATCAGGTAGCTCAATTATTGGCCTTTTTTTTTGTGCTACAGTGGGACATGCACACATAAACACAATTATAATAGTCCTTGAAACCTCTTAGAAAATGTGAAACATTAACCTTGCCTGCAGTAGTTATTGAAAATTACCAATTTCTGCATGAAATGCCTTGTCTTGTGTAGCTGCTGAGACAAACTTACAGAGAGAGTAAGTAACACAATACTTGACAATTTACAGATAATATGAATAGTATGTGATGTGTGGTGTTATGTAGATGCTTTTCTGTATGTGTTACTTTTCAGTAAGCAGAAGAGCTAAATTATAGTGATAAGTGGTTGTTTGAATAGCACAAAATATAAAGTAGAGCAAAGGACTAGGACTTTAGGAAATGCTACCCAATGGGCAAAGTACTGACTTTACAGATGTTGCTGGTTTGTGTTTTCCATTGTGAATTCACTTGGGCTAACTCTAGGATAATAACTCAGATGACTTTATGCTGTGGACAAAAATGCCTCAATGTTATAAAGCACTAGTACAGAATAAATGCATTACTCAGTATTATTACAAGTATGTCTGTTTGTTGCTCAGTGTGATCTCATCCAGAAATTTCTGTCTTCTATTGTCTTTCTGATTGGTAGTTTTCAGCTCAGGAAAATGTGAGTTTCTATTCTCATGGTGATTATAATCATGACTAATATAATCAACTGTGTGTATACTTACATGTATGACTTCAATATGGACACCTGCTTCAGAATCAAGCTAACAGTAGTTGGTACTATTCATCAAACCTGAACTTCTATTTTCATTTTGTTTTATAGAAAAAACGAAAACAAAGTTCTCAAGATGAAGATACAATCAGTATCTGCAGCTTGGATATAAGTGTGAGTAATTTATCTTTTTGCCTTCCCAACACAGCTTGAATAACTTGCTCATCACTAAATGTAAATTTGATGTAATATTCCCTTTGTTTTTTCTGTGGTAAAAGTTTTAAAGATAAAAATAAAAGCTCAGAATGACAGTTGGTTTCAAACCAGTGATTCCCATATTAGTTAAAAACATCAGGATAAATGGGCATTCTGAATGCATGACTTAAAACCAGTCCTTCTATCCTGTTGCACAGCTGTATGTGAAATTTTATTTTATTTGTGTCAGTGGTGATTAATGCTGGTGTTGTGAAACTGCATGTGATGTATTAACACAGTTGTAAGACCTGCATCTATCAATGCCACCACACACTTCAGATGTGAATGACATTTTATCAAAATTGCCTAATTTGTACTGTGTATATTTGCTAGACAAACAGACCATTTCTGTCTTGAGATTTGTTTTTAACTGTTTGTCATGGGTCCTTGTCTGGGTCCCCATGCATCCCATCTGGGTTGCCATTAATGTTGTGGGCTAGACACCCTGACTATGTTTTAACCAGGAACTTTTAGCAAAACTGTCAGACACAAAGGGAGGGTTTAACAAAACCACTTACGAATCTGCAGGCAATGAAGCAATTTAATCAATTTTGGGGGAAAATTGGCATCAAGACATTTTTATTTGTCGTCCCATCAGAAAAAACAAACCCACAAGACATAGACACAGACATCCAGAGTTTTGTCACAATGCTCCTACACTGAATTGAGTTTAAATATCGAGAACATCTTCATTGTAGACAGTAATTCTTGCTTCTCTCTGAAATTGTGGGTGTCATCCAGCCTCCAAAATCTCAGCATCCACGGACAGTTTGTCAGTCTCAATCTTCATAGGTCTCTAAAATTCAGAAATTCTGATAGGCTGTGTGAGTGAACAAGGATAGATTAGTAGATTGTAACAGGTCCTCCCACCATAAATTTTCTTCAGAAGGGATAACATTTTCTATGGGCAGCTAATGACATAGCACTGAACAGACACCAAGATGGAGGAGAACAAAGCAGAAGTTGCCAGAGGAGGGAAGAGAGGGTAGTTGGGGGACAGAAACTTTTCAAACCCTTATTTTCCTGCAGAAAACACACAAACTAAGCTTGCAAATTCTGCTCAGCTTTTAAAGCATAACACTGTTTCTGTAGGTAATGGTGTAATATTGACTCACTGTTATTTTTTTTTTATTATTACTTCAGTAATATCTGCTTACTTGAAAAATAAGCCATAAGGAATTCAACTATTATTATTGACTTTGGTGAATGTTGAGACAAAGTATTAATGAGTGTAATTTTGCAGTAAACTGCAATGTGCATTGGTTTTGATGTAAAGTTGTGACATAAGGGTACACTTGCATTTTTGATTTTGACTGCATGGAACTGAAATAGATGCGGGAAAACTTAGCATTTCTTCTGTTCAGAGTTTGTTTTGTCATTCTCAGTTCTTTGTTTACAGTCATCTGTTTAAATAGTTTTCCCTTTTTGTAGGCCTCTCTTGTAGTACAGGCAGAAATAGTAAGTTAAAAATAGAAACTGAAACCTGCTTGTTTTAACAGTTTTTATTTGTTAGCATGTGATTTCTTTAACAATCAGATTTTAATTTTGTTTTTAAAATGGCCCTGTTCTTTGAAGAAGCAATTACATTTAAGGATTCATCTGCCTGAATGGCTGCAGAAAAATACAAGCTCTTACAGGCACTTCAAGTGTGCTGAGTAGAATCCAGCATCATTTTGGACATCATAAACCTCCAGTAGCCTGACTTTGTCTGCATTAGACCTTACCTTGGGCCCAATTTCAAGGAATTCTGATTCCTTTAAAGGAGTTTGAAGGGGATCATTATTCTTTAGGGAAAATTAAAACTTGTTGGCCATTTATTCTGGACAAATTAATAGCATCTTAGATGCTTGGGTCTCATTTTGGATGGGAAATTCTGGTTTTAAATTTTCTTATCTTTCTGTAAAGAACATATGTGTTATTTGTTTGGTTTAAATTTTGCTTAAAAGGTACAGTTTCTGTTAATAAATGAATTTTTAGAAGAGGACAATCTAATGTCATCTTACCTGTGAACTTGGCCCACAGAAAGCATAGAACAAGGATGTGAGGTTCATGGTTTACTGACAAGTGATAGAATGTCCTTATTTTCCAGCTATTACTGCTTCTTACAAATTTATAAAAACATTTATAAAAGTTACTTCCTTGATACCACTGTTCTGCATAACCATTATTATTGGCAAGACAAGAAGATAAAAACATGAGTTGGAGAAGAAATAAACTAAGTAAATGTTTCTATGCTGATCTATGAGACAGTAACTATTAAAACTATGGAATTTTGATTTTCATGAAAATATTTGTATATGTCTACATTTAGAGGGGTCTGGACAATGAAATGTGGGAAGGGCTGTGAAAACTATTCCCACTGCCTTCAATTACTAACTCCATTACTTAAGTACATACTGAAGTTTATATTCTTAGAAAATTATAGGCAGGCAAGTAGGAAGGAAGGAATGGATGATAAGTTTCTATCTTTCCTATGAGACTTCAGAATTACTCAGGTCAGCAAGGTTAGGAATATCCCATGAGAATATAATGGCTGCTGGTATACGTTGTATCTTGAGGACTGGTCAATTTAAGTGGACAGTTTATAGAAATAGTAGTTGATTTATCTTTTCAGCTTGAGGTAGCCTCCAGTCTGTAACTACCTTGTTTTAGTTACCATGAAGTACTGATTATCTTATGTTGTACAGCCAAGCAGAATACTCTGTCTCGTATCTTTGAACTTACTTGCCCTTAACTCTTCTAAAAGGTAGTACTACATTTTCCTATTCAGCATGTGATACTTTGCTTCCATTGCTGGTAATAGTTGGTGTTACAGTTTGCTTCTGGCTGTGGTAGGAGACATAGAATCATTAGGGATCAGAAGGGACCTTGAAAGATCATCTAGTCCAATCCCCCTGCTACAGTAGGATCACCTAGACCAAGCTGCGCAGGAACACATCCAGGCAGGTCTTGAATGTCTCCAAAGAAGGAGACTCCACAACCTCCCTGGGCATCCTGTTCCAAATCCAGCTCCGTTACCCTCACAGTGAAAAAGTTCCTTCTGATATTTATAGGCAACTTCCTATGTTCCAGTTTGCATCCATTGCCCCTTGTCCTATTACCAGATGACCTTCAGAAGAGCCTGGCTCCCTCCTCCTGACACCCACCCCTCACCTCTTTATAGACATTAATGAGGTCACCCCTCACCTTCCTCTTTTCCAAGCTAAAGAGAACCAGCTCCCTCAGCCTTTCCTCGTAAGTGAGGTGCTCTACTTCCTTCAATATCTTCATTGTCCTACAGTGGATGCCCTCCAGCAGCTCTGTGTCCCTCTTCAACTGAGGGGCCCAGAAGTGGACACAATAGTCTAGATGCTATCTCACTAGTGCAGAGTAGAGGGGGAGAAGAACCTCCCTTGATCTGCTAACCAACCCCCTTCTGATCCCCCTAGGAACTGACAATGTGAAGTCCTTTGAGAGGGAAAGTGACTTTGGTTTGGAAAATCAGCCTAGCACGTGATCTCAGGTTTTTTTACCAAAAAAGGTCCAAGTGTGCCCATCACACTTGGTGCTGTTGACATTCAAACGAGTTGAGCAGGAAGAACTACGCATTTTCTACTGACTCATGTTCCTGCCAAGTAGATTGTAATCATTTCACGTCAAATTTTGCTGATGGATAATGATAGAGACAGTGATGACTATGCATCTACACTGGATATGTGCTCTTCAATTCCCCAGTGGCTCATGTCATTAGAAAAATATTAGAATCTTCTAGCTACAGCGTGAAAAGAGCCATGGGAATCCAACACTCTATGGCTGAATACTTCTCTGGAGAAGCATTTTCTTCTGTGTATGTGCTTAAAAAGCCCCATAAATGAGACACATGCTAGGAAAAGCTGTTTATATTGAGATGTGTCTTTTGTCACCTTGGGTTTTGGTTTTAGAAAGCCATAATTGACATGCCAAATAATTAGAGATTTTGTTACAGGGCACGTTATCTTCTGTCCTCATGTTTGTGAAGGCTAATTTCAAAAAGAGTCAATTCATACCTCACAGAAACTGTCTGTAGTGATGTTATGCAAAATCACCCTTCCTTTTAGTGTTGCTCTCCACTATTTGTATATAAGGTGACTTGCACCCCAAAGATTGGGAAACACAGAAGCATGTAGAATAGTTAGAACTTTGAATCAGTTTCCATATACCATTCAAAAATACCTGAATTTCTATAAATTGAAATCAGATAAATTGGGGAGTGTATACTGAAGTGGCCGTTCTATGACATATGTTTATTGAAAGGTTATTCATTCCTTTGTGATTTAGGGCACAAAATGAAACTCTTGGTAGACTCATACCAAACCAAAAGGGAAACAACTTCACCTAGCATGCAGTGGCAAAATTTTGGCATGGGGTGTTTTGGGTATCAGAGGTTTGTAGAAGTTCAAAAAGCAGACTGGACAAACTTCTGGAAGAAAACTATAGAAAGAGCTAGTAGACCAAATGAAACCATCCAGCTAGATAAACCCTTGAATTTTCCATACTCTTGGAGTCTGGGAGAGTAAACTATGTGTGTATCACTAGGTATTTGTTTGCACACAGTTCCCTGGACAGCTGTTTTTTGCCATTGTGGGAGATACAGTACTGATCTCAGCAATGCAGCCTTAACCTGAATCATATCCATTCTTAGACAACTTTAACTAGCCCAAGCACACTGTCTTCTTTTTTTCTTCAAGTAATAACAGTTTTGAAATGACATAGTAAGGGCTCTGTACCCTCAGGTGGAGCTTCTGGGTTGTAGCATGTTGTAAATAACTACATGCTCATGGTCATTTGTCTAGCAACTCTCTTATGTTTGAAAAGTTGTGCCAGATTACTTGTATGTGTATCCTCACTGAAAGCATTTGTTTTCCAAAGCAGAGACAAAGAATACCAAACTTTGAATGCATGTGTCCCTATTATGAAATCAGATTCTAACTGGGATGATATATTATTAAATTTTTAGAGGTCAGGAATATCTCAGACTCTGTAGTAAAATTGGTTCTATTTTATTAAACAGCATAAGTATTTAAAAAATAAGCATATTTTACTTCAGTTTGCAGTGTGCATCCTGCTTTGTATTATGAGAGATGTGTGTCTCTGACATCACCTTGAGGGTAGGCCCTTTTTTTCATTTGCCAATGGAAAGATCTGACCATCTTTTCCTCTGTCTAAAGTTTCCAATTTGTGTAAATGCATCTGTTCACCACCTTGGTCCAGGACAGGGTGAAGGATGGCAAAGGGTAAGGATATTAACTATTTAAGGTCTGGAGTGCTTCATAGCTTGGAAAGCAACATATATGTGGCTGTCCTGCCATTTGTTATCATACGTCTACCATCTTTTTATAAAAATACCTTTTGATTTTCTAATGACTGACCATTGCCAGATCCACTTGTGTTTTCCAGGGCAATCTGTCGTGAAGACAGAATTTCATTCACAGGAAATGCTGTTGATATCTTTGCTGACTCAGGACAAGGACTAGTAACCTAAGCATGTTAAATGATCTTTGTATCTGTGTAGTGATCTGGGTAGGTATTGATGCTTCAGGAGCTGATAAACTGGCTTATTAAACTGGTTTGTCTTCTCTTATTTTATCAACTTAAATGACATGAATCTGTAAATCCTCTCAATGTCAAATAGTTTGTGATAACTTGTGGCAGAAGTGGCTGGCAGAATGAGAACTGGGTGCATGAACATACAAAGCCACCACAATCTGAAGTCTGTATTCAAAGGTATATTTTTAGTTGTGCTTGTGTTCATGTTGGCCTCCAGTGAAAAACTTAGGTTGTGTTTAGTCTACACAGTTAACTCAGCCTGCAGTGTGTTTGCTGCTTGTGCTTTTAAAATGGTGACATTCCAAATTAGTGTATGCATATTGATTTGTAGACGTCATATAATTAATATGTAAGCCATGTTACTTCAGCTTTTATACATATTCCTTCCAAGTCTGCAGAATTGAGATAGAGAAACTGTGTCTTGTTCAAAGCACACCTCTAGGGCGGTACAATTCTCTGTATTCCTCCTTGTCAGACTCCATGTCTGTCCTTATTTAAAGACTGAGCTACTTCCAGGTTTCTTCTGACTTTTTTTTCCACTTCTTGTTGTTGCTACTTACGTTCTTTGACTGGTACCCAGATTTTGAAATGTGTGTCTTCAATCTGTGCAACTTTTTTCTGAGCATAGTGGGGTGCTGGAGAAGCACAAGGATTTGTGAGGGTCAGGTAGGTAGTTTTTTAAGCTATATTCTGCATATTGCTTAGAAACACTGTTTAGTTTCTGTAGTCCAATTTTGAACTGTTAAATGTAGTTGGTATCTCACACCAAGCAAACTGATGATGATCATTGTTAGCTGAAGGACTTTAGATAAAGCATTCAGCAAAGTGGTTGAAAGCAGTGCATTTTTAATAATTACTGCAAAAGAGGCAACTGTAAAGTACTTGTAATCTTATAATGGTGATAGATAATACCATGTGCTCTATAAAACTGTAAGTAATTCAGGAAGCATTCAGAGAAAAAATCTGGTAAAGCCTGATACAAAGCTTGCACTTTTCAGAATAAAATTATACACACCTAAGCAAAATTCTTTTCAGAGGAAGAAACTGGGTAATGATAGGTAGTTCTCTGCAAATTACTTTGTAAATTCATAGATGTTGCTTTTTTTTTCTTCTTATATTGAGGAGAAGAAATATACAACAAATACATGATTAACTAGACAATTACAATACTTCCATAAGGAAGATAAAATTTGAAATGCAAAGCCTCAGAAGAGTAATTTATTTCAGTTACACAGAACAGTTACCATTACTGGAAATAAAACACTTCCAAATGATCATTCCAAACTGGGTAAGTCTCACTGCTCATGGGTCTGCTTGGAAATTAATAAAGTACACCCCAATATAAAATACAAATACAAAGTTACCCAGACTTAAGCTACATTTGCGTACACTAGATCAAAATTCATTAATTTTAATTGCTTTCAGTGCTGAGTGATTATTTGTTATGTATTTGAGAATCCATATCACTGAAACATTCTTTGACCTAATTAAACTTAATTATAAACTCAATAATATTTGGTCGCAAAGGTATGGTGATCTAGCTTTGAAAAGCTTAGAGAGGATTACTTGTACATCAGTTTATCAGAGGTGATATAATTAAAACACATATTATGTCTGGGTCTTTTTATTTCTGTAAACTCTGGTCCTTTGCATGCTCAGGCCTTCAGCTTGACCAGTAAGATGTATACAATGTGTTTGAATTATGCATGACCTTTTGATATTGCTTTGTGGCATCAGTGGTCAGTGCTCCATCTGGATTCAGACTTCATTATAAAATGACTGTCATAATCCATTATTAATCCATCATATGATTGTCATAGACTAGACACTGTCTGCTGTCATATATCTTAAGGCTGCATTTTGTTATTCTCTTGCTATTTCTCATTAAACGAGGCCCACAGGTCTATTGGAAAAATTTTTAAACTGCTGGTTCTGCTGCATTCT
>VZRI01008100.1:0-148803 GCA_013397515.1 Upupa epops | reverse complement strand
GAGACCTGGACAGGCTAGAGAGCTGGGCAGAGAGAAACTGAATGACGTACAACAAGGGTAAGTGTGGAGTCTTGCATCTGAACAACCCCAGGTACCAGTATACACTGGGCCTGACCTGTTGGAGAGCAGTGTAGGAGAAAGGGACCTGGGGGTTCTAGTGGACAGCAGAATGACTATGAGTCACAGTGTGCTCTTGTGGCAAGGAGGGCTAACAGCAGCCTGGGGTGGATGAGAAAGGGGATGGTTAGCAGATGGAGAGGTTCTTCTCCCCCTCTATTCTGCGCTAGTGAGGGCGCATCTGGAGTATTGTGTCCAGTTCTGGGCCTCTCAGTTCAAAGACACAGAGCTACTGGAGTGTGTCCAGTTTAGAGCAACGAAGATGATGAAGGAAGTAGAACACATCCCTTATGAGGAAAGGCTGAGGGAGCTGGGTCTCTTTAGCCTGGAGAAGAGGAAGCTGAGGGGTGACCTCATTAATGTTTATAAATACGTGAGGGGTGGGTGTCAGGAGGATGGAGCCAGGCTCTTCTCAAGGTCATCTGGTGACTGGTTGCAAGCTGGAATATAGGAGGTTCCATGTAAATATCATCAGGAACTTCTTCCCAGTGAGGGTAACAGAGCATTGGAACAGGCTGCCCAGAGGGGTTGTGGAGTCTCCTCTGGAGACGTTGAAGACCTGCCTGGATGTGTTTCTCTGACACTTGTTCTAGGTGATCCTGCTTTGGCAGGGGGATTGGGCTGGATGAGTTTTCAAGATCCCTTCTGATCCCTAATGATTCTATGATTCTGTGTTTAGAACAAACTTGATTTTAATATATATAGGACACAGACCTATTGTTGTATAATGTCACAGTGTAAGTAATTTATCTACTTAATAAAGTAGAAGAAAGCATTAAGGTGGTGTTCAGAATATTAAGTTTATTCTGTACCAGCTGCATATTGCTAAAAAGTGGACACAATTTAAAAGGCTTTAGTTTTACTATTACAGGGATTAATAACTGATTTTTAAAGCTTTGAGTAATTCATATTGCATCAAACAAGGATGTGTTCCTACTGGTGTAACTGTAAGCTATGTAGAGGCCATGGTAATTACCAGAATTATTCACAGTATTACTAGAATTACTGTTTACCTGTTTAAGCCAAAGTCTAATTCCATTATGTTTTGCTTTTCTGTTATAAACTACTACAATGGAATTTAAAAACTTGCAGTATGTTATTTGGCCTTCTTAGAATACAGTGTCTTTCAAGAAATTCCGTTCCCTTATTTTTCATTTACAGGTCATGAAGATGAAAGTGTATGATAGGTGAGACTGAAATATATAATCTTGGTAAGGAGCTTTCGTGTTCTTTTCTTTGGTGTTACTTTTCTGTAAACATCAGTGAAGAGTTTTGAAAATAAATGAAACTAATTGCAGACTTCCAGAAGTGTAATAATTAATGAAACAAACAGCCCTTAGCTGGAGGAGGAGAAGGTGACAGTAAATTTCTTTTTCTGTGAAGTCACTGGTATTTCTTCCAGAAACCTTTAACCAAAGAATAGGGACCTTTATTGTGTGGAAGTATTAACAAAAACAACCTCTAATATGCAAATGCTCATATTTATTGCTTCCACATACCTTTCCATCAGATCTGTCTGTGATTGGTATAGTGTTTACTGTTGGGTTTAAAAAGTGGTCAGTGATGTGTACATGATAGGATGTAAACAGGATGGGACTTTGGAAAGGGGCAAATTCCAGGTGGATATATCATGAGAGTGCAAGCATTCTTAGAGAGTCTGCTCTGTTGTATGTTATACGTATGAACTATTTACTACTGAATCATTAAGTAAAGTTGTGGAAGTATTTATAGGTAGGAAAGAGTAGTTTGATGAAGTTTTTCTTCTTAGCAAAGCTTCATAGTTGCTTCTTAATTAAACCAAATAAATGAGTTCTGAGACACAATGCTGAGAGTTGTCTGAGCATCACTGCATTGGAAAATACCTTGTATACACAATTTATTGTATGCATTGTGTTAGCTTTGGGAGGTATGTTGTTTTCATATTCTGAATGTCTTGCTTACATCTGAAGCATGTTAGTTGTACTCCTTTTGTGAATTTTTTTCTTTTGTATCACCACTTCTTAGAATAGCACAGTGACTTCCTGTGCACTGTGTGAAATATGCTTTGCATTCAAGCAGCTTGTGTATTTTGATGTTTGAAGACATTTTTGTTTTTAGAGTGGAAACATTTGCCAGGATAAGCAACATTTTTGCCCTTTTCTGCTCACATTAAATTTTTACTATTTTATAGATGTCTATATGGAATTGGCCAAAGAACTGCTGTGGAGGCTGGTTTTACGCCTGTCTGGAGTTAGAAAGATTATTTGTGGGTTTGGTGTATGTTTCTCATATGAACTTGTGTGCTTTTGTGTTCATGATCTAAAAAAATGCTGACACACATTTTTACTTAGTGAACCTAATTCATTAATCACATTTGAAGGACTATACCAATGTTAGTAAAATGGAAACTCCTGTTATTCTTTTATTATGTGATTAGAATTTAGTTTACTTTGCTTTATTTTCTGTGTCTGGGGATAGGATAATGAATGTTCCTTTCCATTAAATGATATGTCTTGTTTACAAAACAATTATTTCTACTAGTATAGCTATACTGTGATTCTTACTGTAGTCCATCTGTCTTTTGGTCTTTATTTACTTTAGTGGAAGACATAAATAGTGTCAATGTATTAAAATTCTTTTATCCATTAGTTAAGCAATGATATAGCTCATGCTAAGTATTTTTGTTCAGATTTGCCACTTCAAAAAGAACTTCTACTCTTTCAAGTGGCCTAAAAAAACCTTACAAATGAGAGATACAGATGAGGACATCTTTGCAAAGCTCTTCTTAACACTGAACTGGCCACAAAGTTTTAAATATACATGTGCTAGATGGGTTTACTGATAAATCTCTTATCCTCTGGTTTCCTCTCAGTGACCTTAGTTTAAGAAACAAAGAATTGGTGCAGTCAGCAGCTTTTAGGTTTGGTTCTTTTTCTTCTAATCCAAAGTGCAAGATCAGTCTAAAATGCAATCATTATGTGCAAGTGAGAACCTTGCTGTGGTATCATGTAAATGCTACCACACAGGTTGTGAAGCTATGCTATATTTCATTACATCTTGCATAACTTCCTACTTCTTAAAATTATTTTTAAAAAATGAGTTAAAATAATTAAGGGCTCCCAGAGAGGCAGAGGTACCAATGCCAGCTTAGGAGAACAGGAGCTGTTTGAATCGTGTTTATGATAGACATCTTATTAAGCTGCTGCTAAGGTTAATCTTCTGCTGACTTTTTCAGTAAGAAAAAACACTCAAACATCTGGAACAGAAGACACAGCGTCAGAAACTACCAAATTCTAAAATATTCCATGTATTACTTCCATCCTGAACTATCTCATGTTTTCACCGGATTTGAGATACTACTTTACTGCTTTATACAAATAGTACAAGAAATGTGCCAAGTATTTCACAGAAGAAAATTATTTTGGCTGAAGTGTTTGCTCAGAACTGTAGAAGGAAAGCTTTATTGAAGAGGAAAAAAAAAACCAAAACCATAAATCAAAGACTCCCTAACATTTATTGAGGTTAAAAACCAGGGAGGTGTTTTCACTGAGACTCCTTCAGGGCACTAGAATGTATTTATAAGATCTTAACAAAAATATATTGAATGAAATGTCCCCAGATAACAGTGTGGGTTTTTTTTTTGGTCCATATCCTTCCAAAGATTGTTCTTTAAGATACAGCTGTTAGATATTTGGCCTCATCTCTGGGAAAGGTGGCTTTGAGCTCATCAAAAAGTAAGCTTACAGAATACCATTCCAGCCATGAGTCACTGAGTACATGTTGCTGACAGCATTCCTGACCTTGGCTTTCCAGATGAATTAGTAGTTGAAATGTTGAATCTGTGTACTGAGAGGTTCCAGCTGAAACTGTTTGTAACAGCCATGTGATTCATATGGCTTCAGACAGATTATTTAACATGATTCTAAGGCCAAAAATGCTGAAGGTGTCAAAAACTATTGTTTGTTAGGTAGGATAACTGTTGTTAATGTATCTGCTTATTCAGGTAATAGCTTAGCAGCTGACTGAGAGACCAACTCATAAAAGCATCTGTTAGAGGCTCTAACATCACGTGTTAATTTGTATTTGACTTTACTGTTTTACCTGTCGGTATTTTGTAGCAATAAGAGTACTGAAGAAGGCAGCAATGTTGTTTCAGCTCTGCTTGCATGTTTAATTTTATGCTGCATTCAAGCATGTGCTGTTTTATTAATTAATTCCAGGCTGCCAATTACAGGAGGCAGTTGAATTATGAAGCTGTTCTCAGTGTTGACACATCTCCCTCCCCCAGTCAGGTGTGATATGCTGAAGCTTTATGTGACTCAGTTAACAGGAAGAAGTAACACTTTAGATTTAATTAAGACAAGGTGTCTTTAAAGATTTTTCACCCCTCCCCCTCATCCTCCAGTTATTTCCTGAAACATTTTTGGGGCTGACTTTAGCAAGTTTAGGAAGGAACAAGTTTAAAAACCAGATGCACACTTCCTGAAAATGAACATTAAAAACTTCCACCTGGTTTCACAAACAAGACATAATCCTCATCATATAAGAACCTAATACAGTAGAAAAGAAACTGTGTTCTTTGATAATGGAATTTATTCACATATGGAAAAATATTTAACAATCTGATCATATCAGAATCTTAACAGTAAGCAAATATCTTGTAGGAGTCTGTTTAGTAGTTTTGCCTTTTTCACTGAATGCTGATGAGGATGTTTCTTATTTTAAAATTTATATATCTGTATTATATATGAAAATAACAGCATTTTTATTAATTTCTGTTATTGGTAGTGTCATGTGAACTGTTCCATTCCCTGGCCAGTATTGAGCATCTCAGAAGCACACCAACTAGTCACTGCTAGAGGAGAAAGGTCTAAACCAATGCTCCTGAGATCCTGGGCAACAGCCAACCCCATCTCAGACATCACCTGAGTGTCTCTTGTGCTCATTTGAAATTCAGAAAAAAGTTCCTAATTACGAGTCTGTAGCTATCACTAAGCATACCACTTGCTTACTGTTCATGATTCCCCAAATCTGAGACTTTCTAGAAAATGTGCATGTTTTTTTGTACCTGATTTTATCATGGTCAGAAGGCAAAACTGGATTTTTACTGTTAGCTTGCATAATGTTAGCTAGAGGATGAAAAATGTTGCGCAATGGTGTCATTTTTCAGATTGGTTTTTGGTGGCTTTTTGTTACTGAGTTTGACATGAGGTCCTACTGAAAGTTAGTCATTTCTAAATGCCAGAGATGGAATCAGGACGGATTCATCAGGGTTAAAGATTTCCCTCTTTTTAGTAATTTATTAGTTGGATTTCTCTCTGTTACAGTTGCTTTGGAAAATTAGCAATGTCTCGCTCAAGCCTGTTTTCTCCTAGTCTGGATACAAACATAAAAATTGGTTAATGTGATTTTATTTTTTCATACCTTACAGAGGATGTGAGGACATTGCAGTTCTGACTGACATGTTAGGTCAGAAGCTGATGAGTTCAGAAGATTTTGCAGCTCAAATGTTGCAGGTGTTGAAAAAGAATGTGAGGGCAGGCAATGATTAAAAAAAACCCCAAACCCCACAAACAAACCAACCTCCTTCTACTCCCCAAACTTTTTAACTTGAGGGGATAATATTTGCACCATAACTGTGTTGTAGTTATGCTGTAAATACCTCAATGTACAGCTCAGTGAAAAATAAGTGCTAGTAGGGTAGGTAGCAGTTGTGAAACAAGTGTTCTACTGCAAAGCATAAGGCTACGCTGTACTTACCATCTACTGCCTGGTTATTTTATCTTTCCCATATGTGTGGGTAGTATTGGACAGGTGATTTAGTTTCATAGATCAGGGAGGCTCCTCATGTTCAAAAAGGTCTTCGTAGCTTCTTATTTCAGCTGTTTTGACTTATTCATATGATATTGTCAATGATATGTTTTAATGGGTGTCTGCTGTTAGATAGCATGTACTAAACCAACTGCAACTTCCTGATCTAACAAAACAGATAGTTTCTTACTGTTTTGAAACTGCAATTGTCTTGGTGAATGGATGTCCTTTATGTTAACACAAATGCCACATTTAGAGTAGGCAATTATGAATAGAAGCAACAGAAGCAGGTAGTCTGTAAATGTTTGTATAAAAATAAAGTGACCAAATTCCAGAGAACAGTATGCAGTAACATACCCACTTTTCTGTTCTAGATATGAAGGGCATTCCGATCTTTATTACACAGCTTGGCTTTTATGAAGCCATCCTTGCAGCCTTCCAGTTTTGATTCTTCAGGACAATGCCTGGACATTTCATAGGATTTAGACACTATGTTTTTTTCTATGTGGATTATTATTGCAACCCCCTTTTATGTTATCTTGGATAGCTAGTCGATGTTCTTCAACTCTGTCCTGTTTTGTTTCAGGGAGGAATACATTAGTGAATTGAAGGAGTGTTTGCTGAGTACACTGAGAATGCTTGTATCAGACAGCATGCTTGCAGTACAACATAAGGAATAATATTTTTACTTTATTGCAGTATGTTCATATTAGCATTGTTTTTTTCTTAGTTGTTTGGTACTTTTATTATAATTCTATATTATTATTATCTTTGGAATAAGATAAGCACACAGTCACTGGAATGTATAATGCTTCTAATCAGTCATCAGTGGAAATCAAAATGAAGGCCCTCTATGCTGCATCCTGGAAAAAACATCTTTTTTTACTTTTATTGCATGTTTTACTTCCCTCTTCCCTCTTCCTGTTTCAGCTTTGATATGTGACAGAATATTTTTGCATCAACCTATGTTAGCAGTTCTGGATGGTTGCAAGTTTGTTTTCGGTTTTCTTTTTTATTTTCACACTTCCCTGTGCAGTGTTCTTTTGTTTTTTGGGTTTTTTTTTCATTTTAACTTTTTTTTCTAGTTCTCTAGTTCTGCTGGCCACACTATTGCTTATGCAGGCCAGGATGTCATTGGTGGTCTTCACCACCTGGGCACGCTGCTGGCTTGGGTTCAGTCCTGTCAGTCTGCACCCTCAGGTCGTTTTCTGCTGAGCAGTTCTTCAGACATTCTTCCCCAAGCCTTAGCATTGCATGGGGTTGTTGTGACCAATCTGTAGGACCCAGCACTTGGTCTTGTTAAGCAAGTGACCTCAGCCCATTAATCCAGCCTGTCCAGGTCCCCCTGCTGGGCTTTCCTTCCATCAGGCAGATAAACACAGTTTGGTGCCATTTGCAAACTTGCTGAGGGTGCACTGAGTGCCCTCATCCAGATCATTGATAAAGAAGTTAAACAAGACTGACTCAAATACTGAGACCTGGGGAACAGCTTTTGACTGGCTGCCAACAAAATTTCACTCCATTTAACACAACTCTGTATGCTTGACCATGCAGCCAGTTTTCAGCCCAGTGATGAGTCCACCTGTCTAAGCCACGAGCTACCAGCTTCTCTGGGAGAAGGCTGTGGGAGACTGTCAGGTGCTTTATTGAAGTCTAGGCAAACAACATCCACAGCCTTCCCCTCATCCACTAGGAAGATAGAAGGAGATCTGGTTGGTTAAGCAAGACCTGTCCTTCATAAACCGCTGATGGCTGGCTCTGATCCCCTGGCTGTGCTGCACTTGGGGTGTGAGTGAGCTCAGGATGAACTGCTCCATAGACTTCCCTGGTACTGAGGTCAAGCTGGCAGGCCTGTAGTTGCCCAAATCGTCATTCCTTCCCTTTTTGTGGATGGGTGTCACATTAGCAGCTTCCAGTCATCTTTGATCATCTGTGTTAGCTAGAAGTATTGATAAATGATAGAATGGCTTGGCAAGATTCTCTACCAGCTAGCTCCCTCAGGGCTCTCAGATGGATCCCATCTGGCCCTATAGACTTGTAAGTATCCAGGTGTCTTACAGGTTATTATCTGTTTTCTCTAATTATGAGCAGTGTATGCTGCTCTCCATCCCTGTCTTCTGGCAAATTACCCTGAGGATAACTGGACTGTGTTCCCATTCATATCCAGTAAGAAATGGAGGTTCTCCCTGACTCTCTTTTTGCTCTTGATGTATTTGTAGAAACATTTTTTATTGTCCTTCACTACAGCTGGNCGTCACATTAGCAGCTTCCAGTCATCTTTGATCATCTGTGTTAGCTAGAAGTATTGATAAATGATAGAATGGCTTGGCAAGATTCTCTACCAGCTAGCTCCCTCAGGGCTCTCAGATGGATCCCATCTGGCCCCATAGACTTGTGAGTATCCAGGTGTCTTACAGGTTATTAACTGCTTTTTCTAATTATGAGCAGTGTATGCTGCTCTCCATCCCTGTCTTCTGGCAAATTACCCTGAAGATAACTGGACTGTGTTCCCATTCATATCCAGTAAGAGATGGAGGTTCTCCCTGACTCTCTTTTTGCTCTTGATGTATTTGTAGAAACATTTTTTATTGTCCTTCACTACAGCTGGGCTTTTGCCTTTCTGGTTTCCTCTCTGCATGCCCTAGTTAGATCCCTGTACTCTTCATGAGTTATCTGCTTTGTCTTCTAAAGATGACAAACTTATTTTCCTGAGGCCCAGCAGGAGTTCCCTGTTCAGCCTGGTTCATCTTGTGCTATGAAGGTAACAGACACTGAAGTGCTGGAGCATGCCCAGAGAAGGACAATGGGGATTGTGAAGGGCCTGGTGCACAGATCTCAGGAGGAGTAGTTGAGGGAACTAGGGTTGTTTAACCTAGAGAAGAGAAGGCTGAGGGGTGACCTTATCACTCTCTACAACAACCTGAAAGGCGGCTGGAGCAAGGAAGGGGACAGACAGTCTCCTCTTCCTGGTGATGAGTTATAGAAGAACCAGAGAAAATGGTTGCAAACTGCACCAGGGAAGTTTAGGAAGAATTTCTCCACTGAAAGGGTTATCAAACATAGGAACAGGCTGTCCAGGGCAGTGATGAAGCCACCATCCCTGGAGGAGGTTAAACAACATGTGGACCTGGTGCTTCAGGACATGGTTTAGTGATGACCTGGCAGAGCTGGAGTGAAAGTTGGACTTTATGATTTTAAAGATTTCTTCCATCCAAAGATGTGATTCTGTTCTCTTCTGCAGTAACCTTGAACTCATGCACAAGCTCGTGTTTTCAGAGTTGAAGAGCAAAATAAATCTTTTTGGATTAATTTTTTTATTCAAGATCACTCACATCTCTTCTTAAACTGCTGCCTTTGTGCAAGATCAAAGATTCAGTTAAATAAAAGGAATATCTTTGGGAATTTCAGAGTGTGCAGTGTCATGTGTAGCTTCTTAGTAGTGCATTCATAGTACATAGCTTTCAAAACAAAATGTATTCTACCTATCAATGCAGGACATGGGTTATCACACATAAAATTCAGATATAAAAAAATCATTTAATGCAACAGTGCCATCACTTCTGAAATTCTTTTCCTGTGTCCTTGAAAGAAGACTCACCTGAGAAGTGATTCTTTTCCTATGTCCTGTGTCCAACTTTGCCTGTTGTTTCCATGTCATCATTAGTTTCTGGTCTTCTTTATTTATGAAGATTCTTTTTCAGGTTCTTAGTATGTTGCAGTATGATTATTGCAACAATCTTCTTTCCTGACTTTAACTAATCCAGTTTTGCCTTTTATGTGTGTAGCCATTTTCCCAAAAGCCATCTTACTAGATGGTCACTTGGATCAGGCTGTGCTGCTCTTTGCATTGTGCTAACGATGACTAGTTTGCACTTAATGGAAACTACAAAGGCTTTTGGAAGAATAGATACATTAGTTATCACAATCCCACAAAGAACTGAAGTAGTTAACTTCTGCTCCTATCTTATCTACAATACCAGCCTTCATCCTTAAGGCTGAACCTTGGGTTTTTAAATTTTGTGGTTTTTTCTGTCTTACAGTGGTTTTCAGAACCACTCTCCCCAAAAGTTGCCTGATGATCAGAAAAAACCTGACTGCTCTTAATCATTTTGGGCTCTGAAACCAGTGCCTTGTATTAAAGTATATAGCCTCTGGTTTGTTTGGGGGGTGGCAAATTTTCTGTTGAGCATGCACAGTAAGAATGAAATTTTATGTCTGAGTTCATGTTTGAGTCTCTTAATCTTGTTCTAAAGTCTCTTCTGTTAGCGCATAATTACTTCCTAGGGTTCTTAAGAGGAAAATATACTCATGTGTTTACAGGGGTTTGACATCCAAGTAAGTGAAGATCAAAGCCAATTATATAATAAAATCTGAATGTTTGCTAAATACGAGTATTTAATCTTGGTTTTCTGTTTTTCAATTGCTATGCCTTCACGATAAACAGATGCAAAAGTTCTATTCCAATGCAATTTTAGAGTTTTTTCTTTAGCTTTGAAAATAACCAATATTTTATCTATGGTGGTTGATACCACTTTCTAAGACTTTCTTTTCCATTTTCAGTTAATCTCTTCTGTTTTTGGAAAAAAAATAACTGTGGCCATTAGTGATTTGTCCAAAATAGAAAGCTTTTGAGAAATTCTACACCTACAGTAGGTTGTGGTTGCAGATTTGGTAATGGAGATAATGTAAAAGTAGGAAGTATTTGAACTTCTGGCCAGGTAGCAGTTTGTGGTTAACAACTTGACCAGAGAGAGGGTTAGCCTTCAGAAACTATAGTTAGCATTCTTGAACCAAGAAAGAAGTGCTCTGGAAAAGTGTTTATGTTTTTATGTTTCAATTGAAACGTTACATTAACTGCTGTACAGACTGGAATTACTTCATTATATTTACATTTGGAAAGAGTGTTATTTTGTAATGTTATATAAAACCTTATTTGTAATCCAAAGGAAAATATTCCACGGGATGGCTTCTCCATTCCCTGATGCTTGATCAAGGGGCGTGACCAAAGAAGGTCTGTCCTAGTGTGAGTTGTTTGTGTGTGAAGAATTATGTTCTGTTTCAACTACCTCTTAAAGATGAGTCATGCTGTTGCTAATACTACATCATCTTTACATATGTATACAGTACAGTTGGTAGCTGGGACAAAGTTAGTTCTGTCATCTGTTGATGCATTCTCAGGTTTTGCAAGGACACTTCTTCTTGAAATTATACCATCATTTTCCTCACAGGGAGGGGATCTGGATAAGAGCAAGATGATTTAATCTTTTCATGCACATTTTGGTCAAATATTTTGTGCAGCATGTCATACATATGTGAATTGAACATCTCTGAAAAGATTAATGGACCACGATAGAGGAATATTACAGTTTGGATAATCACTGTGATAATTGGTATCTTTTTATAACTAAAGCTCCTGATAGAGAATTTTTATCCAGAAGAAAGAATGAAATGCTGAAAGTATTCTTTGGGAATGATCTCATGAAGCAGCCTAAGCTAACAGTTTGTAGCTACCAAGTCCTTACTTGTACTTGTGTGTTTTCCCACCATTTACCTTGAATGAATTCTGGGGCTTTTCTTGTGGCATAATAACCTGTTCAGCTCACAGAAGCAGCAGCAAAGAAAAATTGGAAAAAAATGTGTGTGTTTTCAGACTTATCCATGTGATGAGATGACTGCCAGAGTTGACATAAGGTTGTGAGGAAGGTTTAGTACAGTGGTTTTTCTGTTTGGTGTTATTTTGGATTTATTTTGTTTGGTTTTTTTTTAACCACTCACCATAACATAAATTGGTCTCATTTAACCTTACTAACATATTAAGACCAAACTTTGCTCTATATACTGCAGTTGGAGGAGGGGATGGTTAGAAGAACCAACTAAGTGGCATTTGGCCAGTATTATATATAAGATAAGTTACGGAATGAGGAAATGTTCTTTTTAATAGAATGGAATTTTCTTCTTGCTCAAACCTAAGCATGCAGACATATCTAAATATACAGCAAAACACTACAAAATGCTCTCTGTGAGGAGAAATATGGAGTTACTTGTGTACTATAAATGTTATAATAATAAAATTTAATCATAACAAAAACTAGACCACTACTATGATGCCTTGCTAAACACTTTGTGTTAGAAACAATGATTTCTTACAAAGAAATATGTTACTTAATTCTACAGTCAGTAGGACTGCTCTGGAGATAAATTCCCAGTCCTATAACTGCCTGTAACTGAAAGTATTTTAATTACATTTAATGTAATTTAAGCATAATATAAGTGGTTTCAGTAATTTCCTCGTCCTAGAATACTGCTTTTAGTGCAAGCATTCAGGAAATGATGCTACACATCATTTCACCCTCTATAGAACTTGTCTGGATGTTTAAAATCTTTGTTGATAAATGAGTACCATCCACTTCAGTTCCTCTTTTCTGCTCTCCCCAGTGTTGTGTACTCAGAGAAGCTCAACCAACATCTTTACATGTAACTGGTGAAGGATCATTTTATCCAGCCTTGCCACACCCTGTGCTTTCTCTCACAAGGGACCACCATGGTTCATAGTTTGCAAGTGCTGGGTGTGGTAGGGGAGTGGAGAAGCATGAATCATTCTTTCTTTTTCTAGGCAGGCCACTGTAGTCTTGAGCTGCAGACCAGTGACTGTAAGAGCTTTTATATATGAATCTGAGGCAGCTTTAAAAATGGGTTATGACTGCCTTCCTAAGGGAAGCTCATGGAAGAAGTAATTCTGTCGCAGTGCAAGTGCAGTTGTTAAGAGTACTTCCTTTAAATTCACAGTCAAAAGTTACATGAATTTAGCAAAACAAAACGAACATAACTAAACAACTTGGCAGGTTGTTTCATTCATCTCCCAGTGCGATTGTTCCACAGGTGACATTTAAATGGAGAAAGTGGATGCTTGTCTTACATGTAAGGCAGTCCTCAGGCTTTGAAAGCTACATGTGTGCTTACCGAGAAAATGTATATTTTTGTGCATACAATAACATATTCATGATGCTTTCTATGAAAATCCTCTCAGTCAGTTCAACATGACTGTAACTGAGTATAAAGGTAGAATTTTGAAATGGCTGTCATTTACAGTAGAAGCCAGTGGAGACTTCTGCTAATTATGAATTGTATTTGACAAAACATAGGGAAATAATATCTCTGCAAATCCCAAAGCATAGCCTGTGGTAATAGTGAAGAAAGCTAACTTTCTTATTCTTTTGTTACTCCATAAGCTGCACAAATAAGGGTGATATGAAATGTAATCTTCATGTGGAAAATCTACACAAAATGGAAATTTGGTGTTCACTTTTGTAATGTCACATGTTCCCAAGAGATGTGATTCTTTGTTCTGCACTGATCTTTCCAGGATCAGGACTCTACCTGCAAAAACTATAGCTTTGCTTTTTGAGAGAATAGTTTTAATTGAAATCACGTATTCTGTAATCACATTTTTATTGGAATTTCTCAGCACTAATGTGGTTAATCAAGTGGCCTCTTCTTAATACTTATTAACTAGTAAATTGTAATTCTCATTACCATGTGTACAATCCATATTTGCAATGAGGAAATTGCAGTTTCTTGAACAGCCTGATCATACCCCTTTTGCTGCAGTTGATACGCTTTCTAGGTACTCGCTCATCACTTAGTGTGTCTGCATTCCATGAGCAGATTCAAATTTATAGTTTGAAAGACTGCTTCAAAAGTTTTCTTTTGGTTGTTTGCTTGAGTTTGGTGGTGGTTTTCTGTTTGCTTGGTTTGCTTTTGTTTGTTTGTTTGCTTGTTTTTTTTCTGAAAGGAAAGCTTCCTAATAAATACCCTAAAGAGATTGTGGAGTGCATTGAAGAGAGGCTTGAGACACATGCAGAATTGTGTGTGTATGTGCAGCATACATACACATAACTTGGCTAACTTTCACTGCTGTGAAATAGTAGCTTTTCTGTAGATAATTTAATGAATTGTGTCTTTCCTTGCCAATGGCTTGTGGATTTTTTACAAAACCACATACATATGGGTACATATATGAAAATCCATGTAGTTCCATAAAGTTCAAACTACTGAGGTGTCTTCTTTCCCCTTGAAATGTCTAGACCATATTCCTACTCAATTTCAGGTTTTTATGGTGGGCAAAATTTCCAGCAATATCATATACGAAGTACTCTTTGCACACTTAGCAAAAATTGTACAGGAGATTCAAGTCCTCTGTAACACTTTTTACATGAAATCTTTTACTCCCTCCATAAACATGGAGTAATTTAGACAACAGCGCTACTTGCTCATCCACACAGGCCTCCATCATTTTTCTCTTACTTTCTTTTTTTAGGGATACAGTGCTCCTGAGCTTGGAGGAGGTTCACCAAGAAGGTGCCTAAGTGTATATTTGTAACTCATCAGAAAAGAGAGGTGAAATGGAAAAGCTCCCATAAATATGAATCACAGGAGAAATACCGTTAGAGTTTTTGCTTTAGCCTTGATTGATTGATAAATAGATTGAATTGTTGCAACGAAAGCTAGGCTGCTGCTTAGGCACCACAGTCAAACACAGACCATAAACAAGCCAAAAGCTGTCTTACTTTGGGTGAAGGAAGGAAAGCAGAGACAGGCAGGTAAGCATTCACACTCTTTTACTACTTGGCATACCAGTATTTTACCAAAAATTAGTTTTATTAATCTGATTTATTTTTTGCAGTTTACAAAAACAGATACTGACTTTTAATAGGGGAAGTCATTCCATTAGCTTATCAGGAGGAAAGACATCTCAAAATATTTCTGTTTAATCACAGATTTTGCATTTCTGCCCAAACACAGTTAAAAATGCATTGGCAAACATAATGATAAAATAAAACTTAAAAAAAAATACCAAACAATAAAAATATCTACTCACATCCTGAAAAAATCTTGAAACAATTTGTGGGTTTTCTTCCTTAGTTCAGCTTCAATTAATGATTTTCTATTTCACTGAACTCTTTAAAAGCCCATGACTCAGATGGCTGAAGTTGCTTCATTCCGTTGGGTTTTCCTAATTTGAATATTTAGATTAAATGTGCCAGTTCCTTTTGCTACTGTTTCTTAATAAAAACAACTTTGCTCTTAATTTTTTTAATGTTCTTTTGCTATTGTATTTTGGATCCTTTGACATATCTTTAATCAACTGTATTTTAATTGTAAGATTACTGGAATCAAAGCAAGTGAATCTCAATGATTGAAAGATGAAAAGGAACATGAAAAAACTTTGAGGGTTCAAACCCTAAATGTTTCAAATGACTTTGCCATTCAAACAGATGCTTTTGCATCTTTAAATGTTTGAGGAAATGAACTGAAGGCATTGGTGTGAACAAGAAAATCACATAACAGCTCTGACAGTGAGCTTCTGTCCTGAATCAGGTAGGCACCTTCCTTGAGCAGGGCTTTCCAGCATTTCCAAGTAGTTTATTTACTTCTCCCTGACAGAGAAGTACCTGTCAGACACTCATGAGGTGTTTGGCCTAAATAAAAAGTCCCCAGCCACCACCAAAACCAAACCCACAAAAAATTGTTCCAGAAATGGCAAAACCGTTGCAGTCATCTAGAGCATAGTCACTAGCATGGTTGCTTTTTTCTTAAATATTAGCTTCTTTTTGAAAATTACATTGCAATTCAGATCTAATTTTTATAGTATTAGTGTAGATTTCTAACCTAATTTATTTTTCTAATCTAATGAGTGAACTTACTGGGTTCAATTTTACAAGTTTCCTGAGCGGTATCACTGAAATCTTTATTTCTCCAACTGTACAACTGGAGTTCTCTAGGGAATCTTTCAGCCACAAAAGCATGAACAGACAGTGGGCTCTGCTGGGGTGTGCATGCACATTATTGACAAGCAGTCTCTGTGCAGGCTAGTGTAAAAATGAAACGTGAATGTAAATCAGTACTAAGTTTCTAAGATCTTTCAGAATATAGTGTTGTATTTGATTGGTAACATAGAAGGGACAATGCTATGAGTAATATGATGTACTTTTGATTATGAATGCACATAGCATTCTACAGGCAAATTCAGTTCCCTGGAAGAGACCTTTGTTTGAAATTGTATCATTGCATTACTCCGTCACGTAATATGATAGTTAGATGCTATTCATCCATGAACTCTGGGTTCAGAACTCAGTTCTAAGCCCAGATTTATACTGCTCTAGTGAAGTAAACAAACATCTGAAGAGTCTAATGAATCTTGATTTAGATGTTCTTTTTGAAGTCTGTCTTGTAGGCGCAAGATGCTCTGAAACTTACTGCCTGTTTTTAAGGATTGTATTTCTCTTAAGACAGATCTTTCTCTTGTTTCTCAGGAATAAAGTTAACCTAAAGTGCTCTGGTTTTTAATTAATCTTACAATTGTTAATGGAGGAGTAAGAGAATCCCTCTCGGTGTGTTTTTAGACTCATAGAATCATTTAAGTAGGCCAAGATCCTTAAGACCTTATGTCCAAACCTAAACTTTCCCTGTCACAACCTGAGTTGTTTCCTTCTGTCCTGTCACTTGTGAGAAGATACCAGTACCCACTTCTCCAAAACCTCCTTTCAGGTACTTGTAGACAGCAATAAAGTCTCCCTTAAGCCTCCTTTTTAGCAGGGAAAACAAAGTTCATTATTTCAGTCTCCAAACTGATACACTCTTGCCTTGTGAGAAGTGCTCTTCCTGCTGTGAAGGATTAGAATATTTCGAGGACAATCTCTGAAAGGCACATTGTCTGATTGAAGAAAGCTGATTTTTAAATGGTGTTAGCATACTCATCAATAGATGAACATACACAGATAGTATTTGAAATCAAGTCTTCTTAGGTTTACATGGTTACACAGCAGCAGCAGCATTCTGAGGAGGTTCTTAACCATTCTACACAACCTGTGTGTGTTGGTGTCTTGATGGGCTTGAAACGTGAGGAGAAACCATCCAAAATGACCAGGTTGTGCTCAGAGGTCCACTGAAGAAGTCTTTCATAAATGAGTGCATGTTCATATGAGTGAAATAATTGTTCATAGCTTCAGAAATCCTCAGGCAAGGCAGGGAGACATCAAATGTAACGCTACATTCTTTTTATATTTTTTTTAAACATGGAAAGGATTTGGGCTGCAGCAAAGAATGTGCTAACCTAACACTGAATCTCCACAGGTGGTTAGTGCTAGATAAGCAACACAATAGTAGCTTGTCATGATGCTTCCCCAAAATAGTGTCCCAGTAGCCAAGAACTTGTCTCTGAAAAGCTTTCTTAGCAGTATCATCTTGAGACAAGTACTTCCACTGTACATAACAAAAAAATTTGTTCATAATGTTAACAATTAGCTCCTTTCTCTTTTGCCCTCAAGCTGCCACCATGTTTCAATCTGATGCACCCTACTTTCACCTATAGTTAAATGTGGTGAAAAATCATTCCCTGTTTGCTTTCTGTGTTGCTCGTGGCTTATAGGTCTTTATTACACCTGCTATGATTTCTCTCTTTTCTTCTCTGAACTCATATATTTGCTTAACTTCTCTACATGAAAGCTGTTTGATGCCACTTGTTACCACTTCAGCTTTCAGTGAACCTTGTCCCATCCTCCTGTTACAGAGATTAGGAGGTTGGTGCTGCACATAACACTGAATGTTCAAATGTCACATTTTCTTCTAGAGTAATTAAACATACGAAAGTATGGATGGATTTGTTCTGGCAATTTTCCAGGAATTGTGGGTGTGAGAAGCTAGTGGGTTTTCTTGATTTATTAGCAACTACTACAAATTAGAGAGGTCTGTGTAACAGCCAGCAGGATACCACCTCTGGCTCTACTGCAGTAGCTCCTGTAAAGGTCTAGGAGGGTAAAGATGTATGCTTGGGATGTTGGTGAAGTCAAAGGTAAGTGTCCAGCTGAGAACTACGTCTGCCACTTGACTAAACTTAAAGATATCATTATTTCATTTACAACCTTTATGTAAACAAACAACTATAAAGCAACATTCATCATACAATCTTGTAAACCAGTTTATGTTTACAAACTCTGTGAAGTTATTCTTGGTTGTGCTGCTTCTTTTTAGCTGAAAATGTTTTACCCTTCCCTCTTCCCCCTCCCCAGCTTCATACTTGATTTCCTTTTTCTCATCTCACGTGCCCCCCTTTTGTGAGATCAATCTCATATTGTGTACAGGGCCCAGGTTCCTTTTTCTTTCCAGGAACTTTTAATTCCATTTGTCCTCAGGTAGACACTGGCCGCATAGACACTGCAATGCCCTCGGAGATGGCTTGATCAGCGGTATTTTTCTTACTTTCTCGGCTCAGTACAGTGAGGGGTGCGGGCAGGGGAACGCTTGGACTAAACAATAGCCACAACAGAGGAACTTGGAAAACACAAGAAACGAACGGCAGCTCGCCAGACAGGAAAAAGCAACAATATGAACAAAACCCTTCCCCAAAAACAACAAACCGAAAAGGGTGGGGGGAACACAAACTAAAAGCATTGAGGCTTGCGGCAGCAGGATAACATGTAGCAGCATCTCTCTGAGATTAGAAGCAGCACTGCTCCCCGGCGTAGGTGACAATCGTAAGTCTGGTGTGCATGAGGCCGGGAAGCCACAGAGCTGGGCGGAAGGTGCCTGCCCCGCCGGGGACCGCCTCCTCCTCCCGCTCCTCCCCTGGGTGGGTCCATTCCCGGCCGCACTGGGGTGCGGGGGGCCGGGCAGGTTCTACGCTTCGGAGTTCAGTGCAGAATCTTGCGGAGCTGCTGTGGCGAGCCGGCGCAGCTTATCTTCTCGTTTAGTGCTCGGCCATATCCAGCTGTGACCCCCGAAACCGCTTCTTCTGCAGCCACCATGGTGGCCAAGGATTATCCTTTTTACCTTTCTGTCAAGAGGGCGAATTGCGCTTTGGACGTGCCGACAGTGACCAGCCCGGCTAAAGAGACGGAGGTACTTAAATCTACTGGTGATGTTCTTGCAGCTTGATAGTGTGATCTGTAATTCTCTGGGGAGAAGTGTTGTGCTTTTCTGCGCAGCTAGTGAACCGGTGTGTGCTGACATCCCTTTACTGCAGGCTCCAGATACTGAACTTTCCATTGCAGTAAGGCAAGGAACAGAATCAAGATTTTTGTCTTATGCCACTTAAAGAAGTTAAAATTAGTCTTACAAATAACTAATTGAGAAACATCTCTTTCAGATATGTAGTTTAATTTTAATATGTATTTTATTCCACAGCTAATCATTACCTACTTTGTTTTTTTTTGTGAAGGAGGGAATTTGGAAAATGGTTTCACATAGCATTATTCATCTTTTCATCATTAATAATAAAACAAAAATTAACCTTATAATACCATTAACTCAGCCCTAGCAAAAAATTGAAAGCTCTGTTTCTTAAGAAACCTTTCAAATGATGACATTCAAAACCTTATTCATTTACTCAAGCGCAACACACTTACCTGCAGAATGTTCATAACTGGTACACTTTTTCAGTAAAAGATGTTTGTGAAAGACTTGTGCATATTTCGTACTCCAGTTTAGTGTTTTTTTAGGTGCTTGTTTGGAGAGAAAACAGTGACCGTCAGCATTCTGTCTGGCTTTGCTGGAGGAAGGATAGCATTTTATCACTTAACTATATTGCTCCTTCATTAATCCTGTTTGCTGAGTAACTTGAAGACAGCTTACTAAACTTTGTGCATTTTAAAAAACTACATCAAGGATTAGCTATGTCCAGCAGTTGAGTGGATCTGAAAGAAGAGTAACATAAGCCAGGTGACCTTGTTTTATGGTAATGCTTAAGCTAAGGACAAAGCAGAAGATGCTGCTTTCTCACTTTTCAGTGTACTTTTACATAAAGGGATTTAATTATCGTAATTAATGAGACCGACTTTTTTTTCTCATCAGTGTGTTATTGAAAAGTTAAACCCCCTGAGTAGGCACATGTCTACGGAAAGGACAAGCCATTAAGTTGTTCTCTTAAGGGTACTCATTTTACTAATATTCAATAAATATGTTCTTATCCCTCACTGTATGAGGGTCTCTTGGTGAATGAATAGAACTGCCAGTTCTAACGAGTTGGTGTGTGGCTGCCATACAGTTAGGAAGGGCAGCTTGATTGTAGTAAAATTTCAAAGAAAAATTCTCAACAAAAGCTTAGATCCTGAGGAAGTATCTAATAACAGATGTGATCAATCAAAATTACAATGTGCAAACAGTTTTGCATTTGTAATCTTTCAGCTGGTGCTTTATATGAGTAAGAAAATTCACCCTATGCTTTCAGGCTGTTTTCTGAGAGTATGATGGACTTACAGTATACTGAGAAGTGAACTTTTCATACCTTCCTAAGTAATAGAATGTTTAAAACACAATGTGACACTCCAGAAATCTGGCTTAGAAAGCAAAAATGTCAACTCCTCTTAGGGAGAGGCATTATAAGGATAGAAACTGTAACCATATCCTTTGAAGTCTATTAATATGGGGATTGGATGGAAATCCACGTTTCTCTCAAGTTCGAATGTTAGGCTGTTTGCCCACCTTTTAGTATGTACAAGGCTAGATGCAGCTATTGGGCGCCTGCTACCACAATTTTGTGTTACTACACCAAGAAGCTTGCTTGCTGGGGGGATGGGGGATTCTGACTTTCTGGCTTTGGAAACCAGAGTTGCATTTTAAGTACTGACTTGGTCGACTTACTTAATAACCTTGTGCATAAATGTCTGGAATGGAACAGATTTTCTGCTATATAGATGTTATGTTTTGATTTTAATTCAGAACTCATGGTTACAAAATGTTTCCTCTGACTTAATAGAACAACATTACTTAAGTGTTTGTTACGAAAAACTGGAAAACATGTTTTGAAGGATCAAGCACAGTAGTAGTTACATAGGATGAAATTCAGTAAAAATCTCATTGCTGTGCTGCAGAAATACCCTCAGACTTTCATCTGGAGGTTTCTGGGCAACAACTCTGGACACTTCTTGGCAATAGAAACTTATCAAGCTTTACTTGGAGCTGGTAGAGTATCTATGAAAGTTTTTGAGGAACAAGTTAGTAGCACAAAAGAGCACAGAGAGGTCTTCTACTTCTGTCTTTATGCCGCAGCAGCTTCCTTGGTTTAAGTTTTAAACAGCACAGTCACAAAACAATGAAAAATGGAATGTCCAATAGGTATGTGCTGCAAAAGTTTGGATTCTGAGAGAAGGCTAATGTACCATTTGTGAAGTACAATTGTCATATTTCTTTTTTAAATGCAGGAGGAACTTTACAGGGAACAAAAGAGGAATGAGTTAGTTTTGGAAAATATGATAAGGCCATTACATACATCATTGCATATTCCACAATAAAATACTGTAGTACAGTTCTAAGTGTAAATGGTACAGAGGTGCTTGGCTCTTTCCTGTTTGTTCATAGTTCAGAAATATAGACAGTTAGTAAAACTTGAAATTTGCTTCCTTTAAGATATAAAAGGCTTCGTATCTTTCCCAAGGATACATACCATTTTCAGTGTTTTGCCAGTTAAAGCAACTACTTTATCGCCTTCATTAAAGGAAACAGTGAAGCACAGCCAGCTAGCTGAAGGACAGTGGGTAAGAGCGAGCATGAACAGTCATAGATTGAGGCTTAAAGGTCTAAACATGGAGTAAAAGGAAGTAAAATATTAATTCCTTGGAGTAAAGATGTTCTGTTCTGCTGTACAGGGTCTAATACAGCGCTTGAGTTTAGGCTGTAAAGATGGTGGTATAGAATTCCTTTGCATGGGATTGTATGTTATACTCATATATATACATAGTATGTTTTATATCTGCTTATACCTTACACAGAAGAAATCTTGGGCCTAGGAATCTGGACTGTTTGCAGCCTGTGTTTGGTTGTTTCCTAATGGCCTTGCTGGTCTGAAGTGCAGGTGGTCTGGGCTGCCTAGTGGTCAGGTCTGTGTTTAATTCTACGTGGGACTGCAGGAAGGATAGCCCACAGGCCTCTAGGCCATGGCAAAGCATTAACATGAAAACAGGCTTGGAGCCAGAGGGAGAGTGGCCAAAAGATTATCAGATAAACTGCAAGTCATGAATTCTGTTTGACTTTCATAAATATATGTATTTATTTTTTAATGAGATACTAGCAAGTTGGCATTTTGATATATTTTGGGTAAGTTCATGTGCAGTGTAACTGCAGTGACCTGAATGTGGAAACATTGCAAACCCCACACTTGGGATTGTTCTTCTGCTTAACAGCAATTTGAAAAAAGCTGATTGTTTTATTTTTTCCATTCTGTAACTCTCCTTTACGATGTCTGCGTTTTAATTGGCAGTCCGACTTCCTACGCAGTTTGTTCCAGAATGGAAAAGGTCTTTCTTAGGTAGCCTGTACAAGTTGATTCTAATGAGGGGAAATGCAAAATTTAATCAGCTCTATTAGTTGCCGGGATTTTTCAGAGTTTCTGTTGCCTGTATTCATTTACCTCAGTGTGAGGCTTTTCTATTAATTGGCCTTCATTTCCTAACTTCTGGTTAGGTGTATTGATTTCTGACTATTGCAGACAAATGAATGACCAGTCAAGATAGCTGGATTCAGGTTGTCCTTATTCTACTGACACTTCAGTGGTTTTGTCTTATTTATGGCAAATGAAATACGAGGTCTTCAGTGGTGCCTTATGAGGACAGCCTGTCAGCTTCAAGAAGCAAATCTTTGATGGGCAAATGTGTGATTCGGTAGCGTATTGCGAACTTGAGCTGGTTTTCTTCAAGTGAGAACTTCATTTCTTTATATGGCTTTGCACTGAACCCCAATTTCAGGTCCTTTTCTTTACGACAGTGTGATTCAAACAAAACATCTGAATTTTGATTTATTTCTTTTGTGGTTTTGTGGAGACTGGAGGGGAAGTATAACAAACCTTCAGTTCCCACTAGAGATTGCAGGTGGCAGATGGAACCTTAAGGATTTGGTATCACTGGTACAGACACAATTTATTGGATGATCAAATTGCCTTTATGTATCAATTTACTTCAGTACTTAAAAGACTATTCTTGCAATGCTAGCTGTTTTACTGGCAGCATGCCTCTCCTGGGTTTTAGGATGGACTTGTGTGAATAATTAGTTACATTTGTGCAGCACTGAACTTAAATCAGCCTTAGAGTCACCTGCTTGGCTTTTTTTGACTGTCAGCCTCAGCTCTAGAAGGGTAAATGTTCTAGAATTTCCCAATCAGACTATTTCTTAAGGTACTGTGAAGTAAAGGCAAAATCTTTGCTGTTTCAGGTGTTAAAAAAGAATAGTCTCTATTAGTGCCATTAATAATTGAGAATGTTATTCTAGTTTTAGATTTGCTTCTTTCTGGAGATGCAAAAAGGCAGAATTGCCTGGCTTTAGTTTATTTTTAGGTTAAGTGTTTGCTGTGTTCAGAGACTGCTGTAGCATAGGTTGATTTTTCTCTGTTAACCTTTCTTTGCTTTTGTTTTTTCTGTCCTGCTGAAAGCTAAACATTGATAACATCCTGTGGAACAGAGCTTCAGTATTTTATTTTTTTATTAAACTCTAAGTTTCAGGGGCATTTATTAGAACTGTTTAATCTAAGGCCAGTTTAAGTAGTAGTAGACTCATAAAAATAATGTTGGGCTTCCCGCCATGACAAATGTTGACTTGCCCTTATAAAGTTGACTAAGAACTAATAACTCTTTAAAGTGTAGGAGTATGGAAATACAGCCAGTTACAATGGTATCTGAAACAGAGTGGTTCTGTTTTAGTTTGCTGGCACTGCTCATGAATTAGGTTCGAAACAAAGGTTACTGTTCCAGTTTATAGTGTCTTCCATTTATTGCACTGTTAACTCTCCTGAGACTAATTTAAGACATTTTGCATCAATGAATGCTGTCATAGCGCAGAATGTATGCTTTGGTTAGCTGTTTGTCAAAAGAAGGGGAAATAACCACTGTATTTTAAATAAAATTCTGTGCAAGTTAGCAATCCCAATACAGAATTGCTAGCGTAAATAATTCTCTCAGAATGTGTTGAACTGCACTAAGTGAGGATGTTTTAACACACATTACCAGTTTCAGCTCTTTTGTATGTGGATTCAGAGAAAGTTAGTTTGCCTTTGAAGGTTAAACAGAGTAAATGGCCATGTTCTAAAATGCTAGGTTTATACCAGTTTTTGCATGGTAGTTGTTTTCTGGATTGCCTTAAAATGATCTGTTCATTCCATTTGCTGAGATTGTTTTTAAATAGAGTCAACAAAATCAACATAATGTGGCCATGTTAATGTCACATGTGGGCTGAAGACACAAGTGTAATGTCCCCTTAGGGAACTATTTTTCCCTTGTTTGTCAGATTCAGCACCAGTTCTCTGACATGGAGACTGTTGAAGTTGCCGATAAGAGATGGGAGTTGGGTGGAAAAACAATCACACCAGCAGCGAACATACGTTTTCTTTTCACTGGGAGGAAATTGGTGTCTAAGCTGGTCAGGAGCACAGAGTGAAAGAATTTTGAAATGAGGTACTGAACCAAATGAAGACCTTTTATATGGCACCTTGGCTACTACTCATTGCTATTCAGTGTGTGTTATCCAGGTCACTGGTTTTGCAGTTCTTGAGGCAATGTAAAGGGATTCTGGCCTATTTGTTTCCTTAATTTGTTTGTCAGAAAACTAAAACCAATCTTTGGTTACTGTAATTTAGCCATCAAAGTGTGATAATTAACCGGTGGGTGGCCCTGTTGAATGGCAACATAAGGAAAACTAATGAATGTTATTAAATGATTTTTAACTTGCACAGACACTGTTTGAACTTTGCAAAAATTGTAATATGTTACATATACTAGTAAAAGGTTGTTGTAGTTTGTGGATAAAGCGCATGAGAAGTATGAACTTATTCTTTTAAATGGCTTTTTAGAAGGTTTTGTATCTTAGTAGTGTGTTACTGGATACAATGCACCCAATTATTCAGTGCTGGTTTACTGCTGAAGAAATAAAAATACACTTAGCTGTCAGTATATTGCAATCAATCTAAGTTTCTAATTCTTGATAGTATCTTAGGCTTTAACATGCTTCCATGACTCTTGAAGGCTTAGCTTTATGCTAAGATTCAGGCTGTTAAATGGTAACTGAAGTGCTAAGAACTGAAGTTGGCACATGGATGATACCTTTTGCCTGTGTGAGACAGGTGCTGTGCATGGCAACAGGTGTCTTGCTTTAGGAGGAAGTTGTCAAAGCACAGTAGAAGAGACAGGCTGCTGCTTGCACAGGCCATGACCGCCTATCCCCTCAACTAAACTGCCTAAAGGAATCAAGAACTCACCCATCACTCCTAGAAAAGGATGCTATAGTGTCAGAGCCCAGCAATTGTAAAAAGCTTAAACTTTTTACCCACAGGTTCAAATCCTCTCCCTAGCTACAACATAAATGGCTCCAACTCTCACAGTCCTCCTTACCATAGCCCTATCTGACATAATCCAAATTCTAATTGTGCTAGCCTTCCTAACACTAGTAAAGAACGAAATTCTAAGCTACATACAAGCCCATAAAGGCCCCAGTGTAGTAGGACCTTTTGGCTGCCCGCAACCAATTGCAGATAGCATCAAACTATTCATTAAAGAGTCAATTTGATCATCAATCTTCTCATCCCTCTATTTACAGCAACCCCCATACTAGCCCTAACCTTAGCACTCATAATTTGAATCCCCCTACTGCTACCACTCCCCCTTGCTGACCTAAACCTTGGAATACTATTCCTCCTAGCTATATCCAGCTTAGCAGTATACTCTATCCTATGGTCAGGCTGAGCCTCAAACTCAAAACACTAGCCATCATCTTGCTACCGATCATTATCCTCAGCGGAAATTAAAAACTCAGTACACTTGCTACTATCCAAGAACCACTCTACTTACTGTTCTCCTCATGATCTCTGGCAATAATATGATACATGTCCACCCTAGTGCCCCATTTGACCTCATAGAGGGAGAATCAGAACTAGTATCCGGCTTCAGTGTACAATATGCCACAGGCCCGTTTGTCCTATTCTTCTTAGCTGAATATGCTAACATCATACTAAAAAACATTCTAACTGCCATCCTATTCCTTTATCCTGGTTTACTAAATCTGCCTGCCAAGCTATTCCCAACTATCTTAGCCCTAAAAACCCTACTGTTGTCCTCTGGGTTTCTATGCCTCCTACCCTTGATTTAGCTACGATCAGCTTATACACCTTATCTGAAAAATTTCCTCCCCATAACCCTAGCACTGTGCCTCTGACACACCAGCATAGGCTGTGACCCCCTTCGAGAAGGAGATGGGACTATGCTGCCTGTCTCAACAGGATTTCCCTATCTCTGCAGACAAGACTGCCACCAATAATGAACTTTACCTGGTGGACTGTGAGTTTAATGGGTAGTAAATGCAGATGGATTTTCCTTTTATTGCGGACTCTCTCATTACCCCTTTTCTTTCTGGATATTTCTGGTCTGAGGTAGTCTGCTTTGCATCTATGTCATGAGTTGTGTAATGAGTTCTATAAACTTACCCTTACAATATGCAGAGGTACACAGTGAACTGTTCTTTCTGCTTATGGCTGTGCTCCTTCTGCTGTGTAATAGCCTTGTCAAAACAGTAATCCATTTGAATTTGAACAAAAGAAAAATCATAGAAGTCATCTTTTTTGCTAAGATGTCATTTGGAAACGACTATACCACTTTTAAGAAGTGAGGCATTACTATGTTACACAAGGCAAAAAGGCTCAAATGTTACTGAAGAGAGAGTTGGCAGAAGTTACTCAGAAGAGAATGGCTTCCTGGTAGCACTATAGCTGGAGCTGCCTGCTGAATGCATTTCCTATCCGTACAGATATTACGAATATTTTTTGAATATTCAACAGCAGAATATTTTTTGAGAGTTATACATTAAAAGCTAGAGCTTCCTTAAATCATGAAGTTATACTTTAATTTGTAGAATTTAATAGAGTATAAAAAATAAAGTTATACATTTACATTTATCTACAGATATATATGCAGATATATAGAGATCTACAGAGTAAATCAGAAAAAAGAAGCACTCTAGAGCACTCTGCCCTTCACTCCAAATAAGTTGTGAGCCTTTGAAACTTCTTATGTGATAGTTTATCATCTTAAACTGGCATAACCATTGATTATCACTGCTGTGATTAATCTAACCCTTCTTTCCATGAATTCCCTCAAAAAATACATGATAAAAACATACTCTCAGAAAAACATAGCTGTTCGTGGAAATATTCTGTCTGGTTTCCAGAACCGTCTAGGTTTTGGACACAAATTTTCTGCTTTTATCAGTTTGTTCAAGTTTCAATAGTTCTTTTTGAGGCTGCATTTATACATTATACTTTCAGCTTTAATTTTTTGCTCTTTGAATTCAAATGTTACAAAAGCCACTTTGAATTCAAATATACAGCTCCTTCCATAAGCCATCTGCTCTTTGTTCTAGCCTAGTCAGGTATTAATTTGACTTCGCTTGACTGTTCAGCCTTTGAAGTTCCTGCACTCATGTTTCCCTCAGCTTTATTTAGCTTTATATCAAATTTAAAGTCCTGTCAGATTAATGTTACTTGTTCACATACACCAGCTCCACATTTTGGAACCTCTGCCAAACTGTAGTCTGGATGTTCTGTGTTGTAACTTTCTGTATTATTTTGGCAAGTATTTGTGACTGAAAATGCAGTCTAACATTTTGTAATTTTGAAATCTCAAAATTATTTTTTACCATTAATAACAGATTTAAAAGATAAAAAAATATTCCAGCTTCTGAATTCTTTGTCTTAATTTGGCTCAGCTCCCAGTTTGGGCAGGTGGTGGTTGTTGCAAGCGGATACAGCCACTACATCTTATCTCAATTCTGTCTGCTTTCAAGTTCTCTGAATTGGGATGGGGGGCAGGACAGAAGGGAGTAGTGGTGACTCTGAGTTTTTGAGCATACCCAAATGTACAGACCTGGATTCTGGTGTTCATTCAGCTTGGATAGTAAATCCTTACTGGAATCTTTCATTGTGCTGGAAGAGTATCACAGTTGTGCATTTCCGTGTGCTCAAGACTAATACATTTATGCTTGTGGACACCCCTGGTTAACTGGAAAATCAGATCTTTTCTACATACGAATTAGTAAAATAATGAACATATGTCCTGGGAATTCCAAACTGCAAGCATTTCATTCTTGTAAAAACAAATAACATTGAAGAGGCTTTAGAAGCAACATATGGAATGCAGCTCCTAGATCTTAGTGGACTAATGTGCACTGCTCTGTATCTCTGGGTAAAGCAGAACAGCTCACGCAGTCTGCTCTTTCCATTTGATCTGTTGGTTGTGAACAGAACTCTTGGTGAGAAAAACAACCATCTGTTTTAAACTTATTTTTAATGTGCTTGTCTGGATTTTCTCTCTGTCCAGATCACTGGTCTCTGTAGTTGGTTCAGCTTCTCTGTGTTGCTGGTTAGGAAAGGTGACACATATTGAGAATGTGGGTATTGATGAAAGGAGAGGTGGAGGCAGAATGATGTAGACCATGCAACAGAAATCCCGTGGGTGTCTAAAAGTTTATATCTTACAGCTTTTAGAATTGCTTCAGTAGTGCTGTATTTTAATTGCCCAGTCAAACCTTAAGTGTATGAACTGTATTATTCTACAGTGGAGCGGATGACTCAGTGCTGGGTGATTTCCTTGTTAGACTGTTCTGAGGATAATGACACCCGGAATGCTGAAGTTTGAATTTTCACTTGCAGCTAGGTATCTTAGCCTACCAGACAGTTTCTAATGCAGGATGAAAATAATTTTAGAAGTATTGGGCAAGTTTTTCCCATAATGAAGAGGCTGTGTTTAGCAAGATTTACTTTCAGAACTAATTGGCGAAGGTGTAAACTCTCTGGTTTCTGAAATTATTGTAAGTAATGATATTGGAGAGAATCTTGTAATAATGCTTATCTCCTTTATTAAATTCAAATTTAACTATACGTTTAGCTGTTTGGAATTCTGATTAGTTTTTTCAGTGTGAGATCAGAAAACGATACAGTGCATGAGGAGTGCTAACACAGAAGGCTAGGTATGACCTTCACAGACACCTTCACAACCCATTATTTCCTTTGAATACTGGGAGAAGTGCTGACCTCTGGTGGCTTACAAGAAGCTATAGAAGAGTTTAATGATTTTTCTTGGTGGTAGAACTCTGTGGGTAGTTTCTTCACATCCATTTCTGATTTCAGTAGGTTTTTGCAGCAGGAACATGAGTAAAACTGTGTTACCAATTTTCTCCTTGTAAATGGATGTGGAAGTTTGCAACAGTCAGGTGGAGGGCTTTACACTGTTACCCTAGAACTATCTGTAGACATCCTTGGCTGGGAGACAGCAGGTTTCAGAGTGCCTTTGGGCTGCCAGACGTGAAGAAGGGAAATCATACTTCATTCACCTCGTGTTGACTTCCATTCTTTTTTCTCAGACTGATTTTCTTCAAGATTGTTTCATGCTGTGCGTCAGTGTTCACAGCTGCCACAAGTTTATGTTCCCCACACAGCAGACCAAACTGGATCCTGGTCCAAAGGCTCAGGCTGTAGTATTTGGGGAGTAATTGAACTTTACCTGCAATCTCATACAGTGTTTGGTAGTGTTTAAGTAGGAGCAGACTGACTTGCTGGTCCTTATATCGTTTTAAATACCACTTTGGAGGTTTCATTCAAGCATTTTGCAGCACACTCTGAAATGCTGCAGAGATACAGTGAAATCACTTTTGTGAATAATTATCAAAGGACATCAAATTACCAAAAACATCCATGGGCTTTTGCGCTTAGTTGTGTTTTAAGACTGAAAGATTGCAGTATTGGGGCTAGATCACTCTGTGAGACTGTACGGCTACACGGAGCATTAGCTTTCAGAAAGCAAGATGTGGCTATGATTTTCTATAGATCGAATCAGTAGCGAAGATGAAAGATATAGAAGGATCCATGAGTAAAGAAGGAGATGTAATTTTCTATTAATCCTAATCTCTCTCACTCTGTCTTCTGAAAAACCTAGGTTTTGCTTTTCAGGTGTGTGAGCTCTACCTTAAGAGCTGCTAGCAAAAGCTGTAATCCTGGCAGGGCACAGCTTGAGTCTGGGACTTGATGTCCTTTCACTGCAGTGCAGCACAATTCATAAAAAGCTGGCTCTGCTGAGGGCTGTTATTTGTGCACAAGGACTGGCATTCTGAATAATCTTTAAAAAAGAAACATCTGATGGCTGAGCCACCAGTTAGAAAAGAATTACAGTGGAATCTCCAAGAATTTGTAAAATTATTTTTTTTGGGAGGAGGTGGTGATGGAGGTGTTGTAGGTAAGGATGCTAGTGGTACTGCAGTGACGTAAAAAAAAAACAACCCTCCTTGAAAAGCCTGTGTCAAAGGCACTGTTGCTGAAAAGGAAGAAATACGTATAGCAGTAGAGCAATGAACATTAGGATGTAATTTGATTTAGGCTGCTAAAATTCTTTGCCAGGTTTCATGTGTGATGGCATACATTATTTTCTGGAGGGTTAAACACTCTGTCCGTCATCTCAGCCAGCATTTATGGATTCCCAGGTTTTCCTGCTGAGAAGTAAATTAAAGATGTAGCTACTTCTCACCTTTCCTCTGTTGCTGTGTTGATGGAAGATAATTTTTCTTGCCAGTAATACAGATGATGATCATTACTGCTGAGATTTATTATTTTTTTGTATCAGGAAGGAAGAGAAATCTGCATTATTTCCAGAAGGATTTGGATCTCTGAACAAAAGGATAATAGGCATGCTTCATTTTCTTAAAGCTGTGTCTAGGAAATCAGAGGCATAACGAGCCTGCTCAAACTTAGAAGCATGGTTGAAAAAGAAAGATGAATTGCTTTAGGATGTCCTTGAAATATGATGTGGGATGGGTTTTTTAACTCCACTTGGAAGGTTTGGCTCTTTTCTGTCAAAAGTTGCCTTTTGCATGTGCTGTTCAACATCCATTAAATGTCAGATGGAGGTTAGGAAGCCAAGGGTAACTTCTATTTTTAAGTATTTATAATACGTTTCTCTTTTATTCTTTCTGTTAATGGGGTTGGTTTTGGTTTAATCTGTAGGACAATTATATCGTGTTATTTACATGATTATGTGTGCTTGTAAGTGCTGTTAAAAGCGTATGATAAAAAAATATGTGAGTGCTTTGTGGTAGATTATTTAATGTTCTTCTCTAATGCAAAAAAAACATGTAAGCATGTTATTAGTGTGTTTGCATATAGAAATATTTTCATAGGAACATATATTCAAAGGACAATAACAGCTAGAGATCTCTGTCTGAATTATGTTTTCTGGAATAAAATGCACTGAACTGAATGGATTCACATGCTGACATTGCTAAGACAAAGAAAGAAGCAGAATTTAATTCATAGGTATTCCTTTCACTGACGAGGTCATTGTAAAGCACATAGGCTGCAGAGCACTGCTGAAAATTTATCTTTTAAAAATGAATTAATGTAATAAAATTACTCAGTTTTTCTTTACCTTCCTACCTTCCCTGCTGCCAGCTGTTTCCAGGATCTGTATGTACCATCCAAGAGGAATGATCTCTGTCAGCATTTAGAATTGCCGTTGTTTATTTACTACCCTAATTATATACCTGCTTTACAAACTTGGTTTTTGCAAATGCCTCTTGGAGAATCAACAACACTGTTAGCAATATTTGTATGATTATGCTCACACTTCCTCCATTTCTTTTTTCCTTTCCCCTCTCCTCGTCCTGGTGCTACAGGAGCCCAGTAACAAACGGGTGAAGCCTCTTTCCAGAGTCACGTCACTAGCAAGTCTCATTCCTCCTGTTCGAGCCACTCCGTTGAAGCGCTTCAGCCAGACACTCCAGGTAATCACAGCAAATGCCACATTGGACTGCGTTGCTCCTGGGGAATGCAAACATTCACATCTGTGAACCCACACTGCTGTAGTATGCCAAACTCAGCATAAAAACTCAGAACTCTCACCTGAAAACAATTCTCTATTGAGATTATTGATGTGTTTTCATAACCAGTGAGAAAAATACTGCACCTTTAACTGATTGTTAAACTGAAGAAATACAATTGCTTTTTAAATTTGCTGAACTGATTTTTGCATGAATCTTGCTATTAATGTACACTTTCTGTTTAATGATTTTTGATCTTGCCTAATGAAGAGTAAACAATTAGAAAAAGGTCATTCGTTTGTTAATAGTAGGAAAAAAAGTACTTTTCCAAAGATGACAGTGAAAATTATAAAGGGCAAACAAATTTTAAATGCTGTATAAAAATTAAATAATTTGTAGTTGCAAATTTATGTTTTAGTTAGACATGACCCATCTAATCTATAAGTCCATTAGTCTCTATAAATGAAATTACTTGTGCCTTCAGACCTAAAGACTGCAAAACACTTGGGTGCTCAACTTATGATGGTTATCATGAGGGCAAACCAGTTGGAGGCTGCAATACTGCTGTGTATTTCCTCTTTGAAACAGTTTATGCAAAAAGGCATGTATGAAGGCTCAAGAAAATTCTTTACCAAGCTTCATTTCTTTGATGGGCAGAAAAGGTAAAACTGTCTTGGATATATAAAAATGTTATTTAATCAAAATTAACTTCAGTAATGTTCTAATTAAGCTATCTGGTAATCTAGAGAAGGAAAGAAGAAATAGGAGATAGAGGAGTTTCATGACAGATAAATACAAAGTAATGGCAAAGGACACATGTGTTTTTCTCACAGTAGCTATCTAGCAATCAGATACTACAGTGTTTTGTCTTTAACGTTGCTTTTCCTGTGATTGGTTCCTGCGCTTTTGAAAGTGCAGACAGACATCTGCATGAAAAGCTGTATGTGTGTAGGTGGAGGAAAGGTGAAATGGCTGAGTGCCTCTCAGTCTGGGCTTGATCCAGAAGGTGTATTATAGCGTGACTAGAGCAGAGATGCCCGTATTCCCTGGGGTGTATAAATCTCTGTAGTCTGCTTCCACAAAAAAATTGGCCCAACTCTGAAAGGGCTACATTAGTTCCAGTTGTGAGGAGTGTGGACAGTGAATTAATTTTTGGCTAAACTGCTTCTGAGCCTGACACTTCCCTTTCACAGCCTTGGACAGCTGTTGTCCTCGTTCAAGTACCTACAGTACCTTTTCTGTAAGTGAGTGCCTTTTAAGAATAGATTGTCTGGTGCAATATTGTATTTAATAAGGTTTGATTGTGACTATCCAAAACAAAACTATCCTTGCATGCTGTAGTAGCAGCTTCCTGAGATGAGAGCTATGTAAATGTGGTTCAGGGCAGATTGTGACAAAAATAGGTGAGAAAACAGTGGCTTCATTGCAAGTCTTACTGTTGCAAGCATTTCAGTCTTGCAGTTTTCATAATGATTATAAGACATTATTTTGTCTGCTGGTCAGCAGATTAAAGACTGATGTTATTCATACCATCTCCTTTAAGTAACTGTGTGCGTGAAAGACCTGTGATGAGATTATCAGCCTGCATATTCTCCAAATCCAAGGTCTCCATCCATTTCCAAATTACAAATACCAGTGAAGTGTCTCAAAAATGCCTTCGTGGCTGACTGTAAATTAACTTCTTATCTGATTTTTGTCAGCAACTTACCTGATTTTGTTAGAAGAAATACTGACCTTGTGCTCAGATGCCCCATTTGGAATTATTTAGCAACATTCTGTGAAACACATGTAGCTTTTTATGTTATAATGTGTTGACATATTTGTCCTTGAGCCTTGTGGAACAGTATAAAGCAGGATGTTAATTTTTTTTCTCCTTCTGGTGTAATACCTGTAAAAAGAAAGAAGTCTTGTTTTTTCTTACTGGATGCACTGCTAGTGTGTCCTCATTGCTAAGTTCTTAAAATCCAAAGCCGTATTTCTTCTTGCATTGCTGCTAGATATTATGCATCTGTAAAATGAAGAAACCTACTGTAATAACCACAACACCCAAAACAAGCCAGAAAACCAACCAAAGTCAGCATAACATCCATCCCAAAAGACCACACCAATAGCATTAGTAAAAATGGGATAGAAAAGTCTGGCTTTCTTTCATGGCATTTCAAAAAAACTCCTTAAATATTATTTCTGAAGGGGAGGGAATAACAGTGTCATGTCCATCATTTTCCTTCAATACATGTAACTTGTGTGGTATGTTAATGCAGGTTTAACGAGAAACACCTCTGTTAAGATGGTCTTATTTATTATAGAGGTTTTTTTACCTTACTACAGTTTTCAATGTTATTTTTCCACAACTATTCACAAGTAACAAAATCTGCATAGTCTCTGCAACTTGCTTTCTGTTTTGTTTTGTTTGAGGTTGGAGTTTTTCTTCCTATTTGTGGTCCCTGTTTCTGTGACATAGAGCACTGCAGACTTAACTAATCCTGTTAGCTTCATGTCTGACTGTAGATCTGCAGGATACCAAATGCTAAACAAGTATTCTTATTAGTTTATCCACCTGGAAAAACACTTTATCTTCATAGCTGTGTTTTCAATCTGCATCAAGCTAGACTAATGATGATCAACTTGTTTCTATTTGGTCTTATTCACAGCTGTGCCATTTGGCTTAATAGCTGAAAATAAGATCAGAAAGAGAACTCCAGCTGATGCTGAGGAGAGAAATTGAAGTCTGGCTAGCTTCCTCTGCAACTTCAGTTTTCATCAGTGAGTCTTGAATTTAAGTAAGGTAGTACAAATTATTTTTGTGTATCTGAGGACACCAGAAATTTCTAAAGATCCTTAAGAAGAAAACTCTTTAACATCAGTTCTGTATGCTAACAGTTTGGTCTGCAGTGCCTTTTTCCCAGTACATGAAGCTGTGTGCTTTACCGCAGCTCAAATGAAGGTTTGTAAATTGGCTGATTTAACAGTAATAACACCTATACACACACCTGTCATAGCAACAGTCTTGTAACAGCCAGTGAAAGCTACTGCACTCAGATAAATACAGTAAACAACAGCAAGAGTCTTGGTGGATTATTCTTAAACTCCTTTAGTTTTTGGAATTATATGAAGATTTTAATAGTCCTCACTGGGCATGTTTTCTAAGGAAGCCAGAAACTAAGTAAATATATTTACATGACTAGAGACATGGAAGTACTCTTTGATGTGCAAACAGTTTCTTCATGGAATTCTATTACATGACTGATTTTGATTCTTTTTCTCCTTTTTGGCAAGTACTGACCAAAGATGATATCAGAGTACCTTTAAACTTGATCTGAACAGGTTTTGGCAGAACTACAGGTTGGGGTTGTAGTCCACTAAACTGAAATGGGTCTGTTTATTTGCAAAACCTCGGGTAAAATAGTACGAGTGAGATGGTTAAACTGATGTTACACATTTATCTTGAATTGTCAGAGTCTTTGTGAAATAATTTGTTGTTTATTTGGTAAATTCTTCAGTGAGGCCTATACACTGGCTTTACATCTCATAGCTCTTTTTGACTATTACACCAGTGATGATTCAAGTATGCTTGACTCTCAAAGGATGAAGTATTAATTCTAGCATTAAATAGTATTCCCCTGCTGATATATTAGGCTCTCTGTAGCTTTACAAACCAGTTTCTACAACGTGTATGCAAGGGAGAAGAGCATATGTTAAAATAAGCTTGGATTCCACATTGAGGTATGTGATTCTTGGCATACTAGATTTCAGTGTACTAGGTGAAGTCTGTCGGTGACTTACGTATACACTAACACTTTGCTGTGTTAGTGTATAGAAGGAAACATGCCAAACAAACCACTTGACGTGGTTATCCCTTTGCACTAATAATCCAGAGTTCCTTATTAAGCATGCTATAAAATGTATAGTTATTAAAGGCTCACATATAACTAATACATACTTACTGCGTCCAGGTAGCAAAGATGCTAAGTGAGCAAGCAGGATTTTGGGCGGTTTGGTTTCCTTTCGAGTCTTGTAAAGTATTGCTATGTTCTCCCTTTTGCCAAATGGAGAACATTACAAGGCTGTGGTCAATACTATCAAAATCTTCTCATGGAACATAAAGAATCAGTGCTGTCAGTGGATATGAAATCATACTTTTGTCAAAACACTATAGTTTCAGTTTGTTGTGGGTGTGTGCTTTTTATAAAAGGTTTAAAGATGAATGTATTTATTTGAAAATCAGTAAACGTAAAACATTCCTTTAAGAAAATACCACACAAGCAAAGGAGCAGTATACTACGTGAGACAGGATGTTCCACTGTTGGTCATGGAATGACACCTGTTCTGCTTTGCTGCGTGCTCATGCTTGGTGATTTGTGGATGCAAGACCTGCGCTTCTGTAATCTTTTATTTCACATGTGAACAAAACAGGCTCCATGTTTCATCATTATAACAAATGTATATTAAACATGTAATTTTAAGTGTATGTATTTTCTTAACTCTTGAAGAAAGACTAGCACTTCAAGTGCAAAGTTTTGCAAAGTTGGTATATGATAGATAGGTAGATAGGTAGATAGATAGATTCGTCTGTTTCTTTGTAGGAATTTTTTCAGTTTTGAGTAGGGCCTAAAGTGCTTCTGTTGAGAGGCACAGTTTTTATTTGTATGTCTTCTGATATTTAAAAAACATACTGCATTTATGGGCACTGCCTGCATTTCATCAGCTCTTATCTTTAGAGGAGAATTTCAAATAGAATATTTGGTATATGCTGCTTTCAAGCTGGAAAAGAATTTATTTTGTTTTATTCTTACCCAAGGGAATTGAAAGCTGTTTGTTATGTAAGGGAGGTTTTAAATAACAGCAGAAATGTCAAGTGTTTCAACAATGTGAAACACTTGAGGCATTTCAACAGCAGGACCTCAATAAAAAGCCCGTAATTTTCATGAAGCAAGAAAGGATTCTTTTCAAAATAACAGTAAAAGCATAAAGTGTCCATCCTCAGCCTTAGCTCTAATGGTCTATAGGCAAGCAAAATTCTCAAATCTCACTTTAATATCAAACTTGAATAAAAACAAGTCTAGCTCCAGACCACAAAAGAGTTGCAGAGATGCTGGGAAACATGATTTAGAAATACTGGTAAAAGGTTCTACAATGGTAGAATATAATACTGGGGTTTCCACAGTTTGGTCTTTGTTAGCTCTGATTGTTTCCCCCCACTTCTTCAAATGCTATCAAATACAAAGGAGAGAATCTGGCTTGTTGCTTGTCATAAACATTGAAACCTGACTATTGACATACCTTTTGTTTAAAGATAATGTGATTTTTTTTCTTTGCTTTTCAATCAGGTATCTGTTTCACACCTTCCTGTGTGAATAAGTTTCTCAGTCTCATCATACATCAGAACAGGCAGGATGTAACCAGCTGTTAACAGTCAAGGGTTTATTCATGTATCAGAACCAGCTTACTCAGAGCACTAATTACTTAAGCCTCCTTATGGACTATCAAATCTTTAATGATTCTGACCATTTAACAAAAAAAGAATAATCCCAGACAGAATTGCCATCAGGTAGCACGACAATAAGGTAATAGGAAAGGTTTCAAAGACACAGCCTTTATTTATGTAACTAATCTTTCTTCCCCTTTCAGAAAACATTTTTTTCTTAAACCATTAATATGCTTCATCTGTTATCTTTAAGTTAGGCCTGTTGTTTCTATGTACAAACATCTTTGAACAATTCTACCCTACCCTCTCAAAATAAACAAACCTCAACAGTTCTGGCTTTCAACTGATAGACAGGATGAGTTTATCTACCAGAGTTTCTGTTTAACAATTGATTCTTTCTTTCAAAATGAACGAAAAGTAATTTATACTTGCATTAATTCTAAACTTCGAAGTGTTAGAGATCTAGGGAGGCAGGTGTGTAATGCATTAACAATTCTTATCTGAACTGTAACTTGCAATTTGATCAGTTATATTAGATTAGTGTGCTGGACCATTCTGCCACAATCCCTGTAGTTCATTCTTGTTTCTTGGTACCTTGATGCATTGTATAGTTCTAAATATGTTGAGAATGGGACATGGACATAATTCACTGCAGGAATGGAATTACTGGGTCTACTGACTTTTCATAACGATGTCTTAAGAAACTTCTCTTACATTCCTATCTAAACATTGCTATTAAGTTCACAGTAAAAGGTAATTAGTTTGCATTTGTTTGTTGTACTGAACTATATGCATTTCGTTTCCTTAGGGAATAAAAGTGTAACATGAAACTTCTAACAATAAAGGCTACTTTTCTATGTATTTCTAGCGTTCTATCAGTTTCCGTAGTGATAGTCGCCCAGATCTGCTCAGTCCACGACCATGGTCTCGACATATGCCCCCAGCTAACACAAAGAGGAGAGACAGCAAACTGTGGAGTGAGACCTTCGATGTTTGTGTCAATCACATGCTTACATCTAAAGAAATTAAACGTCAAGAGGTATATACTTTTTGTTTTACCGTAAATATTCAAAGGTCATCTTTTAAAACATACAGTTGAGGAATACTAGTAAGTATCACAACCTCTGTCATAAGCAGAATTGCACCCTCAGTCTTTATAATTAGATCAATATATTCTTTTATAAACTAATTTAATCATATTTCCTTAATAGATGTAAAGTTACTAAGATATACAGTGCTAAGACTGGCTCTGTGTGTGTCTAAGTGTGTGAGCTGTATGACAGCTTCTGTAGTGGGGATTGGTATTTTGATGTTTCATAGAAGGTTGTAGTAATTAACAAGAATGCTGTTTTGAGAACAGGTATTCATCAAATGGTACATATGCAGAGAAATGCATATTTCATTTTTCTTCTTGGAGAAGAATGTTTCTGCTGAAGTTTTCAGTGCTAGAAAATTGAAATACTGATCGTAAGAAGCATTTTATAAAGAAAAAAATTAGAGTACATCAGCAGTTAATGTGTTGCACATGATAAGTTCTAAATAGTTCATGTTACAGCCAGTGGCAGATCTCCCATGAAATCAAGATTTTTTCTTTATAAAAAGTTTCTAGGTGTATCAGCAAAGTTTATAACAATCTCTCAGAGAATACTTTAGATTGAGTCATGAACAACAGTTTCAAGTTGTTCATCAAGTGTTGTGCAGATTTTAACATTGTGCAAAAATTCATAGGAAGAAGCTTTTAAAATTGAGAATTTCAAAGGCAGCAGAAAAGTTTTTGCATGCTGTAACAGTTATTTTTTTACTGTCTTGCAGCAGAAGTCAGAACCCTTTATGTAGCCCAAATAAACAAGCTGTATTCCAGGGAGTGTAATGGTTCTTCTTTATCTTGGTTCTTAAATGGCATGGCCTCAGTGAAGCATCTCAACCACTTCTATGTGTGTGCTGTTAGTTAACTCACGATATGACAAGCCTTCCACGTGCGTGTATTATCAAGGCAGAGAATCTCCACTAGCCAGAGATGGTCTGTGATTATGTACTTTGAAAGCCTTGGCTGTCAATTCTGTCAGGAATGTTTTAAACTTGTATTGTGCCCCAGTTTAGAATGACATCATGCAGTAAGCAAATACAATGGTATCTTGCTAAGCCAGTGTATTAGGGTGATGGTTATTTTTAATCTAATTTTTAATCATTAGAGTCTCAAATCTGCCTCAAGAGAATTTACATTAGCTGACTGTTAAGTAGAGCTTAGCCTTCACAACAAAAAAATGAACTGCTACCAAAATGCAAGTGCTCGCTACCAAAGAACAGTTCCGAAGAGGATCTGTCTTTTGTTTACTAGACGACACTTTTACCACTGCTTGTGTTAAAATGGAACACAACAAACTTCTCTGCAAATAGTGGTATAAATGATTAACATATACTTGTGTCAAAGTGCCACAGTGAAGATAGATTCCCCCATTGGGAAACACATCCGTTTGACAATAACTAATTCTATGTCTATTTCAGGTAAGCATTTTATAAATAATCTGATACTATTTTGTTTAAAAAAAACCACTGCACAACATCTGTAGCTGTAGCTCATTTTATTTTGGCATGCACTTTTAGCAGAGGACTTCTGTTGCACGGTATTAGGATAGCTGTTCAGAATACAACATTCACTCAACAAGTCAAGTATTACAAGGACCTTTTGTAATAATATTGTCTCATTTTACAGGCTATATTTGAACTCTCCCAGGGAGAAGAAGACTTGATAGAAGATCTGAAGTTAGCAAAAAAGGTATTTAAAAAAACCCCAACCAAACCCTATAAACATTATTCATCAGTACATATAACTTAAAAATTAATTATTCCTTTCTGTAATTGCTAAGAGAGCAAGAGGGGGTGAAAAAGACCCCAAAACATATTTCAATTTTCCCATTCTTTTTGGAAACAAATGTGCTGCTGTATTTTTTTAAGAAATTATTTTAAATTGGTAGTTTAAGGTATGGTTATTTAAATATTAAACCTTAAAGTATTCTCAGCAAGTGGCCTGTTTTTTATATACAAGGACATATAAATGCTATCACTAAATTATCACTAAATTACATGTAGTAATTACAGAGCTTCTCTTTTTTCTTTTCAGGCTTATCATGACCCAATGCTCAAACTCTCCATAATGACAGAGCAAGAGTTGAACCAAATTTTTGGAACATTGGATTCCCTAATTCCTTTACATGAAGGTAAAACTAAGATAGTCCTTGTCTGCATTTTTTACTGTTACACTTAAGTTTGTAGTCATTACGTGAAGTTTATTCTTTTAATCTTCTTCAGATCTTCTAAGGCGACTTCAAGAAGTCAGAAAACCTGATGGATCAACGGAGCATGTTGGCCATATCCTTGTGGGTTGGGTAAGGCAATTTTTAATGAATTTCATGATGTTAGTTTGGAGCCACAACATAGTTTATATCAGACAATTTCATTTTCATGTCTAGCATAACAAGGACAAATATATTCTCTCATTATTTGTAAAAGGTAAAGCATTTAGAGACATGGAATATTTTGTCTCCTCAGGGAATTTCCTTGAAAATATTTAGACTAGTATGTTAAATGATAAAGCTTTTGCTATTCAGGAGATAAGCAGTACCTAATATACTTAAATAAAAATAAAGAGTTGGACTGGATTTTGGGTGATGTAGATCACTGAAGAATCTGCTTCTGTTTGTATCCTGGCTTCACAGGAAATAAAGCTCTGACAGTCACGTTGTGTAAAGGCACCCTACAGCTGTTTTTGAATATGAGTCTGTTCTAGTCAAGGTATCTGGTGGTTACGTCCATCCAACAGACAAATTTTCTAGAAATTTGTTAAAATAAGAGAGAAAGGGAATTAGAGTACAAGTCTTATGAAAAGCCTATAGTACAAGTGCTACTTGAGTGGCTGAGGAAGTGGCTAGGGTGGTTAAACCTGGAGAAAAGGAGGCTGAAGGGGGAGACCTTGTTGCAGTCTACAGCTGCCTGAAAGGAGTTTGGAGCGAGGAGGTAGTTGATCTCTCTCCATCCTAGCAGCAAGTGATAGGACTAGCAGAAATGGCTGCAAGCTGCATCAAAGGAGGTACAGACTAGGTATTAGGAAGAATATTCGCTGAAAGGTTTGTTGGATATTGGAACAGGATACCCAGGACAGTGGTTGAGTCACTATTCCTGAAGGTACTTAAAGGACATGTAATGTGGCACTTAGGGACATGATTTAGTAGTAACTTGGCAGTCCTAGGTTAATAGTTGGTCTTGGTCATTAAAGTTTTCTTCCAGCCAAAGAGATTCTGTGCCCTGGGAAGTAAGAGATGAGCTAGTGCTTATAAATGATTTAAATTCTGATCAGGGTGGTCAGAGGACCTTTGTAAACTTTATGTTGGAAACATTATTAACAATAAATTGTGGATAAATTTCTAGCTAAAAGATTCTTGGAATCCCTTTAAACTTTTGAAGTAGCAGTCTGCTTTTTATTCAGCTGCTAAACATCATTTCTTTTCTCAGCTTCCATGCCTAAACTCCTATGATAGCTACTGTAGCAATCAAGTAGCAGCCAAAGCTTTACTGGATCACAAGAAACAAGATCACAGAGTGCAAGATTTCCTGCAGCGCTGCTTAGAGTCTCCTTTTAGTCGCAAACTGGACCTTTGGAATTTCCTTGACATCCCAAGAAGCCGTTTGGTTAAATACCCATTACTACTCAGAGAAATTTTGAGACACACACCAAATGATCATCCAGATCAGCAGCACCTGGAAGAAGCTGTGAGTTAATTTTGGATTGGGGTGTTTTTAGGAGATTGTAGTTCTTTTATTAATGGAATAAGGCACACAACATATAATATGAAAATGCTAATGCTTAAAGAAACAGCCCAAATGAATACATTAAATATCCAGCCCTGTTACCCAATTAAATCATACTTCAGTAGCAGAGACAAAAAAAAAAAACAGGAAGAAAGATAGGAGTTGTCTTCCACAGCTCTTGTCTGATCCTCGTCATTTGTGTATTTACTTTCAATGTAATTTTCCATTCTGATCTGAGCTGGGCAATGTGGAGATTCATCTTCAGATGTTAGATCAGTTTTATTCCATGACTTGAGACCTTACATAATGTCTGAATCTGGATTAATTATAATCTGTAGGAATGCTGCTGAAATTTGCCTTAATTTTGTTTATTTACTACTGTGCTTTCTAAAGTGCAACCAGAGGCATACCTGCAAACCTTTTTATATTTTCTTATTAATGGAAAGGAACCTGATTCAGATACTCTGAAAGGCTTCTAAGATTTCTGTTCTTTTCCATTTGATATATTCCATTTGATATATGTGTGTGTGTGTGCATACATCTCTAAATACATACACATGATTCCCTGCTTTTTTTGAAAATCCATGTTTCAAAACATGTATCTGACACCTCTTGTTCTGCTATTCCTTACACAAATCCTGGCAAACCTTATTTCTCTGTTGTAAAATTGGAGAACTGTGGTTTAAATTCAAAGGTCAGATAGTGGCATTTAGCTGTAATCCCTAAGGTACATTTTTGCCTTGTGGAATATATGCTTTTAACCCCCCAAAATCATAAATATTTCAAAAAACTCTTCTGCTTATCTTTAGTGTCTGGGATTATCTTCTGAAATACATTAAATGCTTTCTTTCAGCACTTGTTATTTTGTAATTGTTTAGTAAAAGATAATGGTTTTTTCCTTGGAATTTCAATAACCTTATATAGATTTGTAGTATCCAGCTTCAGCAGAGTGCTGTTTGTCTTTGAAGTGGTGTATTTCATAAATTATGTAACAGCCAAGTTAAATGAGGAAACAGAAATAATTATGTAGTTGGCTCTTAACACTCTTCTGTGGATATGAAGTATATTTGTTTTTCTGTCTGGCAGCCTGCTATGAGCACACTGGGCCAAGCTGATCCTTGATAAATCTGGTTTCAGTAGATTCCAGAATTACCTGTTCAGGCATATATACCTTAACCCGTTCCCGTGCACCAGCTCTAGTTACTGAACTGAGCAATTTGGTCAGTCTAAACAGCCTATGACAAAAAATCAACAGAACTTCACACCTGTATGACCAGTTAAGGAGCGATAATTTAAGTTTTGAATAAATGGATCTCAAGGTCTTTAAAAACTGTATAGTCTACAGGAAGGTCAAGATACAAGAGTGTACGAGTGTCTAGTGTTGGTTTGTTTTTTTTTTTTAAAGTCAGTTGTGGCTTTTTTTAAGTAATAAGGTGAGATAATGAATATTTTTAATTGTAAATTTGTAGATATATGCAAGTAGTGTAATTGTTAAATGAAATTAATTTACCTTATTTCCAGAGAGTAGCTTTCATAATGAATGAAAGTTGGGAATTCAGTGTTTTGTGCAAGTTGCATGTTTTGCAGGATCTTTATAGTTCTCTGTTTCTTGTTGTCTGACACAATGAGGCCATTTTCAGAGAATTACAAACTATTTTAACTATTTTACATCAGTACTTTAAAGGCAAGTTTACTTGTGTCAATTGACACATTGCAGCTAACAAAACTACATGTCTGATTATATTTCTGATGTCTTAATCTTAATTCTGCCTATTTTGGTGTGTTATAAAGAGATGCCAGATTCCTGATTTTAGAAAATCAGAAACTAGTGAAAAACATACTATAAGTTAAAATGTCGAGTTTGTAGGTACTGTTCAGATTAGTAGGAGATCTGAATATTGGACTGTCTAATGAGAATTCATATGCTTTCATTGTTTCTCTGTAGATAAATATAATTCAGGGCATAGTGGCTGAAATCAACAGAAAAACTGGTGAATCTGAATGCCAGTATTACAAAGAGAGACTTATTTACATTGAAGAAGGCCAAAGGGATTCACTGATTGACAATTCACGTGCTGTATGTTGTCATGGTGAACTAAAGAACAACAGGGGAGTGGTAAGGAATAAATACTTTGTTATAAATAGCTTTTAAAGATACCTTTGTTCTGCATGATGGCTGAAAGAGCTGTTAGTATACATACAGAAACATCACCCTCTCACATATGGCAAGTTGATAAATATTAACTTGCATATCTTTTTTGTTAGCAGTCAAATACAATAGGCTTATACATGTCCTTATCTCTTAAGGTGATTAACAAAATCCTGGCTACATTTTAAATATGATAATTTCAGTAGAATCTGCACAGGGCGGGGCAATAAAAGCAATTTAGAAATATATTTCTGATCTCAGGGACATGATAGCAGTGTCTATAATGACACACAAAGCTTAGTAACAGATCAGAAATCTGTGAAAGACTGTGTTAATTAGCATATTTTACTTGACTCTTTGATGAAGTCAAAGATCTGAGAAATTTGGTATTTGATACTGTGAATTCCAGCCTCTGGGACTCTGAAATATTAACAGACAAGTATCATAGGCTGAGGTTTCAATTGGAGATGGTTAATAGAAACCATTCTTAGATTTTTTTTTTCCCCCTCAAGATTAAATAGAAATAACATGAAATTTTGTTTATAAAGTACTGTTTAAATAAATACATTTTAATGATGATGTAAAAAAATTCTAAGTAATCATGCTTTGTTATTTATTAACAGCAACTGCATGTATTCCTGTTTGAAGAAGTGTTTGTAATAACTCGAGCTATTACCCATAATGAGCAGCTCTGCTACCAGCTGTATCGGCAGCCCATTCCAGTGAGGGAGCTTGTGCTAGAAGACTTGCAAGATGGAGAGGTGCGATTGGGTGGATCCATACGAGGTGCATTCAGCAACAATGAGAGAAGTATGGTACCTTTACTTTTATTTACTTACATACAGCAATCATAAACTTTAGACACTGGCCAACACACCATCAGAGTGTTTTCTCTAAAATCTACATTATCTGCATCCACCGTTTTTATTTTAAACTGATTTAATATGTTGTAACTGGCTTCCTTTAGATTGTTTCTCAAACTTTACTGTATTGATAGTGGGATTTCTCCACACACCTGCCTCTTTACTGAATTGAGAAAGAGAGAATGTAAGATGTGGCAAACCCATGAAATTATCATACAGCGTGTTTTGAAATCTTAGGCTTTAGCTGTTGGATCTTACTTTTTGTTATGGAGGCAATGATCACTATTCCATACCAAAGTATTTCAACTGCCAGATGTAGTGCTCAGTGTTAAAACTGCAGTTATTCATATTAACAGGTAAGAGTTCATGTCATTCTAATTAAGCATGTTATAAAGATGTTTGTTTCTTCTACAGGGTTCCTTTGAATCTCACTTACCATCTGAAAACTTTTGAGGGTTTTTGATATGTATTCACTGTGTTAAATGAACAGAGATCAAATAATCTCCACGCAAGAAATAGTATTCATTCAGTGACAGTTCTGGAAATTTGGTTTGCAGAGAAGTAGGAGGAGAGGTGCTGAAGTGTGGGAGAAGCCTTAATTCTATGTCTTCCCCAAAAAGTTCTAGGGGTAACTTATGCATGGCAGAACCAAAACTGTGTAATCCAGCATTATGACATTACTAGAAGTACTTGTAGTCTTTGTTGTTCTTACACTACAAAGCAAGGAAATGCTTAGACTCTTCTCTGTGGTCTGATACAATTGAAGACATTTTGCAGATTCTGTTAATATTCTCATTTATTAAAAATTCCATTCAGCCAAAGTATTTAGTGTTTTGATGTATGTTGTTTCTTACAGTCAAAAACTTCTTTCGTGTCAGCTTCAAAACTGGATCTCAAAGCCAGTCTCACTCACTCCAAGCCAACGACTCCTTCAACAAACAACAGTGGCTTAACTGTATCCGGCAGGCCAAAGAAAAAGTTGCATGTGCAGGCAAAGCTAGTGTGCTGAACTCGGAAGCACATATTCTTTTGTCAACAAGTGAAAGCGGAGTATGCCAGGGAGAAACCACACTTGAGCAAATGGACCAATCAGACTGTGAGTCAGACTGTAGTATGGACACCAGCGAGATCAGCATTGACTGTGAACATATGGAACAGACAAACTCTTGTGAAAATGAAAAGCAAATAGAAACTAATGTTTGACAAAAACTTAAAGTTCAGAGAAGAAAATCTGTCTCTACCTGTACAGTATTTACATTCCATACTTGGAACCATCTGGAGAAGCACTTTTGAAATACTTTCTGTGACAATGTCAATGCATTCCTTCTTCTGTTCGTATCTGTGGGTGTAGTACTGTAACTGACAATCTTTATAAGCTGGAATCTCTTGCAACTCATGTCCTGTGATCATATTCTGTAAACATCTAAGGTGGATGAAAGAGGTACTCAACCAGTTATTCTCAAGGTCCTGCTGCAAACAGAATAGCTAAACTACTGTTTATGTATGTATTACATAAAGGATCTTTCAATAATTTTTCAAGTACGTTATTTTCCCTTTAATGTGGCAGCTGAAAATGTGGATGTAATATGGAGTTTCAGGATGGGTATCAAGAAAAGTTTTTTATAAAGGTGTGGAAGGAAAAAATAGTTTATTGGAAAAAAAGAAAAATATTTTGCAATATTCTGTCTGAACTCCTGTGGTATTGAATCAACAAGAACTATAAACAGTGGGACGTGTGACCAGTGGGTCTTTAGGTATTCCTTTTTCCAAATGAAGCACTGTCTCAAGATCCAGCAAACAAACTTACTAAAATTTGATCAGTTAAAGAGGATAGCATAGTGTGTTGTTTATTTATCAAAGCATATAATGCTTAAAATAATTAAGAAAACCCAAATCCCTAGAGCCAGTGCTAAATTAAATGAAATGCTGAGAATACTGGGTATTGTAAATAAGCTGGTAGCTTTCTTCAGTGCCATATATTTCTTTTTAATCCAAAACAGGGTAAGAATGGAAAAAAGCTTTTGCTTGCAAATAGGCCCTCTTCAGCATTTTGCACTCCACTGACCTCCACTATTGGTTTTGAACACCACTAAACTAATGTTAAAACATTTAATTTTCTGTATGTGTCTGTTTACAATTACATGTAATTGTTTTTTAAACTAAGTGATGCTTTTATATAAATGGTGCTCTACAAATACCCCATGGGATTATGTAGAGAAAGCCTAAACAAAAAGGGAATAATATTTCCTTTAGGATGTATTACATCCTTTATATTTTTCTCAAGTTCTATTTTAAAAGTTTTTGTTGCATATAATCTCATGCTGTAACAGGAAATGTTACTGTGTTTTTTAATGGCTGACTTAATCTACTCATTATGATGAGAAGCAGATGAGTCACTTAAATGCAGTCTAAAACAATTGGTTCAATATCCTGATTTCAGGGATCCCTAGGTAATATTTAATTTCTTAATATCAGGAATAATACCAGTACTGTGTGGTAAATTATGAAAATACTAATAAATTTAAATGATCCTTGATATTACTCAAGATAACCTGTGCAAAGTACACTTAACAGCAAAAGCAGAGAAACTTATTGCCAAAAACATTCTACTGTCTTCTACAAGTTTACAGAAAACTTAACTGTCAAGTACCTTATATAGCTATGCTGATGCACATTTCAGAAATTGGTATGACCAGATGATAAACAATATAAAACCAGATATTTTTATTTTTTTAAAAATACATTTTTGCCCTGTAGAACATATTTCTGTATTTATAGCTTTTCAAGTTTTGTTTTAGGCTTTATAATTTATTTCAACTGCTTCATTTTTGGAGCTGAATGATTACACCAGATGACAGGAAAAATTTGTGACAGAAAAGGCAGATCAAAGCTTATTAAATGATGAACCATTTCCAAAAAACTGGTCAGTAAACTGTTTAAAAAGATCAATAAGTATGTAAAGTCTTCAGATAGAGAGCAAAGAATTAATGTGTGTATTGACTTTTAAAAAAAAAAAATAATAGCCTTAAACTTTTCTGGAAGCATTTCAAATAAATTGCATTAAACCGTCCTGATTTTTATTTGGTTTGGTTAGTTGTGCAAGAAGACGACAAAAAGATTCCAGTAGTCAACAAAGTGAGGCTTAACATATGTGACCAATGCTGATCAACTGAGTCCTGTGAAGTGCTTGGCTCTAATTTGAGAGATACAAATTAGCAACAAAAAAGTCACTGCTCTCTACTCGGCATGTTGCCCAAAGTTGTGTATACTATCAGTTCAGTAAGTGCAAAACCAAAAAGTTAACATCCCATTCCTTGTGGGTCAAATCTCTGTTTATGATTCCAAACCATTGAGATAATGAATGTTGGGGCACCTAAAAAACCCCCAATCTCAAAAGATGAATTTACATTTGTTTACCAACATTTAGCAACCCTCTTTACATCATGTTCAAAATGCTGTGTTACAGGTTTCAGTTTTGCTTTGTAGTTGAGATGCACTTAGCTACGGATTTGATCTAAAAAAGCTTAATATTACTGGATTTTTAATATCACCTTAAGAATACTAGTATAATTCTGGATTTAGTTATCTTGTCTTGGTTCCAGCAGTTAAGATGCCATTGTTATTGAAAGAATTACTTTTGCAGTGAGTGTAAAGTGGGCAAGGGCAATAAACTGTTCCAAAAATGAACACTGAAACAAAGTAAAAAGGAGAAGTATTTTAAGTAAATATGTGAAAATAATCATCATGGTTAGTAATCCTCATGACAGCAGAAAGGAGTCTGAGAAGTTGCAACTGTGAACTGGCATGTATGCTGCATTCATGCTTCTGTTTTCTCGGGTCACTCACCATTGCAGATATAGTGCTTCCACTAAAGACATAGTCATACTTATAGTGGATCTTCAATGAATCTTAAATTACTTCTGTCTTGGAAGGATAATGTTGCTCCTCTGTACCTGAGGTATGAACACTCTGGATCTTGCAGTTTGGGAGAATGGTAAGGCATCTTGTTCTCACAGCAAGAAGTCCATAGTCTTGTGACAGATTTGCAGCTTTTTGGCAAATGTCAACAACCCGTTTACTCTTTCATATCTGGTGAGAGGACAGTGAGTGAGTGCAGTCTTTGCTTGTGGAAAGAATTGATGAAACAGAAGTTATAGTGGTAAAAGGATGGATTGTCTTGACTGAGAAAGAAAGGTAAGCAAGCATAATGCTATCTTTAAAGGATGTGTGTCCTCTGAGACTGCAAAAGAAATGTTAACTGCCTGTGGTCTTTGGTTATCTAGATTTGGTATGCAGAACTGAGAATAACAATGCAGGAATTAAGACCTAGTTCCTGAACACAGAGGTCTACAATGAGACACCAGGATCACTGTGAAATCTGTGAAGTCAGTACCAGGGAACCAATTGGCAGGATGAGGGTAAAGAATAGGCCTACGAGATACAGAATTTTGTGGTGGTGACTTGTATTCAGCATGATCCACCTGAACCAGGGATACTGCCTTAGCAGCGCATCTGCAATACTGGGAACCAGGTTTCTTGACATTTCACAAAAAAGTCTAGAATTCAGAAGCTACATCAGAACTTTTGGATGTTAGTTTTAACAGGCCATTTTCTTTTAGAAAGATGGGTGTTTAATGCTGTTGCTGTCTGGCACTTAACAGACAGTCTTGATTCCTAGGATCTAACTGAGCTAAAAATTGAGTTCTACATGTATGGTAAGATTTGTTTCCTGTGAATAAGGAAATCATTCTTAACAGAGAGTTGTTCCACATTTAATGCTCACTCATAACTACTGATTTTAAGATACTGTAGTCTGTTCTACAGACTGATGCTGCCATCTCCTGGAAAGAACCGAGTATTTTTAGAGCTGATTTGATATTTTTAGAGCTGATTTGATAATTCGAATACTAAGTGTATTAATAGTTGTAAAATGAAAGTATTTTTAAAAACACAGGTAAATACTTTCAAAAAAAGTACTACGTGAATTTCTGCTACTAACCCCTGACTTTACAGTGATAGACTACTTCCTGTTTGTCTTGCCTTTTTCTATCATAGCTGTGTTTTCTTCATAGCTAGTAAATTATACTAAAGCTCCTTCCAAGTGTGAAAATTAGGTTTTGTTCTGTACTTTCTGCAGATGACACTTTTCATGAGCTATGAAGAAGGTTTAGTGATACAGTTCTCCTAACTTTGATCTCCCAGCACCTCAAAATGCAGGTAGCATAAAGCTATTTGAAGAATAAGATCTGTTTTGCATCACTGGTGTAATTTTGGGCATATTATGGTTATACCCAGTTGTTTAATTTAAACTGCCTTTTATTTTGTAGCTATTTAATTTAAACCTCTACTGCTAATGCATTACAATCTGATTTCAGAATCAAAGAGATCTGCAGCTGCTTTGTACTTGTGTAGGAGACCACTTGGTGCAAGCCAGGGAGTTGTGGCTGAATGCCTGGCAAATACCAGAAACCACAGAAACCAGCAACTAGAAAGACGATAAGGTGACACATTCTCTGTCCTTTTTTTTTTTACTGCAGAGTATTCAACTAATGCCTTATTATGGTGATTTTTCACTGAACCTGTGTTTTGTCAACTGGGACTCTTGATACCTGTTTTATATCTACCTGGATTTGAGATTCATAGTGGCACAGTGATCCAGAATTCACATCATTTGTCAAGTGGTATTTAGTAATTTTTTGGATGATCTCTCCTAGGTTTTATGCTCATTAATAGACACAAGAATTTTATAAAATTACGACGAAGCATCCAAAGCAAATAAACTTCTTTGTATGTTGTTTAGTAAATAAACGAGACTTCCTACTTTGTTTGGATCTGTAATACACACTTAATGAAGTTAATGTTTGTTACAGAACACATCTCACAATGTAAAATTATCCTTTGTCTTGCTTAACTTTAAAACAACAGTTAAAGAAATCCTACAGGGTTCCCAAAGAATTTTTTTCTGTGCTTGTACTGCTGAGCAGTTTTTCATAGCGTTTAACCTAAATCTACTTTGAAACAGATTAAACCTCATCTCAGTCACCAAGGACACAGAGATTATTTCCTTCTTACAGTCTCATTTTCTGTTACTTGACAACTGCCATTTGTCCCCAGGCTGTCATAGAATGGTTTAAATGAACGCAGCACTGAAGGATCATTACATATAGAATAATAAAATGGTAGCGATTGGAAGGAATCTCTGGAAACCATCTAGTCCAATCCTGCTAGAGCACAATTCCCTACAGGAGATTGCACAGGAACACATCCAGGTAGGTTTTGAATATCTCCAGAGAAGGAAACTCCACAACCTCTGGGCATGTTCTCTTAAGTTACAGCAGAGTATATGTAAAATGACAGAACAGTAGCCAAGATCTGTAGTATTGTTGCTCACTTGTGAATGCAAGCAAGCCAGATATAATTGTATCCAAGCACCAATCATCAGAAGTCATTGTGTATTGAAGACATGCACAGCCTGGAAGTGATTTTAACAGCTTTGCCAGTTCAAATTTTGTAAGAAGGGTTGGCATGGTTAGAAATATATAGTGGGTCAGCACAGACTTGAATAACACTAGATTATTGTTAAATTCCTATTTTTTTTCTTGTCTATGGAAATCCTATTTGAATGAAATACCATGCAGCAAAATTATTGTGATAATGTATCAAATCATCTGTCATATTCTGTTAACCACTGAGTCCTTACTGAGGCAAGACATCAAATTGTCAGGGAGACAGTCTTAATTTATCGTTGGGTTGAACACAGCGTTTTATTACCTCTGGGTAATGCAATACCATGTTTCTGCAATTAGATAAATGTTTGGTGTTATGTTTCTGTAATTTATGTAAATTATAGTTACACATATTAATTAGCCTATTTAAACTTGGCTGAGTCCTCAAAGCGTTCTAAGAAACTAATAATTATTAGCTTATCTTTTTTTAACTCCCTGGAGGCTAGTTTTAACACACTTCATTTGTGACTTGGTAGGTTACTCATATTACTAACTCCAGCATCAGTAAACTACAGGTTCCAGATACCAAGAGGAATTAAGTGTAACACAGCTGTCCTAAACTTAAGTTCCAGAAAGGAACTAACCCAAAACATACTTCACCTGCCACTGAAGATGAGGGCTCTCAACCTTGAGGATTTATTTCAGGTGCCGCCCTGACTCCTACTACAGACCCACTGTGCCAAGGAGGTGTTACCTTAAAATTGGCTGCTTCACAAACTCACAGTCACATGTATGAGGTTTCTGAAAGCAGCATTCCTTTAACTTGCACCAGGTGAGCAGAGAATAATTTCTCAAAGCAGACATGTACCCCAACAGCAGTAACTTTGTATTTTACAGACAAGTTCATTCCTGTGCAGCTAGTTGTCCTAGTATGTTTCATAGATAGTCATAGTCTGTTTACATCTGCTAATTCTTGTTGGAACTGTGCACTCTAGTCCTCTGGTGGTCATCAGTGCTCTTGGGGGCTTCACCTGTTGGGGGTTTAACTTCACCTGTCTTCAGTTCCCTCTTTTGTCTGATTTTAACTTTTTTTCACTCTGGCCCTCCTGGCTGGTCTCCAGTCTACAACTCTGGCTTCAACTGGGTTTGTTACTGCTCATCCCGTTATCAAGGACACATGTCCCGGTTCTAGCTACCAGCAGTGATCTTTCAACACATTGCTAATACAGGATTCAAAAATCACTCTATTAAATTATAATTGAAAATTGCTCTTTTAAACTAATCTGTAATTGAACAAGACTCTCTTGTTCTTAAACTGTAATTCATGCTACAATGCTACACTTCAGCCATCAGAAGAACTCTATTTGTCTTACAGGGGACCTCATTTATAGCCTAGTTGAATCCAGTTGGGGTCAAAAATGTGTTCATGCTTGTCTTTGCTGGCTCAGGTTCTTAGCACTCACCCAAGATGTGACCCACATCTTAGCAATAAGTGGTTGTGTTACCTTAGTTTGAACAAAAATCAGCAGATGAGGTTGTTACCCAAGTAGCAGATGTTTTTAAATTTAGAAGTGTTAGCAGATCTTGTGGTTTGAAGGTCTTACTTTATCAGTGTGGGTACAGCTGCCACTAACAAATATATGGTATGCATTTGTTCAGTGACTACAAAGAAAACAAATGCTGGTTTTTTTAAGGTATTGCAAGGTAAATGTACATCCAGTATTCATATTTCATAGACACTGCAAAGAATGGGTTGTTTTACAGTAGGTACTTTCAGTTTAGTGCATTCCTCTGAGCTGCTGAAGAAAGGTCTTTGTTTTGGCTTTCACATATTCATACCGTGCTTCAACCAGAAGTTATAAGCCTAGCAGCAGGGGTGGCCGAGGTGAATGAAATGTTAAATTGGTTTAATTCTGGCCTCCTGTGACATACTGCAGAAGAATCCAGAGAGGTAGAGGTGATAAAGTTTTATTACCAGTTTTTTGCATTATATTTGAAGCCTTAATTTTAAAAGCTGACATCCATGATCACAAGGATTAAATACACTCCCATTATTAATTACAAAATATAGAACAGACAGAACTATTATCTTGTGACAGAGAATAAATTTAAGTTAGCACTGTTCCATGTTTTGTATGTTGCACCTAAGTCCATAAATGCAGTACTCTTTTCTGCGTAGGTAAACATCATTTGTAACAGCTTCGTGTTGATACTCAGGTCTGACACTGAAAGGATAAAAACAAGTTGCACGTAAGCTTCCCAGCATACTATATTATTAGTTTCTTTAGTTAATCTGCTGGGAAGGCAGCGTCTGATTTAGCTTCAATAGCACTGAAACAATTTGAGGCATTTGACTTCACTGCACTTGAAAAATGCATTATGTTTTTTTCAATTCATCTGCAATTCTTTATACTACTGGTGAGACTTATTTTTGTTTATTTTCGTAGAAGATCAAATAATTTGTAATTTGGACATGCATTTTTGTCATGTTGAAGCTTGCTTGCAGTTTGTACATGCCATGGAACACAGGCAGCTATTGTCACACAAATAACTTTACTGTAGACTCTTGTCATGATCCTACATGCACTTGTTTGAACATTTAAAAGAGGATTAAATTCAACCAAGCCACACAATTAAACACAAAAAGATGTGCTAACACACAGTGCCTTTGTAATTTCAGATCGTGCCCCCGGAAAGGGTAGCAAATCATACCGTTAATATTTTAAACTGATTCAGGAAGAACTGTATTTCTTAAACTCTTTTTACAAAGCTGTCACTACTGTTTTGACTGCAATTACTCTTCATACTCCAGATGTTATTTCCAAGAGAAACGTGTTTTTTATACCACCCTCCCCAAAAAGTAAAGAGGGGTATGATACATATAGAAGGGGGGAGGGTGGTGGTGAAAAAAATAAGATCGGGAGCTGTTCTAATTAATCACGAGAGTATCAATAATCAAGCATATTAAGATTCTTGCATGTTGATTCATGGTTAATAACTTATTTTTATCCTTCCACGGTGAATTTTGTAATTTTTTTCACTTGACTTGCACATCTTTTAAAATTGAGAGGACTCAATGGTAGCTGGCACTCGGCGCACTGTTGCTTATTACTCCTAGAAGGCTGTCCGGGCTGGCCTGTGGAGCCGGGCGATAAGCGTGCCCCCATATATCTCACCCACGCAGTCCGCTTCCTCCCAGATGCCCAGGGCCCAGCTGTGCACGACCGGAGCGCTCCCGCGGGCGCTGTGCCCAACCAAGGCAGATTTACTGAGCACGCTGCCCACCAGCCAGAGCGCCCATCCCTGCGTGTTATGACCTGCATTTGCCTGCTAGTCTCGGCCCGGGGCACACAGCTCTGTCCCCCTCTGCCATGGAGCTCTTGCCTGGGGGCTGGTTCTGCGCTTGTCGCGTGTCCGTGCCACGGCCCCAGGACTTCCCTGCGCTCTCCTGGCCATGCTGGGACTCACTTGGGGCCTACTGCCGAAGCAAGGAGCTGCAACTTGCGTTACCGCACACCGGAGAGAACCGGGCAAGGACCAACCTCCCGCGCTGCCAGATAAAGGCTCCCCCCACTGCTCTCTTACGTTTAGGACGGCGGAGCCTCGGTTCCGCCCCTCGCTTTGTAACTTGTGCAGCGAAGTCATTGGGTAAGCCGAGCCGCTGTAGCCCCTCCCGTTGTGGGCACCGCCGCCATGTTAGTGAGCGGGAGGGGGCAGCCATAAAACGAGCGGGCGGAGGGGTAGCGGCGGCAGCGGGCAGTACATGGCACGGGGAAGGGGGAATTTCTGAGGGTCAGGAAGAGACGGTGCGAGCTATTGTGCTCTCCTTTCCTCTCGGCGATAGGAGCGAATGGGCGATGCTGTGATCCCCAGTGGTGGCGAGATGGAGCCGAAGCAGCATCAGCGGATGGAGAAGACCAGCGCGGGCCTCCTCGGGGTGGAGAGTGCTAGAGCAGGAGTCGCTGAGGACAGCACACAAAATGGCGGACGCTCTGAGGGCAGTAGCACTGGGGCGGCGCTGCTGGTGACTGCTGTTGCTGCAGAAAACAAGGTCCCCCCAAACCTCAGCATCACTAGCAGCAGCCAGCGCAGGAGCAGCATCTCAACGGCAAATGAACAACGGCAGCAGCAGCAGCTGCCCAGCGGTGTGCTGGGAATGCCTCCCGCTCTCCCTAAGTCCCCAGAAGATCTGGCTGTTAGAAGGAACTTTCAGATCCCCAGGAAGAGCAGAGAAAAGAAAGGTTGTTCCTTCCCTTTCCCTTCCTTTTCTCCCTCCTTCACCTCTTCATCTTACTCATCAGGCAGGCTCTTTAAGCACTTCACACGGCTGCATGCAAAATCCTGCGGGTGTGGAGGAGGATGTGGCATGGCTCCGGATGAGTTAGGCTGCTGGGGATAAGATTCTGAGAGGCTTTAACATTCTTCTCCTTACTCCTCCCTCTTTTCCGTTTTTGTCACAAGGAGGAAAAAAAAAACCCAACTCTGCTTGAGTTTCAGACCTTTGCTTTAAAAGGATGTTCAAGCTGGATACGATCAGGGTGGGCTAGTGTTGATCCTGGCTCTGCTTCTGGAGATGCAATCGCATGCAGAGAAGATGGTTCTATGGGACATGGACCTGCAGAGAAGATGTTTCGTTTTTCTCATCCCTCTGGTCTTTTTGCAGGAGAGGGGTGTAACCCTGTTTAGAGTAGACTAGCAGGCAGCAGTTTTTCTTCTTTGATGGTACACAGCAGACTGTGTTTAATCTGGTGAAAATTCCTTTATAGGGAGGAAGTGAGCATTCAGCATTCACGTGCCTCTCTCTTCTAGGAAGCTTTCATTTTCCATGCAGGGGTTTTTTTCTTATTTTTGAGTAACTTCCTCTAAAAGCCTGTGGTATTTCTTGAATTTTATGAGAAACCATTGGCTTACGCTTATCTTTGACTTTGCTGAGTGTCATTGAAAACATCTTCGTTCCTTTCTGAAACTTAGATCTCAGTTCTTGACCACATGCAACGTGGGGGTCAGTAACTTGGTGTATATCATAAAAACATCTGTTTGCATAGGCTTCTCACTCTTCAGAGGAGAGTTTAACTTTCTTCTGTAAGGAAGAGATTAAGGTAGGTTTATCTAATTATCCAGTCTTTCTTTTTTCCTCCTTCCATTTTTGACAGTAATGTTCTTTTTCTTTCCCTTTTGTCACTCCTCTCTGTCACTGCTCGTTGTCTCAGCAGAAATAGATGTCTGAGAGTCATTGTAAAAAGGACTAGGTTGGTTTTGAAGAAAAAAGTTTTGCTGTCATCTGAAAGAAAAATGTCTGGATAAAACATGGTGCTTTTTTCAGTTAAAGTCAGGCCCAAGTGTGGTATCTTTAAACTTATCTTGGATATGTTTAGCGCTTATCTGCAGACATTTGAAGTTCTTCTCTAGGACTTAGTTCCAGTGTGAATGAAAACTTGCAAAATAACTGATTCGTCATTTGCTTATTTGGAATCATCTACAGTGGGTGAAAGGTTTTAGACTATGTAGTTAAAACTTGAGGCTTGTGTGGCTTCTAGGGTCGAAGGGGAAGCCATTCTTCTGAAATTCACTCACAGGTGTCGTTTTGACTTATTCTTGAGGATTTGCATATAGTGTGCTTAAATTTATCCTTTCCCTTCTTGCTTACAAAAGGTGAGTTGGGGCATTTTAATCATACTAGCAACTTACAGTTTCCAAGATTCTCAAGACCCTTCTGCATTCTGTCCATGATGCTTACAGTTGTTTACAATTGCTGATGGTTTTGCACCATGTGATACCATGATATGAGGTGCTGTGAGAGAACATGCATAGCATAAAAACTGCCAACGTTTGAGGACATCCAAAATGCTGCTAGAATTAGTAACAGTGTTTGAGAAATGCTGCAATTAATCAGTTAGGGAACGAAATTAGGAGATTAGTAGTGCATTGGTGGTTTGGCTTTGTAGTGACACATGTCAGAGTATCATCTCTCCCTCTCAGAAGAGTTCTCTTGGCTGGATTCTACCTTCAAGGATTAAATGGTACAGGATGGAAGCTTCTTCCATCCTGGCGTGTATTGTAATTGTCCTAATTTTACTTCTTAAAATCTCTTATCCTGAGACATACCTACTCTCTTGATTGCAAGGACTAATCTTTCACGTGCAACTATAAAATCTTCAGGAAGACTGTTGTTTTTGTAGGGTTTGTTTTTTGTAGGATTTTTTTTAAGCACCGAAATGTGTTTTTGGATCAGACTTTGATTGTGAAGTAATTAATGGAATCTGCAAAGCAAAAACCGTATAAAACAGGATGTAGTTGCATATTTAGTTTTTCTAGAATTTGTCTCCACCTCTTTTGGGAGCTTGACAAGAGACTGAAAGTAGGCAGAAGGAACCTGGTTAATTGGAGAAATACATCAGTAGGAAACATGCTTAAAACTAACTGTGGTTAGTTGATCACTCTTCTGATCTCCTTTTCTTCCTTAGTGGAAAAATTGAGGAAACCAAATTTGAAGAAAGATTGACTGTGAGATTTATTTTTGGTGTGCGTGAATTTGTTTCAGACTCTTGCAGGGTTCGTTTTCTCTTGTTCATGCAGTTTAGTAGTGCTGTTACGCTCTTAAGTAGCTTTTTTTTGTTTTGTTTTGTTTTTTTTTAACCTGACTAAGTTGGCTGATTGTCATAGCATCTTCCGATTTGTCAGATCTTCACAGGCTTCCCAGTCTGCCCAGAACTTCCAATATACTTGTTTCATGCAATGAGGAAAATTAAATGTCCAAGATAAAGCACTACTGCTAGAGCATTTTTTAACTTAATGAACTGACTCTGAGTGGTCCTCATACCAAAAGAATTACAAAAAACCCCCATGATCGTAGCAGCTGGTGACTTACAGCATTGCTTGTTCATTAAGGTTGGACAATACCTTCCAGTCTATAAAGTTAAGAAATGTCTGCTGGCTGAGTGGGGTAAAAAGGTCTTGCTTTTATCTGTGGAAATCTTCGCAGTCCTGCCTGGGAGTCTAGGTTGATGCTTTCCCACTTAATAGTGTTCGATGGTTCATTTTCATGTTAATCTTTGAATTTTCTACAGCTTTGGTAAAGATAACTGCCATTAGCTACTTGCTATTTCTACATGGGGATTCTTGAGCTTTAACCGTTTAGGTCTTTTGAGATAGAAGGCTTCTTGGATTGAAAAAAATAATAAAAATAACAGGCTTTGGTCTTAAAGAAGACTTAAAGTAAGATGTGCTGCTCAGTGGAGTTTTTACCACACAGGAGTAATTGCTTGTGAAGAGTCTAGCATTCTGCCAATGTATTTAATTGAAAAAAAAATAGTAATTTACTTCACTTAAAAGGCAGTTTAGGTTCTTTAAAAGTAATGTTTCTGTCTTCATCACATTCTCATTTCAGCAATGAAAGAACTGAACCTGCCAACTCCAAACTTGGTGTTCCCAAATTAAAGCATCACACAGCTGTGAGGGAAGCTTAAAGCTTCTAAGGATTTTTAGGTGCATCCCAACATTCAATTCAGTGTCTTTCCCTAGCTAGGAATTATATTAGCTAAACCTAAGTTTCCACCTAAAAACACCTGTGTTTCCAGCACACTGGGGAGAAACTGAATAAAACCAATGTTTTACTTACTTTTCCTCATGAAGAGCAATCCATCAAAACCCATAGTCATTGACTTGTATGTTATACTGCAAGTTAGTCTTAAGGATGTTAAATTTACACTGGCCCATAAAAGTACAACGTACCCACATCAGGTTGGTATAGTGAGCCTGAAATTATGTATGTACGCACTGCTGGTGTTTGAAGTCATGTAAGAAAAGCTTAATGATCTCATACCTTTGTGGACTTAGGCTTTGCCGACTGCTGTAGGAGGTTCAGTTCAGTACTTTGTTTCTGAACTCCTTGAATGTGAATTACAAGCCCTTCTAGAGTGACCATAGCCTTTTAGAAAATACCTGCGCTTGAGCACCAGTGCTTAGATGACAGCCGAAAACAACTGCCTTGTTACCTCACTAGGCAGTATTTCAGGCTTTCAGTGGGAACCTGAAGCCTGCAGTGCCTCATGTTCTGAAAGAGATGGAAAGTGGTTAGAGCAGTCGTAGTTAAGAAGGAAAGACTGTGCCAGGCATTCTTCACCGACTTGTTAACTGTTGTATGTGATAGTTTATAAAAACTTAAGTTACTTGCTTTTAGTGTTGTGATTACACTGCTGTTCAGCAGTCTGGTTACCAGATACTCCTTGCTGCATCTGTTGTCTTGCAGCTCAGAAATATAATGCAGTAGATACCAAATTAGCAGGCTGCTCCTGAAGAAGAAATGCTTTTTGTGATGTGTTTCTTAAATCAAGTGCAGATTATCTTCTATTTATGAAAAGGTGGCATATAGATGGCAGGTCTTGATGATAAAATTTGGTGTATTTTTAAAAAACATGCAAGTAATGTGTAATTTCTCCAAGAAATTCTGCATTCAAATTTCTTAATTTTTTCTCAGTTAATGGATGGTACCCAGTCATAAAGCCAATCACTCTGAATTCATGCATGAGGTAAACTAAGGCAAGAATACACAAGCAGTAGCTGATTTTGTTCAGTTGGTATTGAGCAGACACTACACATCAAAGGGATAGAAATGTAATCTCTGTGAAATTTTTGTATTACTAGTAATTTTTTTACTAGAAGATGGTTATAAAGTCTTGCTCTCGTCACTAATGTGATGCATCAGGTAGAGTCAGTTTTGGTGTATGTTCTGTCCTCAAAATGAAAAAAATTGGAACCGTAGAAGTGATGTAATCGGACCATAAATCTGTGGAGAGGCAATTAAGTAGTAGTTCAAGTAGGTGCTACCTAGCAGAGGAACTTGCTGTTCTTGGGCAATTCTGTCTCAGAAATTGTGAGATCTTTCCAATAAGCAGGAAATACTGAAACACAAATGAATGAGCGAATGTCAGTATCTTGATGTAATAGTAGGCCTTTTCCTAGTTTTGCATCTGGGAAGTAGGTGAGACTAGGTGCATGGCTTGTGTTCACTCTTTCTGCTTAATACTGTAGAGTTTTCTATTTGCCTGGACTCAAGATTGAAGAAACAGGCTGAGTTTGAACGTGCATTTATAGGGGGAAGGAAGAAGGTGTGAATTACAGTCCTCACTGGTAAGGGAGGAGAAAAATTGGTCTGGCAGTTGTACTGAGACCTTGTATTAACTGGTACTTTTAGACAGAAGAGTAGTCAGTATGTGAAATTCCTGTGCTGCAACACTAGGGTTTGATAGCTGCTTGTCAGAAAGAATTGTTCGATGATGAGGTGCGACAGAAGGCTATTTTCCAGTTGTGCATCTCTCTATTAGGTTGGTTTGGTATTTTACTACATGAGTTTCTCTCTTCAGTGCTGGTGCATTCAATCTTGGCAATACTAAGTTGATGTTTTCCTGTTTCTATTTCTTTCCACCCATATTGCTGTCTTTGAAGAATGAAGGTGGTGTTACTAAAAAGCATGCTAAGAAGGATTTCTTAATGACTTCTGTAACTTCCACTGCTAAATTACATTATTTCATTATTGCATTACTTTCAGATTTTCATAGAAAACAAGTCTTAACGGTTGCTGCTATTGGAATCATTACTTTGCAGATGAGTTACTGCATTATAAAGTGTGCATGTACATGTAGCTTTTGCTAGATAACACAAAACGGTTGGGTTTTCATTTAGAGCATTTGTTTTATATTGAGGCTAATGCAGTAAATAGTTCTGCAAATAGAAGAAGATTACTATCTAAATCTACTACCATGTTATTTAATGAAGTGGGAGACATGCTATAGATGTAATTAATTTTAATTTGCTGTTATAGCAGATTTTCTTTTTTGTGATATTAGTGGTATTGTCATTCACTCCTAACTGTTGTAACTTGTAGTGATTTCAGGTGGCACTGGTTTGGGAGTTTATTTTGATAGAGTAAAAAAGCAAAGGGAGCCTCAGAAATGTCTCCTAGGAATACTTACTGCCTGAACATTGCAAATAACAGAAAGTTAGCACACTTTTAATGAGTATTTTGGAAGTTACTCTAACACATTGAACTAGTTTATTTCCCCCAGGTACTCTTTTTTCCTTATTATTCTCAAAATCTGTGCTCAGGTTGTCTGATGACCCTCTCCTGTGTTACTTTTCTGATTAGTTTGACATATTCAGTACTTCAGTTCAAACGAAGAATCTTGGGGAGAAAAAAACTGCTGTGCAAACCTAGGCAGAAGTTTGCCCAGGAGGTGAATTTGTGGGCCAGTGTAGGGCTTTCTTTTTAAAGCATTTATCATAAGGGATAATTTTTAGTAATAGTTTATTTGAATTGTGAAGACATCATTGAATTTATTTATATTACCATAAACACCCCATAAAAGTTGTAAGGAGACATTAAGTTCTGGAACAGCTGTTAACTTTTTATTAGAACAATTTGTTCCTGATTCTTAGTTGAAAGAGCTAATTAGTTTAAAATTCTGAAAGTTTAATTACAGTGTTTTGCAGAACATAATCCGAAGTTTCAAAGAGGTGAATTCAGACTTGAGATTCTTCCCTAGTAAACGTCTAAGAGTTAGCTGTTGAAGAGTAATACTAAAAAAGGATAAAGAAATGTGATTGATGAAAAATGCTGTAATTCTAGGCAACTTAAACTTTCTAGCCTGAAAACTTTCTAGCCTGGATTCCATCTTTTTCAAGTGTTTTAGGATTTTTGTATTCTAAATTGAATCATGAGTCATTTGTCTTTCTGCATAAACTGCTAGTGAACTGGAAAATTTGGATTATTTTTCAAATGTAGATTAGAGCTTACAGTTTATTTCTTCTCTTACAGCACTGTTTCAGCCAGTAGGTGTAGGTTCTCGGGAATTTGAGGATCTTGTGAAGATACTGCATTCATCTTACTTGGAACCAAGTTCAGTGTCCAGTTTTAATTACAGGAGAGCCAGCTTAGTTCATAATGAACTGTTGGAAAAGGAAGTGAGTATATTTGTGTCTTCTCTTTACGATAAAGTTACAAGTAACTTGGCTTTTTTCCTGAGTTATAGGCAAAGGTCTGGAGATTATTTTTTACTTAAGTACTTTGTACTTATTTCCAACAGACTTTTTGGTAGATTAATGCAGTGATATCTCCTATAGATATAGTATATTTTAAATTTAATTTTAGAATACTATCATGCTTTTTAAATTATCTTTCAATTACTTTTGTGTGTTTGGTTCTGCTAACATGCAGGGGGCCTTAAAAAGTCACACTTGAATGTGATGGCAGTAATCTGACTACATGTGTTAATAACTGTCTGTAATAACAGTACACAGAAAAACGCCGGGAGCTGAAATTTGACGGCCGCCTAGAGAAAGAACTTTTTGAAAGCTATGCTTTTCTGATGGTTGATCGACCTCAGGTAAGAAAACAAAACTGCATATAAAATTTTTTATCTACTTTTTCAATTAGGAGGCTTTTTTGAGAGAGGTTCTTTTGGTTCTTTAGTTTGTTATTAACTGAATGTTTTTATTAACACTTTTTAATGTTTACTGTTGTGAAATTTGGCACTGGAAAGTGAACAGGATAGGACACCATATTCCATCACTGTCTAAATCCTTTATTCTCTGCTATTTAGGGTGCTTCATTTCCATGTCTCTGAAGAATCATTTTAGGCTCTGTTTCAAATAAAAGGATAGTTTTTTCTGGATGTCCTGTGTGGGGGTTTTTTTGTTTATGGGTTTGTATTTTGGTTTTTTTCCCCTCTTTTAATTAAAAAGGAATGTGTGATTGTTTGGATTGGTTTGGGTTTTTTGGCATCAAGAACAGATTACATTGAGAAGAAAACCTGTAGTATTAGGAAATAGACTTGACTTTCCATAATTTTAGTTATATGCTTTTAATAGAAGTGGTGTAATTTCTGTGCTTTTACTGCTGTTAGAGCCAGGATCTCTTAAGTATTTAATTGCTTGACAGGTTTACTTCTGCTTTGGATACTAAAAGCAAATAATGTTCATTAAGTACGTTTAAAGTACAGAGAAACTTTTATACTTTCTTAAAGATACAGTTGAGTCTATTGCACAGTTTTATCAGTTTATATGACAATTCAGACTATTCTTGCTTCTGGGATAGTTTTGTTGTAAGGGTTATTTGGGGGTTTGTTCGGATTTTGTTTTTAGCTAATTTGTTGTTTCTTACTGTTCTGTTTATGTTCTTATGTTTCTGATGAGATTTTTAAGAGAAGTTTGTTTTCTTCAGATCCAAAGCATATGCGAAAAAGGGCTGCATGTGGGCCACTCCAAAATCACGATTCTCGGCACTCCTTCCTTGGGTAACTATATGCACTGTATTAGTATGGTGTTACTCACTGTGAGTTGGCAGATAGTCTGCACAACTACATTGCATTATCAGTCCTTTTTACATCACTTAATGTAGGAAAGTCACAGCGAGATATTTTTAGCAAAGTAGACTTATTAGAATATTATTTCATACTCTGTGTTTTTGATGAGTTAATTTATTTTTCCAAAAGGCAGACCTAATTATGTTTTTTGTGTAAGTCAGAGAAAGATACCATGTGTTCCCAGTAAAACTGGGAAGCCAAAGAAATAATGCAGTCAGTGGGTGTATGCCTCTCTGTATTCATGCATACATACATGCATTCAGAAATACCTAATGTTAGTATTGATGTAGACAGAACTGGTGTTCCTGAATTCGCAAATCTGTGCTGGGTTTGGATAAATTTGAGACTTGAAACAAGTCATGAGGCATTAGGGACTTGAAAGTGCAAGATGCAGAAGTTCTTTTTGCAAGGCTTTTTTGATAGAAAATTAAGCCATAATTTTGTAGTCTTTATTGTTTGATATGCACTGAGCTTTAATCCCATGAAACCTTTCAGCATTCAACATAACGTGTTTGGATTTTGTTTACTCTCCTATCAGGTGTATATATCTCCAGGTATGCTGATTTATTGCAGCCTAATCCTCTAGAAGTTGGAGCAACTGGAGACGTGATTGTTTTTAAAATAATAAAGGTAAGTTTATCTTGTTTAATATTGAGGGATTGTATTCTTTGTGATAAAACAAAGGGGCTTTTAGTCTGACTTACTCAAGTTCCATTATACAGTTAATCTGATCATAGTGAAACTGGGTTTAACATTGGATGTTGATGTTGAGCTTAAATAAAGCATCAGAGGCTGAAAATGTCTTGTTTTTTTTGAAAATCTGAAAGTAATGTAGTTCTATAAATGTCTCTTTTAATGGTCTGCTGTAATTTCTCTGCTTTACTTCCATTGGTACTCTAAGCGGTTTGTCAGTTTTCAGGAAGAAGCCTGTGAACTTAAAATTCTTCTGTTTTATTTCAGGGAAAGATGAAAAGCATATATGACCACATTGGCATGAAAGCAATGGATTTAACAACAAAGAGTGTGTTAGATCCAACACCAAAGCACGAGTGTCATGTTTCAAAGAATGCAAATAAAGTAACCTCCTTGTTGGCTTATCGAGCCTATGAACTTACTCAGGTAAAGTTGGGCATGTGTTAACTGCTTCCTATAGAAGGACTTCAGAAACAGAACCATAGTAATAATGCACTGAAGATAGAATACTGATACTGTGTTTGTCTGTCTTCTGGTTGGTAGGTCAGTCTTTTTAAATCTCTGTCATAGTTTGTTGCCTGTCAGATGATAAAGACAATAATCTGTTGCATTCAGATTGTTCCATCAAATGCATAGATTTCAGGATGTTTACTTCAAAGCATTCACTTCAGTATTTCAATTCCCTTAGGTGTAATATACATCACAACTGAGCACTGAATGAGATGGATAGAAAATTAATGTGTTTTTAAATTTCTCATTACAAACTTGCTTTAATATGTTTAACACTAGAGTTTAATCACTGAATTAAGCATAGGCTTCAACAATAAAATAAAATAAACCTCAGCAGTATTTACTTGCCTCAGTAATTTTTTTTAATTGGCTCTTTATGAGGAATGTACTTCAGAATAAATGTTGCAGAACTGCTTTTTCATTCTAGATTAGCTTTTGAAGGAAGGAGAAGATAAAAAGAATTACTTGATTGTATTACATAAGACAATGGCATTTAAAGGCTTCCTTATTTAAGATACAAGTTTTTAAAGAAATAGCATGTCGCTAAAAGGAGCATAGATGTGATTTATTGCAGTAACTTATAACTTTATCAGTTAAATAATCTTGAGTTCACTTCTTTTTCTAGTACTACTTTTATGAGTATGGATTTGATCAGATAAGACGAAGACCTAGACATGTTTGTCCTTATGCAGTTGTTTCATTTACTTACAAAGATGAGATGGTGCATGTACCAAAATTCTTGCCTCCATCAAGGTAAACAAATTTTTGAAAGACTGCATGTAGCATGAAAAATTCATAACTCTTTGCAGCAGCTTAGAATGTATTTCTGTGAACAGTGTGGAAATTAACAGACAAGTCACAGGGACTTAGCATAATACATACTTACAATGCAAAGGAGTGACAAAATTGGTTTAAGTAGCGGGTTGGCTCATGTGTGGAGCTGTTCTATTGCTCTTACCACCTGCTTGCTTTCTGCCTAGGTTTATTGTATAGAATCATTGCATGGTCACAGCATGATCTTGCTGGTGTCCTAAAATAGTGCTCTGTGTACTTCACTGAACTCTTCACTGATGTCTTTGCTTGTGGGGAAAGTGAGTGGGCAGTTGATTATTGATGCAGTTTGCTATCTGTGCTGATAGGACCACATTCAAATGTGTGGAAAGATGATGATGTAGCAGTGACAGCATAAGGTCAGAGTATGGATTATCAGTGGTGCTGTTTGATTAAATATAAATGTTAACTGTTAAAGTTTTGTAGCCAGAAGTTTTTGTTCAGCTTAGTCATTCTGTCCTTTTTTGTTTGTGTTAGATCAAACAACTTCAACATGGATAGAAGTGCAGGTAAGAATTAATTGAAATTTACTGCTTTTATGATGTAGATATAGAAGGATTTTGGCTTTATCAGCTTGGAGAAAAGGAGGTGGAGGGGAGTCCTTAACGCTCTTTACAACCACCTGAAAGGAAATTACAGAGAGGGGGGAGTTGGTCTCTTTTTCTCAAGTCACTAGCAATAGAACAAGAGGAAACTGCATCAAGTTGTGTCAGGTGAGGTTTAGATTGGACATTAAGGACTGAAAGGACAGTCAGCTGTTGGAATAGGCTGTCCAGGGAGGTGGTGGAGTTGCTGCCCCTAGAGGTTTTCAGAAAATGTATAGATGTGGCACTGGGAAACAAGATCTAGTGGGCATGGTGGCATCAGGTTGACAAATGGACTTTGATCTTGAAGGGCTCTTGCAACCTTGATGATTCTGATTCTTCTCTCTGTAGTTATGCTGACTGTGTACCCGAGTTCTGTCTGGTACCATAGTGGTTCCAGGCATCTCCCTGATACTGGGTGGTTGAACAGACACCTTAAAATGTATATCTTCTTTTCTCAGAAAAATACAGAACAAAATCAGAAGTATTTTTCCCCCCATGTCATTTTCTTCTTATGGTGTAATAAGAACTTATCTGATGTTCCAAATTCTCCTCTTCAGTGGCACTTTAAATAATATGGGTCTCTGTCCTGCTTTTCAATTGAACCTCGTTCAAGCAAAATAGTATGTATGAAAGATGTTGGCAGTTAAGGTAAGGAAAAAGGATGTCATTCCACAGATGGTGGCATCAAGGCTGTGCTTATATAGACAAATACAGGTAATAAACCAACCTCATTTACTCTGCCTAGAGCATGTGAAAACAAGATGAGATTATAACCACTCTTTTTATCTTTAAACTTAGTATTTAACATACTCTTTTCTGTTCTGTTGTACTACAGAATTTTCCCTAAACAGCTTTTGAGGGTGCAGGAGCCTTTTTGCTCCCATTTTGTTAAGGCTTAGGGATGGGCTGACCAGTAGATAATGACATACTCTCTGTTAACTTTGCCAAAAGGGAAAAGAAGAGAAATAACGGAAAGAGACCTAAGAATTGGACAAGAGAACTGAACCAGTAATAAAGTGAAATACAAACATAAAAATACTGAACTCAACCCCCTGATGGCAGTTACATCATTGTTGATATTGATGCTGTGGGCAGATGTTGTGGAAGACACAGGCTGGGCTCAGTAGCCGGGAAGTGAATTCAGGAATGCATGGATTGTGATAGAGGGCAAAACAGACGGAGTCCTCCTTGGACAGCAGCCATTGAAGCATGATGCTTGTGACCTGTCATCTTTAGTCCACATACAATGTATATAGGATGGAATAGTTTGTCACTCAGTTTAGGGTCACCTCTCCTGTCCACCTGCAGGTGTGGCTGTTGACTTACTGTATCCCCAGCTTGGTACATAAGAAACAGTGACCTGGTTCTTTACCTGAGTGAGTCTAAGCAAGAGCCTTTCTGCATCCCAGTTCCTGGTAATAACTAAGCTCTGTCACTTGTAGAAGTAGGTGCTGTCTGGAAAAGGTGCTGTAAACTTCAGCAGGTAGATTTGCTTGGAGGAGACAGAGCTGAAAAGTAAATCAGTGAGCAGAATTAGTCTTAACTCAAACCAGCATTTCCTTTCCGCCTAGCAAGTTATTTCACTTGCTGCTTCTTTCTTCATCTTAGATAAACCTAACTATACGTTATGGATGGGACAGCTTTGGAATAAAGGAAAACTTCTGTGCCACGTTACCTTGAAATCAGCAGAACGTCCTTTCCTTCCGTGCAAGCTGTGAGTATTACCACTTAAAGAATAAATTACTTCCATATCAAGCCTCTGTATAATTTTTTGGATATATTCTGAAATGCACATTGGCTCATGGGAGAGTCTAAGGAGCTTGTATTTAAGTTCTTGTTTTGTCAGTGAGGGTAGAACTTGGTGGAGGGGAGGGGAAAGAGGTCTTGATTTTTTTTTTTTTTTTCTTCTTCTTCCACCCCACCTTCATCAGTCCTGAGAAGCTTGAGATTGAAAATGTTGTGAACATTGATCAGTTGAAGAAAAAAATTTCACCAGCGTTGTTCTATAAAGAAACTTACACAGGAGTAAAAGAAGGTAAGTGGTTCTAGCCTCACTTCTATAAATTCAGGTTTGTAAAAGGTTTTCTGCAAGTTTTGTTTCTTTCTTCCTTAACTTCTCTTTCTACCCTTGTATGTCAGTGTTGAAGAGTGGCATGTACTGTAGCCTTTATGAAGTTGTGGAGAAGTCCCGTGCTGGTAGTCACTTGGAGGGTTTACTTCAAAAACTAGAGAAAGAGAAACTTGTAAGTGAAACAGATTTGACTATTCCTGATTTTGAAAAAAATCTTACTAGTTAGTAGTTGAGGTATGCTAAAAGATCTATGCTCTTGGTGGAATTCATGTGCTCAAGTATTGTATCAGGACACTTCTCTACCTGTGCTGGAATTTATCTTACAGACGTTAAGAGTATTCATAGTGAGCAAATGTTTTTGATTGCTTGAAACATTATACTGGTTTTGCTTGAAAACAGGTTCTTGTGAAACCACTTCTGGACAGAGGATTTCTTTTTCTGCTTTCTCCTTGTCAGATGATGTCACCTTATGGTATGAATATATTTTTTTAGATATTGAGTTGGTTGTTGGGAGTGGGTTTTGAGTATGAGCATGTTGAAGCATAGGGGAAATCTTCTCAACTGTTTATATTTTCTTGTGTTCTAGACCACCAAGCTGGACGGCCCTGGATGCCACATGCACTGTTTCTGTTTCCAGAATCTAGAGGTATAAGGAGCTCTGGTAAGTTTGCTCACTGTTTCAAGTGTAGAATCATAGAATCATCAGGGATCAGAAGGGACCTGAAAAGATCATCTAGTCCAGTCCCCCTGCCACAGCAGGATCACCCAGACCAGATCCACGTGGGTTTCAGATATCTCCAGAAAAGGAGACTTCACAAACCCCCAGGCACCCCCCTCCAGCGCCCCATCACCCTCCCTGGGAAGAAGTTACAGAATTGGTCAAGGTTGGAAGGGACCACAGGATCATCCAGTTCCCCCCCCCCTGCCATGGGCGAGGGCTTAGAGCAGGCTGGCCAGAGCCTCATCCAGCCCGGCCTTAAACACTTCCAGGGATAGGGCCCCAACCACTTCCCTGGGCAGCCCATTCCAGGCTCTCACCACATTCATGAAGAACTTCCTCCTCACATCAAGCCTAAATCTACCCATCTCCAGCTTTGCTCCATTCCTCCTAGTCCTGTCGCTACCTGATACCCTAAAAAGCCCCTCCCCAGCTTTTTTGTAGGCCCCCTTCAGATACTGGAAGGCCACAATAAGGTCACCTTTGAATCTGCTCTTCTCTAGACTGAACAGTCTAGCCTCCTAGGAGAGGTACTCCAGCCCTGTGATCATCCTCATGGCCCTCCTCTGGACACGCTGCAGCATGTCCATATCCTTCTTGTCATAAGGGCTCCAGAACTGGATGCAGTATTCCAGGTGGGGTCTCACCAGGGTGGAGTAGAGGGGGAGAATCAGCTCCCTCAAACCTGCTGGCCACAGTTCTCCTGATGTGGCCCAGAAGGTAAACTGGATCCTGGGCTGCAAAGTGCACACTGCTGGCTCATGTTGAGCTTTTTGTCCTCAAGCACCCCCAAGTCCCTCTCCTCAGGACTACTCTCCAGCCGGTTACTGCCCAGCCTATATCTGTGCTTAGTATTGCCTCGCCCCATATGCAGGACCTTACAGTTGGTCTTCTTAAACCCCATGAGGTTGGCTTGTGCCCACTTCTCCAGACTGTCCAGGTCCTCCACTTGGACATGGGCCCATTGACAGCCGCTCTTTGGGTGCAGCCATCAAGCTAGTTCTTAACCCATCTAGTGGTCTATCCATTATACTCGTGTTCCATCCGCTTGGAGACGAGAATGTGGTGTTGGGACAGTGTCAAAGGCTGTGTTCAGGTCCAGGTAAATGGTGTCGGTTGCTCACCTCTCATCCATTAATGTTGTGACCTGTTCATAGAAGGCCACCAGGTTTCTCAGGTAACGTAATGTATGTGCCGATTCAAGTGTAGTTTGTATTCTGTTGAAGAGTTTAACATATTTCTCAATCATATGGATAAGAGGATTGAGTGCACCATCAGTAAGTTTGCAGATAACACCTAACTGGGTGGGTATGTTGATCTGCTGGAGGGTAGAAAAGCTGTGTCTGGATCAATGAGCCAAGGTCAGTTGTATGAGGTTTAATAAGACCAAGTGCAAAGTCGTACACTGTGGTCACAACAACTCCATGCTACAGACTGGGGGAAAAGTGTCTGAAGAACTACTCAGTGGAAAAGGACCTGGGGTTGTTGATTTGCAGCCAGCTGGACATGAGCTAATAGTGTGCCCAGGTAGTAAAGACCAGTGGCATCCTGGCTTACATCAGAAATGCTATGGCCAGCAGGACTTGAGGGATGATCATCCCCCTGTACTCTGCACTAGTGACGCTTCACCTGAAATACAGCATTCCATACTGTGCACCTCAGTGCAAGGTGGGCATTTAGGTGCTAGAACAAGTCCATAGAATAGCAGTTAGACTAGAGTAGGGCCTGGAGGGCAGGTCTAATGTGCAGTGCCTGATGGAACTGGGGTTTAGTCTGGAGAAAAAGAGGTTGAGGGGGGACTTCAATGTTGTCTACAGCTACTTGAAAGGAGGTTGTATAGGTGTGGGGATTGGTCTCCCGACTCACTAGCAATAGAACAGATTTATTGGGCATGGTGGCATTGGGTTGATGGTTGGAGTTTCAGATTCTTTCAAACACAAAGCTAAATCACTGGTTTGACTTTTGAGGGTGTTTAAGTGGTTGAATGGAGTGAAATAGGTTTGTGAATGGAAGAGAGGAAGATTTTGGATAAATAGGTAAAAAAGGATGTAACATAGACCTTCCTTGTGTTTCTGTTTCAGGGATGTAGTAGATGGATCTAATAGCTTCCCAGGATATCTAGGATAGACATTACCACAAAATTATTCAAACGAGTAATTAATTGTGACTGTGAGTAGATTGGCTTTTAAAGTAGGCTCTAAAGCTGGTTATTTCACAAATAAAAATTACTTTCCTGGCTTTGGGTTATTTCTCCGTAGTCATCCCAAGTTCTGTGTGACCAAATAAATATCATAAGGAATATTGCTAACTAGTTGTGATTTATTTATAGCATTGTGATTTGATTTTAATTGTGAATTCCCTTTTCTCCTATGGCAGCACAAAAAAGTGTTGTGTTTGGAACACAGAAAAATTCAACTACCATGGTTTGGCATGAAAATCAGGAAATCATTCCAGAATTCACAAAATTTATTCAGGCTCTACATTTTGCTTTAATCCAGTCTCGTAAAGATGCTACTGCAGATTTCAATGCTATTGTGGAAAAGTATATAACTGAGTATTTGAGAAGATGTAGTGGCCCTGGAAAATACAGAAAATTTGTGTTGTATGAATATGACACACGCTTGGATGACAAAAAAAATCTTTATGCTGCACCAAAAAATAAATCTCATATTGACAGCTGCTTGCAAAACTATATTTTTGGTTGTGAGGCATATCAACTACCTATTTCTAGAGTGAAGGAACTGATGAAGGGAAACCGGAAACCTCAACAATTCAGTCTCATCTCAGAATATGAAGTCACAGAAGACGACTCTGATTTTGCCAACATGAGATGTGGGAAAAGAATCCGTGCAAAATACGAAGCCAAGCGAAAATTGCATCATTCTGGGGATTATGATCCTGACAGACTCAAAGAACTTATTAACTTAATCCAGTGTAGGAAAAGAAAAGTAAGTGGAGATGTGGATTCTGAAGACCTTAGAAATAAAAGTGGTCTGAAAAGGAAACTAGAACAACAGACTGAAAATTTGCGGAAATACTTAAAAATCAGTGAATCTTCAGAGAACAGTTGTCAGTATGAAGGTAAGAAAGTCTTGGTTTAGTATTCCTCTTTAAACACTGCAATTCAAGGCGTACTTAAGATTTAATTTTTGTATGTCAAATATTTTTTTTATACAGTAGGTACTTTGATGCATGGTGGATCCATTTAAATGTTGGCCCAAGATCTGTCAATAGAGATAAAATTTACTTTTACATAGGTTGCTCTTTGTAGAAGACAAGTTAACTAAAGTTGTAGTGCAAGCTGCTTTTGTTCTGCCTCTGGAGAGAAGGCAGACTTCAAAGGGCTTGATTAGCTGTGGAAAAGACTTTAATACAGAGTATTAAGCAAACCTGATAATGTAGTATCTTTTGCAGAGTTTGACTTTAGGATCTGCTTCAATTCTTTGTCTAAGATTTCTTAATTACCGTTTAAAATTTCTATAAAATACTGAATAAATGCTGCTTGAAGGCAAGGATTAAACTTGTTAAACTTCTAAGTATGAGCAGTTATGTTTTGAAATAGCCAGTGAAGTTTGTAGTGGGTCAAAGGGAACAACCTAATAGTCTTAAGATGGAATTTTGCTGGACATGAAATCATGTATATTCAAACCTTTGAGTGTTACCATAGATAGTATTGTGATAGTTAAGATCTGCCAACACCATTCTGTCCCCCCACCTTTGATTTCTGTTCCCTTGACATTTCTCAAGATGAGATAGAGGCCTTCTTCAGAAGGAGCAAATTAGAGATAAGGGTGGCACAGAGCAGAGAGGGATTTACATCGAGCGTTGGTCATTCACATGTGTACATGAAACACTTTGGAAGGTAAAGTGACTGCTTTTAGGAAACCTTGTGACTTAGAATCATAGAATCATTAGGGATAGGAAGGGACCTCGAAAGATCATCTAGTCCAATCCCCCTGCTACAGCAGGACCACCTAGACCAAGTCGCACAGGAACACATCCAGATGGGTCTTGGACATCGCCAGAGAAGGAGACTCCACCCCAACACACACACCCCCACCCCCCACCCGGGCAGCCTGTTCCAAAGCTCTGTCACCCTCACTGTTCTATTAAAAACATAGAAGTATGTGATATAGTCACACTTTCAGAGTGACTGAAAGAAACAAGTCGGGGGGAAACTGCTACCTTTAGAAACTGCCCTTTTATCAACATCTGCTTGCTGAAATTTTTAAAATAATAGTGTGTACTGTATGAATTGAGGCTAGTCTGAGACTGTGGGTAAGCAGCAGGTGTTTGGGGTTATGCACCTGGTTTCATTTTTATTTTTAAACTTAGTAATGGATTACTTTTCCACTCTTCCTCCTCTCCTAAGGGAGCAGCACCTTAGATTCGTCACACTCCTTTTTCTCAGTTAATACTGTTCTTGGTGGACATGATACTGACCTGAGACAGCAAGATATATCTGACCCTGCTTCTGCTGACACACATGGCCTCGTTAAACTGCTTTTAGAAACGCTAGCTGGTGCAGGACACTTGGATTCGTCATTGGCACAGTCTGTAAATCAAGCTTTGGGATTAAGCACTGATGAAATGGAAGAAGAAGTGAGACAAAAATATGAATCAATTCCAGCACAGGACAGAGACGATTGTGATATTCCTGCTGCTGCTCAGGCCGAAAGCATTAACTGTAAGGACCCACAGAGCCCAGTGGTGTTGGAGACTGATGCAGCACACTTACCCTACCATGCTGATTTTGATCCGCAGCTTACAGCTGATGAAGTAGGGCTTGAACACACACTGCACTTAAAAGTAAGTGGAACTGCCATGTAGGTAGGTGCTGATAATGGATCGTACTATTTTAACTATTTTGACACTGAATGGGAATAAAACCTTTTTTTTTAACATAGATGAGCACTAACTTCTCTGTGAAGCAGCTTTTCTGTTTGGTAGGAGTGTTTATGGAAGTTTTCTTAACTTTTAAAGGTGTATGTTCTTGGTTCTTTATGTCCAGTCTTTCTGTAATAAAATAACAATACCTGAAAGATGAAAAGCAACCATGGTCAGTCTTCCTCACTGGCTTTACAGGAAGTGTATGATGCAGATGCTGTAGCAATAGGCAGCAAAACTTCCATCATTCTGTTGCTGAGGTATTTCCTATTTGTTGAGACTAAATCCTTGCAGTTGTCTTCTGTCTTTTGCAGAAAAAAAGATACTCTATGTCCCTCTTTGCTTCTGGTGGTGGGTTTTTTTGCAATCTGACTTGTTGCATGGATGAAATATAGTGTTGCTGTAACAGCTTGTGTACTGCCTTCCATCTTCCTCTTGGACTGATTCTTAGTCTGGTGAAACTGAAACACAGTAAGGATAGATTTGAGAGTTCTTTGTAATAGCTATTGCCTAGCTGTTAAGCTACTTACAGGAAGAGTATGAGCCAGTGGTTGCGGGGCAGGCAAAAAAGTGAAACTGCCATCTGTATTGGGCAAGTAAGTGTTGGTTGGAGACATTTTAAACATGGAATATTTATCCAGGGGTGACCTATAGTTACTCTAGAGACTGGAGGAGAGGTTTCCTTTCTGTGGCAGTTTTGTCTCTCACCTTGATTGAACATACCAGCAAAATGAAGTTGATTGTCTTTGAAAGCTAAATCATTAGGGATCGAAAGGGACCTTGAAAAATCATCTAGACCAGTCTCCCTGCCACAGCAGGATCAGCTAGACCAAGTCACACAGAAACAGATCCAGGTGGGTCTTGAACGTCTCCAGAGAATGAGACTCCACAACCCCCCTGGGCAGCCTGTTCCAATGCTTTGTTACCTTCATTGGGAAGAAGGTCCTGCTGATACTTATATGGAACCCGCTGTGTTCCATCTTGCACCCATTGCCCCTTGTCCTATCACTAGATGAACTTGAGAAGAGCCTGGCTCCATCCTCCTGACACCCACCCCTCACATATTTATAGACCTTAATGAGGTTACCCCTTAAGCTAAATATGCTTTATTGTTTTGGGACAAGAACCCAAAAGGCAATAGTGTGAGAACAGTAATAATGGTATTTCAGGGTAATAACTATAATAACAATAACTAAAGTTATTGTTACTGTTTTACAATCAAAAGCACCCTTTTGCTTTGATGGTAGTTGCTGCCTCACCTCTGGGAATTGGTCTCAGTTTAGCCTTTTCAAAGTGTATTCTCTCTTGTACTTAATAGTAGCATTTTTTAGGTCAGGAAAATACTCCTTGCCTGTGTGCACAATCCTCTTTCAGTCTTGTAATATGGGTAAGGTGATAGGCTTGTTAAAGATGGTTAGAGAATTGGCTTTATTTGGTTTCAGTGGGAGTGGAGTTGAAACCTTCTGAGTACTTCAGTGCAGGCTATTTACTTGCCCTCTTGATGTAGTGTTGTATACTTGTTCCATGCATGCTTTTCATGACAGTATCTAACTGCCAGATCATCCTTTGAGGAAGGCTTGTGTGTCTTGGAGTTCAGAGTGCCCCAGCTCTTTGCTTGATCACATTGCAGTGTGTTTTTTCGCAGATCTAAGTTACTAATACTTTTATACAAAGACCCGTTTCTAAGTAACAGAGTAGGAAAGCGTTTGCCCTACCTGTAGATGCTCACCCTACCATTCATTGTTTGTCCATACCATATATTCACTGTTTGCTCTACATTCCATATGATATGAAATGGGATTGTTCAGGGGCTTAATGCTAGCTGCAGACAGTTCTTCAATAATAATGCCAGCATCTCATGCTTTTAGTTAGCTATTAAGACAGTATACTGAAAAGCTAAGAAACAGACAGTTCTCCTAGGGTTTTTTTTTTCTTCTCTGCCTCCTTTCCTCCCTGCCCCACTCAACTTCTTTACTCCAAGGTGTGTGCTCAGGACTTAATGATAATTAAGTAAGAAATTGTCAAATGGGTGAATGAAATTTCTAAGTACCTTGTAGAAACATTTCCACGTTTGACTTGATTGATGGCAAAATGGTCCAGAGTTCAGTTGTGTTCTTACTGTCAGCTGTTCAGAATGTAAAAACCTAGTAACTATCAAAAAGTAAAAAGTTCTGAGCTGAGAATTTTTATTGTGTTTTTTTTAGGACGTGAGCACTGGAAGTGTAAGCAGTGTTGAAGATTATAGTCTGTGTCATAGTACCCCAGTAGAACATGTTTATCGCAGGCAACATTATAACTCAAATAATACGGGAGAAGTTGGAATGCATTGGAAACTTATTCCAATTACAGGTAAGATAAATTTAACTCGTGTTGCCATAAATAGTAAATGGAAACATTCTCTCAAGGCTTGTGTCATTCATAAATCACACTTAGAACACAGGTTGGTACAAATGCATAGCCTATGCAATTGGTCCTGACTCTTAACTTTGATTAATGCAGAAATCTGCTGGATTAAAGCAGGTAATGGTGGAGGACAATGAATTGGGTGTGTAGTGACATAATTTACAAGTGCTAATTCTTTAGTATCTGTCTGATGAGGTACATAACTGCTATAAAATCAGTTAGAATTGCTGAAAGATTGTTGCTAGAACCTGAGAGAAGTAAAAAAAAAGTATTGTTGCATATAGTAGTCTGCTTATTGCATGAGGCACCTCTGCTGTAAGAGCATCAAAGTCTTTGTCTTTATCTAAATATTTAAATGCTAAAGATTCTTGTAGAAGCAGCTGGGTCTGTTTAGCCTGGAAAAGAGGAGGCTCAGGGGTGACCTTATCGCTGTCTGTATCTGAAAGGTGGTTGTAGTCAGGCGGGGATCGGTCTTTTCTCCCTGGACACTGGAGACAGGACAAGGGGTCACAGTCTTAAGCTCCATTGGGGGAGGTTTAGACTTGACATTAGGAAAAGGTTTTCCACTGAAAGAGTGATCAGATTTTGTAACGGGCTGCCCATGGAGGTGATCAAGTCGGTGTTCAAGGTTAGTCTGAAGTGCTGAGTGGCATGATCTAGATGTTAGATGTTAGGTTTACTTGTTTGGTTTTAGTTGGACTGGATGATCTCTAAGTATCATCATTACTGTGATACTCTTTCTATATTCTAAGGTCTAATCTTAAACCTCCCCTGCCTCAACTTCAGACCATTGCCCCTGCTTCTGTTATTAGTTGCCAAGGAGAAGAGGCCAATATCCACCTCTCTACAGCCTCCCTTCAGGTAGTTGTAGATGGCAATGAGGTCCCCTCTCAGCTGCCTCTTTTCCAAACTAAATATGCCCAGCTTCCTCAGCTTCTCCTCATATGACTTATTCTTTAAACCCCTCATGAGCTTGGTAGCTCTACCCTGGATGTGCTCCAGCATCTCTGTGTCTTTCCTGTAATGAGGGAACTGGAAGTGGACACAGTACTCAAGATGAGGTCTCGGAAGGGCCGTGTACAAGGGCATGATAACTTCTTCTACTGACCATGCTATTCCTGGCCTTCTTGGCCACCTGAGCACACTGCTGGCTCCTATGAAGCCAGCTGTCTACCAGCACCCCCAGGTCCTTTTCTGCTGGGCAGCTTGCAAGCCCTCATCCCCAAGCCTGTAGCGTTGCCTGGAGATGTGACCCAAATGCAGGAGCTGGCACTTGGCCTTATCATACCTCAGACATTGGCCTTGGCACATGATCCAACCTGTCCAAGTTCCTCTGTAGAGCCTTCCTGCCCTCGAGCAGATAACACTTCCACACAATTTGGCGTCATCTACAATCTTAACTGAGGGTGCTCTCAATCCCCATGTTCCAGATCATCAACAAAGATGACAAACTAGACTGGCCCCAAAACTGAGCCCTGTGGGACAACACTGGTGACTGGCCACCAGCTAGATTTCACCTAATTAATCACAACTGTGGGAACGGCCGGCTAGCCAGTTTTTTCACCCAGTGGAGGATGTGTTTATCTACAGAATGATTCATCAGCTTCTCTGAAAGAATGTTGTGGGAGACTGTCAAAAGCCTTACTAAAGTCCCAAGTAAACAACATCCACAGCCTTCCACCCCAGCCAAAAAGCAAGTTACATGGTCATAGAAAGCGAACAGATTAGTTAAACAACATCTCTCTTTCATAAACCCGTAAGTTTTTGGGGTACCTTATTGTCCCAAGTCCATGGCAACCATGTTGAGACAATTCCAATTGTCACGCATTTGTACTTAAGTGAAGACTTGTGACCCAAAGGTGTAGATCTATGAAGGATGCCTGCTGCATAGAATTCTATTTAAACAAGGGTGATTGGAGTTTAATCTTATTTTTTAAAAATTCCTTTTTTTACATGTTCAGAAAGACTTGGAGTTTTATATTCAGCTGTGATCTTTCTTTACATTAGGCAAAATTTAAGCAGAAAAGCTTTTGGATTTTAAAAGAAAGTTTCATTCTGGAAAACTGAATAATAATATGAAGAATAATGTAATCAGTTATTAATTGTGTGTGTGTGTGTATGTGTGTGTGTATATATATATATGAATACACACACCATTTTTCTTACTTACAGAAACTTTCCATCAGAGGAAGATGAGTGGATTGTGTGTTCATTTTCTCAATAATCTTAGAATTTGTGATTTTACTTGTGTTGGGGATGCAGATAGGAGAGCTACAGAACAAAATTTTGTTAAAAATAGGACTGCAATTGATCAGCTGTATTGAAATGGCAGACGTTGTAACAGTCTCAACTTTAAAGCCATAGTTAGAGCTTTTAACTTACTAAAAGCTGTGTATAGTACAGTATTTCCTGATTCAATGATGAAGTAGTTTCTATGCATGGAGCAGGTTAAGAATAGTGATAAATAATGCATTCTTAAGTATCTTGTATCTCAAACAAGCATAGATTTTTATTCTGGTAACAACATATTGTACCAAACTCAAGAGTCTTTCAAACAATGTACTTTTGTCCACATGATGTAGATCACCACTGAAGGTACAGGGCAACAGAAAAAAGGTTCAAATGAAATAGAATGGAACGAACTGGAATAACCTGGAATAAATCAAATGGAACCACATTTCTGGTTTCTTTGTATAACTAGTGGTATAAACTGAATGTAAGAGGATACTGTCACTTTGAAAAAGGGACTCTGTTAGTGGCAGATGTTTTCATTTTACATCTGGGTGGACATGGTCAAATTAGGGACTGGATATGACTTTAACCTGAATATGACTTAAAAACCAACTGCATTCCAGAAGAGAACAAACTTGTGGGAATGGTACAGTTTTGCTTATTGTTTGGTTCAGATACTAGCTCTCTGCTTACAGCTCTATTTAACAACACTTAAACAACCAAAAACCCCTCAAACAAAATAAAGAGAATCTCTGTTGAATTATTTTGTGGACAGATACTGAAATACCTGTGTATAAGTATCATTAATTGCAACCAAGTGTTAAATTTAGTTCAAAAAGGAACAAAACCCTAGTTTACAATGTGGATGGTAAATAAATGGAGTGTTGCAGGAATTACACAAGGTTTGGATTGTGATGTTAGCACTCCTTGCAGCGTAAGTGAATCTATGTATTGGGAATTACCCACAGACCCATGTTCTGCCTTTTTAAGTAAAACAGCTTCTGTTCTCAATTGTTAGGTCAAACATGGAGTTTGTGATCTGACTCTACAAAGTAGTGTGTGGCTAATGCAAGTCTGAGTATTGTAACCTAGAAGCAAATGAAAATGTCTGAACAATTTGTCATGCTACTTGATTTTAAATTTTACTTTAATTAAGACAGTTCCTGTTATGTTCAATTGGATGTTATTTCTGGGACTGATCATTTGTTCTACCATCTTAGGAGCTACTAAATTTTCCGTGCTTCTGTACCTCAGTGACACAAGAGTGATACTTGAGTGATACAAGATGATTGGTGGGGGAGGCACAACAGTATTGGTGTTTTAAAACAGTAGTTTGGAAGTTTTAGTATATTGGTTGTGTATGATTGTCAAACATGAGATGATGATGAAGAACTCTTCCTGTTTAGGTCTGAAATCACCAGAAGAACCACGGGTGTATTTACCTCCAAAGGATGCCTTTCCTAATGATCCCCGGGTAATAAACAGACAGAGAAGTTCTGATTGTCAGTTTCCGTGCTCTCCATTTTCAGAAACACAAAAGGGGACAGTAGAAGATGGACTTTATACAGGACACATGGAGAAACGTGAAGATCAGTGTGGGCTAGCAGATCAACCTTTTACACCTAAGAATTCTATTAGTGCAGTAATAGAGACTACACTGTTAGAAGAATACAAACTCTTTGCAAGAAGGATTCAAGAGATTTTGCAGCAGAAGAATATTAAGTATGTTAGTGGCATGTCCCCACCAATCTTTTCTGCCCAAGAGAGGATAATGAGACTTTCTGAATACTTCTGTTTACAGGCATCAGAAGTTTCTGTCCAAGGATACATAGAGACACTGAGTGAGAAGTTGAATAGTGTAATTTTGTCATCCTTGTGTGTTAGACATACTCCACCAGTTTATCCTAGTCCTGAACCAGGAGAAGTTGCTAGTAATGCTGCACTGAATCCTGCACCTGACATGTTACCCATTTGCAGGGACTCTGACTTGGCACCATTATCAGAGCCACTGTGTAAGAATGTGGTGGAAGATCTGGATGTTAATGAGCAAAGCTTGTCAAACCTACCTGTAGCAATGGAGGAAACAGATAGCGTCAATGTTAAACCAGACAATGTGCTGACATCTGATCAGTTGTCTTCCAGCAGTGATATGATAGAGCAACCAGAAAAAGCACAGAAATCCCCAAAGAACGTAAACATTTCAACTCAAACGGCCTTTTCTGATTTCATAAGCCAGTTAAAACCTGAAGTATTTAACAGCTTGGTCAAGATTATTAAAGATGTAAAAAAAAACACTGTGAAATTTTATATTCATGAAGAGGAGGAAAGCACTCTCTGCAAAGAAATCAAGGTAAATATGTTCTAGTATGACCTCTCCATAGTGTTAAAATAGATTAGATTGCCTTTGAAAAGTACAAAATTGGACTTGCAAAGGTAAGGTAGGCTGAGATTTGTTTCAGTAAATGTTGAATTGTGAAAGTAGGCTGTTCTGTCTTATTTCTTCTTAGAGCTGCTGAAGTAGCCTTGCCCTGTATTTAGCTTTTACATCATTCTTGAGGTTGGAAAGCAGAATAGGCAGTAGTTTGGTTCTTTATTAAGATAGTGCTGGGGGAAAGCCTTATGGCAGAAAGGTAACAGGCAGAAATATGATAGCTTACCATCCAAGAAAGGGTGTATGAAGAGTTGATATGTGTGTTTTGTTTTGGAGTTTTCCCGCCACTTACCCTCCAGTTTTAATAATAGAGCTAATTTTTGGGGAGCTTACTGTTCTTTTCTATTTAAAATAACTAAGATCAAAATTGAAAGTGAAATAAACTTGAGAATTCATGGCAGTTTTCTCAGGTGGCTATTGATATGTGATTCTATAAGAATGACTGACTTGATAAAACAGCTTTTTTTGGTGTTGCTACATAGTTCCAATTACATTGCATTTGAGTGGAGAACTTATTTGACGTGGTCATTGTGTGGGGATTGCTTTGGCTGAACTGCCTCTTCACATTTATTTCACCATCTTCTGTCTCTGTCATGTTAGGACTATCTTACTGAATTGGGTAATGCAGAGTGCCATCCAGAACAGTTCCTGAAAATAAGAGCTGCCATAGATAAACTGTTGATAATTATCCAGAATGAAGACATTGCCAACCTCATCCACAAGGTATTTCATACAAGTAAATGCGTAAAATGGCCCCTGTTAAAACATAGTCAGATGAGCTCATTTTGAGTAAGGCTGTTTTTTCGTAAAACCACAGCACTGAAATGTGCCCAGACATCATCTGCTCTATGAAGAAACAGCACTTGGGATGGTAAACACCTGCTCTTGTTTCACCGTCCGACCATACCTTTTTCTGCCTTCACATGTGCATTAATATGTTTTTATTCTTCGAAGTGGTGCACTTGTACAGAGGCCTGAGTAGCTCTAGTTCTGTGATGCTGTATGGTAAGCAAAAAAGTAGTCATTCCTTGAAAACGTGTTCTGAAGTTTGGTATAGTTGGTACCAGCAAGTAGGAGAGTTCTGTGGTTTCTTGTTTTTAATGATATCTGATGTATAACATTTCCAAACAGATACCTGGCTTAGTAACCCTGAAGAGGCTTTCCTGTGTCAACTTTGCGGGTGTTGATAGTTTGGATGATGTGAAAAATCACACTTATAATGAACTGTTTGTGTCCGGTGGTGTTGTTGTATCAGATGAATCTGTCCTTAATCCAGAGTCGCTCACTACAGGTAAGTGTGAGGCTGTCTGATGCTTTAAGCCACAGTTGAGCAAAGTCCCACATAATGCAAGAGTTGCCAGACTCATCACAGTGAACAACCAGGTTTCCTAATTTTCAAGTTGTTGATGTAATTTTCTGGGGGGAGAACTTCAGCTAATTCGGTCATCTTGCTTCAGTGACCAAACAGTTGAGAACATGTTTGTGGGGAGCACATTTGGAAGTCTTGACTTTTTCAGTTTCTTTAAATGTGCAGTTAGGTACATGGAATCATGTTATTCCTTACTTAGCAGTCCACAAGTTTGCTGGGAAAAGATAAGGAAAACCAGGGCTTTTTCAGTTTTTCTTCACTTGGAACTAATTAGGTATGAAGATGCCAGTTTTTTAAATCGGTATTTTTAGCAAGTCCAATCATTTGTAAAGTGGGTTGAGGTTTTATGGAAGCAGGTACTGCTGTTAGGCACCTGACCTATAGAAAAGCAGCTTTGTGTTGGAATGTTGTGTTGGGCTCATCTGCTGGCAAGAAAACCTCAAGTATGAGGTCAGTGCCCTCAGCTGTGTAACTATTCTAATGAGAAGGGAAAGCATCTGACTTGCATGCTGAAACAGTATTCTCAGTTTGCTTATCAGAAAATGTCACCTTCTACTCAATATCTCCCAAACAGATAAACTCAAACAGTTTTTAAAGTTTTTGGAGGATCTCAATACCCCAGATGGGAAATGGCAGTGGAAAGTCCACTGCAAGATACAAAAAAAACTTAAAGAGCTGGGCAGGTAAGTTATGTTCTTCACATACCAGCTATTAAAATGCTTCAGCTTTTGTTACGCTCTGCAAAACCCAATGAAGTAGAGCTTATGTCTTTTGATGTAATTTTAGTATTCGTACTGTCCTGAAATCAGGTGTCTTTACTAGTGTGCTTTTCTCCCTAATTCCAGAATGAATGCCAATGCCCTGAGTCTGCTGACTCTTCTGAATGCCTATCAAAAGAAGCACTTGGTGGAGATTCTGTCATACCATAACTGTGATTCTCAAACTCGAAATGCTCCGGAACTGGACTGTCTTATCAGGCTTCAGGCTCAAAACATACAGCAGAGACACATTGTCTTCTTAACAGGTGAAAACAATCCTGATCAGTTGTTCTCGCCCTCTTTTGACAACTGGTGTTAAGTATTAATACAAAAAAAATCTCCTTTTACGTGTTTAGAAAAGAATCTCAAAGCGTTTTCAAATTATGTTGATAATGGAATAGTGGTGGCGACTGTTGATGACTTCATGCAAAATTTTGCAAGTCTGGTGGGGTATCACAGCTGGATCACTGAAGAAAACAGCCTCCTTCCCTCTGATGCCTCCAAAAGACAATCAGGTAATACTGGACACACTTTGTTTACCCAGTCAGATGTGTGGGGTGGATGTTGTGAAGAGAGTTCACCTTTAGAGCCTTAGCGGTTGTGAGGGAAACCTGCCTGGTTATGGGAAAAGCGGCTGGGATTGAGCACCCCCAGAGAGCTTAGAACTACAGGTTAACATGGTATTGAGGCAAGCAGGCCAGGGTGGTGCAGAAAAGGGATAAACTTAACCATAGCTTCTAGGAACTGTAACAGAAGGACTGAGATGCCAGTAATTGTACTCCTGTAATTGTCTGATCAAATACTGACCTACTGTGTAACTTTAGATGCTGTTATGACATTAACCTCTTTGGAGCTGGGAGTTGGGATTTCCCAGCACTAAACGTGAACCCAATGCGCAGAAGCTTTTAGCATCGGAGTAACTGGACACTCACACAGGGGGTTAAATGTGTATGTTTGAGTAAGTGACCAAGAGTGGCAGAAGACCAAGACTTAAGTGATACTGGACTTACAGCCCTGAAGCATTACACCCTGTGAGTAATGTATAGCTTCTCTAACAAAGGTTTATCTTTCAACAGAATAGGACTTTCTCTCTTTTTTTAATGTAGTTCTTGATGAAAAGGATGAGGAGGACATGTCTCTGGATTCAGGGGATGAAACATCACAAATAGAAATCTGCAGTGATGCCTCTAAGCATGATACTCGTTTGGAAGGTTTGCAGGCAGAGGCCAAGGGCTCCCATGGAGTAGATGCAAAAGAAAGCTGCTTATCAGTTTCAGAGTTATCTCCTGAAGCACAAATTGGCTTGGTGGAAAAGACTTCTAAAAGTGACTTGGAAGAGATACAGCCAATTACTCCAGTTCCTACAACATGCTCTGCTGAAGGAGAGAAACACAATTCAGTTGAACAAACTCCTTTTAATAACTTCCAAGTTTATAGTAGACCATTAAACATGTCCCATCAATTCAGTCACTTTAATGTACTCACTCATGAGACTTTTCTAGGAACAACTTACCCCATTTCTTCTGCAAGTCATAACCAAGAAGGGGGTAATTATTTTCTGTCTGCTTACAGTCAGAGCATGGAGACAGAAAAGCCGTCATCACCTGGTGGTTGGGATGTAAATTGTGATTCTTCTAGGCCATACCCAAACGAGAAATAAACTCCTGAGACTTGTTTTATAAGTTGCTGTGGACTTTCCTGTTTCTAAGATGTTGGATTAACAGTTTCTAGTTTATTCTGGAACAAAACGTTTCTTGTTCTTTATCTCAAATGTTTTCTTGTCTTATTTAAATTCTGATGGCCTGTACCCGTTGGAAGCATCTGAAAATGGAAATAAATATCTATTTTTTTTTAACGTTTACTGTACTTGAATTATCTTGTACATTGGCACTTTTAAGTTTCTACATTTGTATTTGACCTGTACCTGGGCTTCAGTTTTGAGGTCTGTTTTAATGTAAAACTGAATGTTTGCCTAAAATGTGTGAAACGACTAGATTTTTTTAACTGTAAGAGGATCCAAATCACTTTTCTTTACACAAATATCAAACCATAGGTATTTATTTACATGAATTTTGTACAAATGTTTTTACATAGCTCTAAGGCAGTGCAGTTATTTTGATGACTATATACTGGATTTTGGCTAAATACCTCAATTAGCATAACCAGGGGGGCAGTTCCATTACAATAAACTCAACTCTTAATGCACAAGGGACTTGCTAACACATCGCATTGTCTGTGGTTTTTTGTATCACTTTCAGCTGAGTGGGAAACACCACAAATGCCATTTCCTCAGCAGCAGGTAGCTCTGACACTGAGCCCAATCCTGAAGGCAAAAACCAAGTGATAGCGATTTTGTTTTGCCATTGCAGTCAGTGTGAGAAGGACAGACCTGGGGTTCATGACTGGTAGCTCACCTGAAGCTAGAAAAGTTTCAGAAATCTCAATCGTCTCCACTCTAGCACAGCAGTTACTGGTGCTTTCCTTTTTTTAAAACTAGCATTGTTGCAAGGAATTTTAGCTTTTCTTCCTCTTGTCCCTTGTACCCCCTGAGTCTCTCTTACTTGCCACATTTTCTGACTCATGCTTTTAGAAAAGAGCAGCTGGTAGAATGCATTTCTGACATTGCAGGGGTTGCATGCACTAACCTTTGCTGATGGCTGCATTTGTTTTCCATTTGCCCAAAGGGAGGGGGTTGATTGTTTACTTTTTTTTTCCTGTTCGTGATTTCAGTGGTTTTACATGGGATGTGTGGTTTGGTACCAAGTGAGTGTTTGAAACTACATGACTCTCAACTCCCAAAATGACTTCAGACGTTTCATGGGGGAAAAAAGGGTGTCTTAAAAAAATGGAACAAAAAAAAATCCCCAATCTACAGAATTTTTTCCCCTGCAGTTGGAAGTCTTTCCTTCTGTTAACAGAAATGTGTCCTAGACAAGACTTTGTCCTAGACCCTCCAGCTCAAGCTGGCTAAAAAAGAATCTTTCTTCAAAAGAAGAACTGCCTTGTATCACTAAAACTGAATGGATTTTTGTGAATCTAGAACTTGCACCATCAAGTGCAGTGTCTCACCCCCTGCAGAGCATGGCCTTCCCGTGACAGGAAAATACATTTTACTCCTTTAGTACCGCTGTAAGACGCCTTCGCCAGTAAAGTTCCTGCTGGGCGAGGGAGCTTCTCTGGCACTGATCCCATCACCATGGAAAAATGAATGTGGGCTGGGGTCACTCATCTTCAGAGACCTGGAAATGAAAGTGTCTTACCCCTGACTGTCCTATCTTTTGAAGGCTAAAAGGCAAGTTAATCTGAAGTAAACACTAATTCTGACTGGCAGCATTGAATACTGGTATGTTCAGACCTTTGTTACAGGACAGGAGCAAGGGGAAAAAGGCTATAGTCATCACTTTTGGGGTCTTAAAACCTGTAATTGAGTTAATAGACTGTCTAATCCTAAAAGATGCCTGAAGAGTTTAGTACAAGCAGTTTCATATAATATAGCACATCAACGAAGTCTACCCCAGCCATTCAGAGTACAGCTTTTTTATTAATTAAAATAAAATACACTGAATTCTACAGAAACACATGTAACAGCTTCATCTAGTGCTGTGGTGGTTTATGTTAAATGGACACAAGTCTTCAGGTAGCATGAAGACCATTTGAAACAGCCACCATCTTCAGTTTATTTTCAATATGAAAAGCTACATCACTCTGTAGTCTATCAAAATTTACATAATTTAAACCCTTCATAAAAAGAGATTGGTTCATAATTAACCACAGTAGCCAACAAAGTGCTGTGCGTTTGCAGTTTAAGAATTCAGAACGTTTGCATGTACCTCTCAGAACGGAGAAATAAAGTTCTCTTTGTGAACTATAGGGGGAATAAGAGCAGTCTCCAACTCCTTCTGCTTCTGCATGAGGCCCTGAAATAAACGGAAGATAAACGTCAATGTTCCCATTTTCTTCAGGCAGTTTGAACCAGTAATGTCAAGGTTTCATATTTTAACAGAAGTTACTTTTTAAGGGTGAATATGTTTGAAATAGGCAACTTTAAAAAAACCGACAGTACAGGGTAGCACAGTCAGTCCAGAAACAGCTTGAAGACGAGCTGGAGTCCAGCGTCGGCAGGAAAGCAGATGACAGTACAAGCACTATTGCGCATGTGCAGATGCTATTTATCTACAGAGTCTACACCCGACATCTTGCAACTTTCTGGGACAGCAAAAACAAAAGAGATGACACCCGGTAATTGGTCTGGGTCTGTCAACAAGGCCCGGTGGTCAGCTCGTAGTGTAACTTTTAAGGGAGTCTGAGGCAGATAGCAATATTTACGGATAGGGTATGTCCAGCAGCTGCATCCCTGCCTGAGTCTCCTACAGGAAAGAGATCAAGATTTCCTGTCTTCTGTAAAAGATGAAAAGCTTTACTGATGTGGAATCTAGTCCAGTTTCCAGGGATGACTGGGCAGAGACTGAAAAACCCGCCAATGTAACACTCCTGGAAATGTAGTCTTGTCTGTGAGCAAATATCGGATAGATTTAGTAATGCACCTGATGACAGCTCTTAAGATTTTTTAAATGTAATTAATAGGACTGTGTGTTAGTTTATCTACCCCCTTGGTCTCTTTGTCAGAAGTAATTTGGTATCAAGGAAGTTATAAAAAAAGACCATTTATTGGTGTTTTTCTCCAGAGTTCCAAGACTCTCCTCTCAAGTTCTGAGCTGTGCCACAGCCTCTTACAGATCTAACACAAACCAGCAGGTACTACAGTGCTTCAGACAAATTACTCCTGGTAGCAGAGAGGGTGGGAGAGGTCCTGCAGAACTGACTTCAGAAATCACCAACACCTGGTAGAATTCACTTTGCCTCCTAAAACCAGCAGATGCCTGTGTTCAGCCACCTGATTAACTGCTTTTTAAGTTGACCAGAAGTATCTGCCATTTCTCCTCAGTGTGACAGTGGACTTGTTCCGTCCTTTTATTTGTGGGGTGGGTCTTCCCATTTAATAGCATGTTGCAAAATAGAAGTCATAAATGGCATTGCATTAGCCCAGAGCTGAGGTGAGACACAGGTAAGTGACACTAAAAGCTGGAACACAGCCTATCCTGTGCTTTGCGAAGGTCCTAAAAAGGGCCTAGAGAAAAGCCATGTCAAGTGTCTGCACAGGGACAAACAGTGAGACCTCTGCCAGTCCTTGGCCTTTGTGCTGGTGTATGGCAAGAGCGCTTCGATGTTTTAAGCTGTAACCTGTTGGAAAAAGGTTTTAATGCCTCGGTAGAAATGCTGGTTGCTGTAGGTATGTACTACCTGTACCTGGGCTTTGACTTTTCCTTAAACTTTGGTCTTTTTTTTTCACAGATACTAATTTGCTTTGCTGGGTGAATAATCTTGGGCTTATTCTGCTGCCTCTGGCATTCAGGTAAGGAAAGTAAAAGCCTGTTACTAGTTCCTATTACTGCTGTCATCTGACAGGTTCAGACTGATCTTGTGCAAGTGCAATGACACCATTGCCTTTGTAATGTTTTGACTAGTCTCTTCCACAGGACCAGCCATTTCAGCCAGACTGGTGCTGAAACAGCCTGACTGTATTTACCTTATGAATGTAGTCAGAGAGTGGTTATACATATAATCTGAAACTATCAATCCAGTGTAGTTGCTTGTGTACGTAAATACATTTACAAAACAGGACTAGATTATCTTCTCAAATAGAAAAGTAAACTCTGCTCTTTGTCTAAATTATACTTCATATAAAACACTGCTTTAGTCTTCCTTTCTCAGTGAAACAGCTGATGCAAAGCATCTGTAGGAATAACCAATGCTCCTGTACACAGGAGATACTTAAGTTCAACAGCTGATGTCCTGAATGTGTTCTGTAGGCTGGTAGGATACTTACAAAACAATTCTACAGGTTTAAGTAAACTCTTGCAGAACCAAGGTCCAATGAAAGGCTAACATTAGCTTTAGCCCCTATTAAGACTTGTATACTGTTCACCTCTGCCCCTTACATTTGCCCACATGGACATAATCACCTTGAATCTCTTTAATAGCTTGGCTTTTGGTCACCTCAACAAGCAAGGGATCAGACTCTGTTTTGAGACTGGCTTCAGTCTTAACCAAAGTAAAAGGAAATTGTGTGATTGTTTAGGCCTGTGGTTTGAATCTAAGGGCAACACCTTGTTGCCAAGTGGTGGAGTATCCAATTCACTCAGGTTTAATAAGTAGCTGCCTGATAGTGTTTTCCTGGTATTCTGATTCCAAGCAGGTAAATCTGTTACTTCACGTTACCAGCTACAATCTTTGGTGCCTCTTTAATCACCTGCTTGCAAGTTGGATTGTTATATTCTAAGGCAGTCTTCTCATACTCAGTATCCTTCTGGCCATTCTGCACATCTAATTGTTGCCAGAAATTTACTACAAGTAGAACACAGTACACAAATATAATCAGGCTCTCAGGAGCTCCCACATGTGTATAGTAGTAGTCTACGTTTCACTTTATGTTCATGTACTAAATCTGACTGATGTACAAAGCCTAAATGTTTTACCCATTAATGCATAGCTGTCTTGGAAGGATTTTTTTAAGTGTTCACACTTCAAATTTGCCATTGCCATTTTTTTTCCATCACTGACAGAAGAGTACCACCCCACCAACTCCTCTGCACCAGCCACACCACCCTGCTGTGACCAGCTTGCCCATGAAATGCAGACAGGAAATTTCATTAAGCAGGGGTTGTTTTCTTAAAAGTTTTCCCCTAGAATTGGCAGCGTTCTTACTAAACGCCACCCTCATTATCAACACAAGGAGAAGAAATAAAGCTATTCTGCTTGGGTTTGTATTTTCTCAGGTACTCTGTTTCATAACTGATCTAGGGTCTACCCTCTCTACAGACAGTCCAAAGGTGAAGCATTAAACATAATAAGGGAGAACAACAGCAGGGAACAAACCCCAAAGCTCACTCATATAAAATGGATAAATCAATTCAAGACTACAGTCTATAACTATGAAAGTGTCTAGTGTTAACTTTGACATCAGTATGTACATGCTTAGTCAACAGCATTTTGTTTACCTGGCGTAATTCTGACAATCCTTTGAGAATCGCTTGTTGTCTCTCTCTGCTTTTAACAACATCAGGATTTAGAAGAGGATCTCTAACATGATCAGAGGTAAATATCTGTCGTGGTGTTTGGCGAGGATCTAGAAGTAAATGCATACCAGATTAGTTAACAGTACCCTTTATCAGTTTTGCTGTAATTCTGTAGCAGTAGATTTTCACAGCTCTAAGAGTATGGTTACTATTCTGAAGTTAAACAACACTGATATTCCTTAACCTAAAGCTTTATGCAGTAGCAGCAGAGAAGCGCTATCATACATCATTAAAGGTAAACAGACAGAAGAAGTCAGAAGAGCATAAAGTGTTGCTTTTTTTAACCTTTTTAAAAATTCTGTTGGTGGGGTTTTTTCATACAGAGTATCATTAGGTTGCTCAGGCTTTCTGTACAGTGCTGTGACCCACATGGGCTACTGCACAGTTCAGTAAAATCAAATGGAATCAACTGCAGGAACTCAATCACTGCAATGGCACTTCTGTGTCGCCTAGTTCACGATACACGTCCATACCATTAAATGGTTGATACTGCGGGTCATATGTTGAAGGTCTAGTCACTGGTGCATCTGGATCAAGACAATACACTTCGTTTGTTCGAACATACGGAATAAATTGTGAAAAGGGAGGTCTTCCAGCTTCAGGAATGGAAGGAGGGGAGCTCCTCTGCTGTTTGTCTGTCTTGGTCTTTTTCTCTCCTCTGCTGTTGTTTAGCATCAGGAAATTAGAAGCATGTGCCTGGTGCTGTTGTACTTGGTGTAGTCGATTCTTAACAGCTGGAACAGGTGGTGATTCACATCTGTATGAAACAAGTTCAGTTAGAAGACCTCACAGTAATGTGATTTAGACAAACAGTGCTGGGCTTTTGCTCATTTACTCTGCCTTTACACCTGCAGTTTGTCTGGACTTGTCTATTTGTAATAGCAGACACTTAGATGCACGTAAATTCTTTAAGAAAATTACAAATCAGGAAAGGAAGGCACGTGCGTTTCACTACTGATGTATTTCTACATCTCAGAAATGCAGTACTCACGTACCTTTCTTCATTCAAATGATTCTTACGTAATTGTTCTTCCTAGGAGAAAACCAGGAAAATCAACATTAAAATTGAAAGCTCTGTATGTTTGAATACAAAGTTCTCATTTTTGAAACTCGGTTTGTTCTCAGATTCCAAATTCAGGAGAGAGGATTTATCAAAGACTTGCGTTAAGAGTTGGCGTGTCTATGAACTGAAACAAATTACAGGGGGATTATCTTCAAGTTTCGTGTCTTTTGGCAGCTCTAAGCACTATCAAAAATACTATTTTCAAATGATAGTGGAAATCTGCACTTACAAACCTGAAAGGTCACACCAAGAAAATGACTGATAAAGGCCACATTTCTAGACACAGTCAGTAGAGGTTTTCCCTTTAAAAGGAAACTATTAATGTATCCCATGGCCCTTATGGCACTAGACAATGCCTATTTATCTTAGAAATCTGCTTAGAATTCACTGCCCTAGTCCTTAGGTACAAACTTTTTGAACATTTACCAGTCAATAATGCTAGTACAAGATTTAGATTAACAAGTAAGTTAAAACAACACACTCTGTTCAACAAAGTAGTGTGCACAGTTATGTATTGGCACTCTTTTTTTTTTAATACCCCCAGTTTCTAAAATCAGTGTGTGTGGCCACAGGAAGTGGTCACCTTCTCCACACTAAGTGCTTTTTATTGGAAGGTGTGAGAAAATTGGGTATTTATACACACATTGTGAATACACACAGAGAGTGAGCACAGAGGGAGAGAGAAAATGCCCGAGTATCTTTGACTGTACTTTTGTTAAATGGAAATGGTGTTTTTTCACAGCCACAAGCTATACTGATCCATGCTTACTGCCACCAGAGAAGAAATTGCTCTACTGTGACAACAGAGCACAGCCTTGGTAAGCAAAGTTCTTTGCAGAAACAAAAGCTGTTTTCTTTAATAGATACTGTTACACTTCAACCATCACCAGAGCCTAATGGCTGGACTAAAAGCAGCCAGTGATATCATTCTGCCCTGAACACTGCGTGCAGTCAAGCTCCCTGTTTACATAATAGATAATAATTGAAATGAAATTAACACCTTGGAAGACTGAAATAATTGTAAAGGTTAAGTCACAAAATCTGAATGTGTCCTTCTGGTCGTAATGAATGTAATGATGATGAAATACCATTTCTTACACAAATGATGCTAAAAGGAGACCTCAGTGCTTGAACTACACAACTGAATCCCCATCAAGGCAAAACTGTGCAGAACAAGATGCTTAAAAATACATCCCACTCTTGTTAAAGACCAAGTAAGTTACCTTTCTGCTTCTGTGTCCTTTATTCTTCCTATTTAGTTCTTCATGAGGTGAAGGAGACCTGTCAGAATAATCACCCTTTTTTGAGCAGAGGTTCCATGGGGTATTTCTCTCAACCAACTGAAGCAGCTCCATTTGTCGTCTTACTTTGCTTTCTTCCCTTTGTTTTTGTAGCTGTTTAGGGTATCTTTCTGATGCCGGAATGTATCTCTTCCCAGGCTTGTTTATGTTCCAGTCAGGTCTTTTGCTGTACTTTTCTGAAGGCTTAATTTGTCTTTCTTTTCTTGCGTATTGTTCATATAAATCACTATAAATGCCACCAGTCTCTTTTCCTGAAATTTTACTTTCATCTATATGCTGCATTTCCTTGTGGTGTTTTTTCCTGCCAGAGGTTTCTCTATATTCTATGGAAATATCAGGTGATCCACAACACACAGTTCTTTTCTCAGCTGACTCACTGTATTCTGAAGTATTAAAACAATCTAAAAAAAAACCAGTAAATATATTTTAACTCCAAGTCTAGGCTGTCAGAATTACTTATTTGACTTTTGTATACCTATCAATCTACCACTACTGATTTTATTCACAAATTGGATGCTACAGTTTTATGGGTTTTATTCTTTTTATGTGCAAGCTAGCTAGGACCAGTAGGAGCAACAGAAGGATTAAAAGAAAAGACTGGAGAACAAAATCAAGTCACTGTAAAGCAAAATTTATGTAAAATGAAATGGCCTCATTTTAAAATGCAGAATTCTATTTCTGTCAGAATTTCCAAAGATAAACATTCTGTTTAGATTTTTTGCATGCCAATGGTTTGATCACATTCACAGCGCTCCTGGGAATAACTTCTTTTCCAAGGCTAATGCTTGTCTTCCAATGAAAATACTTTGTTCATTTTTCAAATTGCTAAAAGTTCAGCTTCCTTACTAAGGAGTATACAGAAACATATTTTTTAGTAAGCAAACTCCCCAATTCACTGTAAAATTTCTACCAAAACTGTCAAAACCAAAAAATATTGTTGCTTAAGGAAACAGATAACATTTCCACTTCAAAAGTGGTAAGCTAATACATTTCTCAGTAGCAGGTATGCTGACTAAGTTTGGGCTGGGTTTTTCAGGAGTGTGATACAGTATCAAGATTGGAAAATTTCTTATCTAGGTGGAACTCAGTTCTGTCTAGGTATTTAGCAAGAATTGTAGAAAGCTTTTCAAAACATTTGAATAAAAGCTCTTGTTTTCTACTGAGCCTAATTTTTTAATTGTAGGATTAGGGACAGTGTTTCTGCCAATATTTTCAAGTATTCATGCTTGATACCAAACCACGTTATGTAAACCTGCAAACATTCACACTGAAGACCACTACAAATACATGCTTAGTGCCTGAATAAATTTAGTGCTACAGGTCTTGTGACCATGACCAAGTCAACCCTGTATTTCCAGCTGAATGGCTTGAATCTGTAACTAGCAGGTAACCATTATGCAGACGTGTCATTTATTCAGATGAATACAGTGATGTATGAACAAGCTTATGTCTACTCAATTATTTCTAGTTCAGTTCCATACTGCTTGTCAGTGATTTGGCTCAGTTTCACAAGCGTGAATCTGTCTACTGAGGTACATCAGAGTAAGTAAAGAGCTACATACCTGTCTGTACAGCAGTGTCTTTCCGAGGAGAAGTCTGCTGATCAGTGTGATTCCTAAGGTCATCAGAAAAATTATGACTTTGATGTGAAATGACAGTACTACTGTTTTCAAATTCCCTATCACCTGAAAAGAAGTAGAATTGTTTCATTTAGTGATGTATATTCCAATTTAAACTGTGATATTTAGTTATCAGACTACTCTGGTTTAGAACACTAAGCAAGACTGAGCTATGGTTCTGATCCTAATATTCTCCCTTCTACAACAGACCTCTAATTGCCAGTGCATAGGTCTGAATATTCCCTATGCATTTCTGACAATGTCTTTATATTTCTGTAATACAGTATTGAGAAGGTGAAACAGGATTTAGGAGGTACATTGGCTGAGCTGAAATTTGTTTTGTGAAGCAAATAAGCAGTTTCTGACCCAAATGGTGACAGCAAAAAAACCCCCATCAAACTAAAAACCATTAACAACTTGCACACAAACACTAAAGGAATAGGCAAGTTGAATATGAAAAACTTGTACTTGCCACTACCAAGATTCTTCTGAAGTTTGGAAATATCATGTCCCTTCTGAGCCAAGTCTCGAATGCGCTGTTCTTGCTTTAATCTCTGTGCTAATTCTTGACTTTTCTTCAGAGTCTCAAACAGCTCGTTTGTTTTAAGAGTTGCAAGTTGCTAAAAAAAAATCAAACACATTTATTTTCAGAATAAAATTTAAAGGATCATATTATTCTTCAAAGTTTACAAATATTGTTGAGGTAAGGCTTTTAAAAAATATAAACTAAACTAGCTGAGTAGATGCATGATGTAACATAAAACTTTTATGTTTACGAATTCAGAATTGCTGCTGTGATTATGAGAGATGCTCAAAGCTAACATTAAAAGTGAGAAATTAGATCCTAAATGCCATTTTGACATTTATCTGCCTTCCTATAAATTAATCTTTTCATAGAACGCAGTGAGCAGGGCTTGGAAGAACCTGAGCTATTACAAACCAAGATTACTTTCCAACTCTTTGATGTTTGTTCTAGCATCTACAGGCAGATGTTCCATGTTTCCATTCAGAAAATGCTGAGACATTGGGGATCCATATTTCTATCGTTTTAGAGAAGAGTGTGTTTGCTGGAACCATGCTGTCTGATGACACGGAATTCTGATAACAAGGAATTCTGCTGCTGTTGCAAAGATGAAGCAAGCAGTGATTGCTGCTAGTGTGCCAAATGGAAGAGTACAAGATCAGACCAGCCTTTTACCCTTCTACAGATCTAAGGAAAAGAAGGTAACTTCTTGGTACTGATGCATCTTAATTGTTGTTAGGCAACTTGTTTTTTTATTGGATCACACACTTGGAGTGTTTTTTAAAATAAATTTAAAATTTGCATTTTAAAATGCATGGGTTTGCATTGTTTAAAACCTCAATTCCATTTTTGCCATTTATTGCAATTTCTCTTTCTGAAAAGGCTCTTGTCCAAAAAAACACCTGTCTGAAGTTTGTCTGATGTTACAGAGGAAAAACATTTTAGTTGCCAATGTTGACAATGCAGACAGCTTTCCTTTTTTAAAAATGATGAGGTGACACAATTTTGAAGGTAAATAACCATTTTCTTCAAAACCCACCATTACTACAGACTAACTGCACTAAAGAAACTGAAAAAAATCCACCTCCTTTTGTTTTTGTCTCAGCATCTCTTCTTCAAACTGCTTCTGCATTTGTTCTTTTTCTTGTGCTAGGCGCTGATCTTCCTTTTGTTCTTCCCATTTTCTCTGCTCTTCCTCCAGTTGTTTCTTTTTCCGTCTTTCTTCCACCTGAGCCATTATTGCTTTCTAGTAGTATCAGAAAGAAAAAGGACATGTAAAAGATAGAACAGTATAAGCTGTTTATTTACACACAGGTATAACAATAATTGTATTTGGACAAATAAAAAAAATCAAGATGAATAAAGCCATTTAGAAATACTCAAACACAAGAAGTTAATTTTAATGTTTAAAAAAATACTTATTTTTTCTTGTAAAGCAGTGATGATCTGATTTTTATCGTATGTGCTTTAAGCTAGTATTTTAATCTAAAGAAATAACACTTTGATCAGAACAGGCTCATTCCAACGTATAGTGACTGCCTGCCACTGTGTTAGAGACATTATCATGCAGATACACATTCAGTTAGAGTGTCAGAGAAAAAAGGTAAATGACAAAAGATAACAATTTTAAGATCCATGTAGTGGATATCTGTAAATGTCAATTCTCCTGGTGACAGCAGAGAAATTAAAATGCACACAAAGCTACTAGAGCTCTGAAGAAAAATTGTAGAGTCTAACTGAATGAAACAATGTTAAACAGCTGTAAGACAACACCATCATGCATCTTTTCTTCTCAAAAGCAGGGCTAAACTTTAAAACAAAGGTCTACCTGGTGTTCTAACTGTTTCTGCCTCCGCCTGTCTCTCTCTTCAATCTGTGCAGGGTCCAGGAGGGCTGTCATGGAACGGAGGAAACTATGAACAAATGTAAATACTTTTAGTAATTAGAAAATACTCCTTAAGAATTATAATCAGATAGATCTGAAGTAATATTTTCAAGTGATCCCACTGTATTAATTTACAATTATGAAATTCATTTTGCAAAGTAACCAAGCATGGTTATTTGCAGGAAATTTTACTAATCAACAGTGGAAGCTCTTGTGTCTTTCACAAGTGAAACACGTACTTCTGAAAGTAGCAAAATGCCAAATAAGTAGATCCAAAGATGTGATTTAAAGTTCTTTTATTATTATTTCTAAGAAAGATTATTGCCTTAAAAAGTTGTGTAGATTTGGAGCTTTGGGGCATGGTTTAGCTGTGGGCTCAATGCAGTCTTTTCCAGTCTAGAAGATTCTGTGACTCTGTGATTAAAAAGCGCACTCACCTGACTCTCTGACTGTGTTCCAAAGCACTGTTTTTAGCAGCTTTTTCTGCATTTCCCACCTTTAAAGGCGTAAGGTTGCCTAAAGCTACTTGTGAAAAAGGCTGAATAAAAGCAGTCTGTTCATTAGGGTCAGGTGACAGACAAAGACCTTCAGGCTGCTTTATCTCCAGTCCATGTAAGGGGTGCTGTATATGACTGTTAAGGTGGTTCTTCAAAGAATCAAAATGCAGTGTCCATCTGCCATGCTCATCGGCCTAAATAAATAAGAAGCAACAAAAAGCCAGAAACACACTCAATTACACTATTTCCATAAAGTATGATTAACAAAGAGACAATACACATGTACAACAGGCAAATTTGGAAAGCTCTGTTATGAAGGTACACTACAGGTAGGAGTTAATTTTGTAAATGGCAAATCAGAAGACTCTCTGTTGTTTAAAAAGCAAGTCAGATCAGATATCATGCTGCTGAGCCATTTAATTAGTTAACAAAAATATATTGCTGATATATTTTAATTTTCAAAATCCTCCAAATTAGAAAGGGAAGAAGATATTGAGAAATAAAAAGTCAGTTAACAGCCTCTGGCTTTTTGGTAGTTTTTGAATGTGTATTACTATTCCTTTTTTTCTAATAGCATTGCAAGCTGCTTGGTCAGCAACAGGTCCACTCGCCAAGCTGTCCTCTTGTTGCGTACACAAATGAGTGGCAACAATTATACTGTCCTACGTTTTCCACTTCCATTTTAATTCTGCATGGTAGCAGAAATAACATGTTTTAGGCAGAGACAGTAATTTCTAACTTCCTATTTTCAGATAGACAGACCTAATACAAGGTAAGATTTATTAAGATCTCTTCTACTCACAGCAGCCACCACTGCTATCCTAGCATAATGTGTAAAACTTCTGTAGAGGTGACATACCTGGAAAAGAGGAGGCTCAGGGGCGACCTTATCGCTGTCTATAACTACCTAAAAGGTGGTTATGGTCAGGTGGGGGTCAGTCTTTTCTCCCTGGACACTGGAGACAGGACAAGGGGTCACAGTCTTAAGCTCCATTGCGGGAGGTTTAGGCTTGACATTAGGAAGAGGTTTTTCACTGAAAGAGTGATCAGATTTTGGAACGGGCTGCCCACAGAGGTGGTTGGGTCACCCACTCTGGAGGTGTTTGGTCTCTGAAGTGTTTAAGGTTAGGCTGGATGAAGTGCTGAGTGGCATAATCTAGATGTCAGATGTTTAGGTTTACTTGGTTGGTTTGAGATTGGACTGGATGATCTTTAAGGTCTTTTATAGCCTCATCATTACTGTGATACTGTGTGATACTGTGATACCAGATTTAAGTCTGCAGTACAACACAGGCTTACCTTTTTGGCTCAGAGTTGGCCACTGGGACATTCCATCCTAATACTAGTGAAATATTTTTATGTAAAGGACCATTGTTTTTCTTTACAGATACTTAGAAAGCTTTCTCTTCTGACTAAAAGAAGAACCATTTCCCTGGAGGGACCAGAGAATGGCTGCCTCGAAATGTCCATTCTGCAGGAAAAACCTAAGGTAATCCAATTTAATAAACTGAGAGTCCTTTCCTTAAACAGAAATTCCCTACTGACAGAAGTTTCACACATATTTGAAAGAAACAAAAAAACCCATCCTCCAAATAATAAGCCAAATTATTCTTAGTCCTGTTCCCTACATTTGTTTCTTTTGAATATTCTGTAATGTAGGAACAGATCAGAGTAGTTGGAAAATCTACATTAGTCTTATACAAGTTTGTGGTGCAATATGCAGAGGGTTGACGAGTATGTAAGACAAGAAAAAAAGATTAGGAGCACATTAACCTCCTTTCAAAACAGGGCTGGAAGGGAAATTCCTGTTAGATTACTCACTGGTGACTGCAACTATCTTCCCCTAGCATACCTATCAAATTAAAAACCATGGCAACTGAGGAAGGAACCTGTCACAGCTGTGTTCTCTCACAGATATAAAACTCAAGTTACAAAGGAAACATGGTTCTTCAGCAACTTGGGAAATTCATCTTGTGTTGTGTGTAGATATGTACCCAAACTTAGCACAAGGGGTTTTTTTCTGGAGGGTGGGTAAGAAAGCTCTTACGTAGTATTACAAACTGTGGAATTAAAATGAAGTACTTTTGTGTAGGAATTGTGTAATAGCTGCAAATGCTTCAGTTGAGAATAAAAACCATAGCCTCTTCATCCAGAAGGCCAAATATGAACTGTCATATCAATCAATGATTGGTAAAATTAATTCTTGTTCACTAGTAATGCAGAAAATGTCATGATATATCTCACATGCGGTCAAAGATGTAATTCTAGGGCTAAAATAACATACAGTAATTTGGAACAGAGATTCTAGCAGCAGTACCACCTCACTGCATATTCCTTCACTTCAAAAGACAGAATCTCTTGAAAGAGGGAGTCAGTACTGGGCTGTGGAAGAATGCAGAATTCCACTGACCTTACAGCAGGAACATGTAAAGGAAATATGTCAGGTTCTATACGAAGAACCTCTAGAAGAAAAGATGTATTAATGAAATTGGCTAGTAGTGACAGAACGAAAAGCCTCTTCAGGCATTCTACCTGCTAAGTAATTACACTGGCCACAGTTTCCTTTTAAATCCTGCACAGGAGACCTACATTCAACAGCCTGGAAAATCGAAAGGGTAAAAAAGATAGGGTATTTTCTTCAGTGCTTTCTGGAGGAGTGTTTAAGAAAAGCTTCATTATAGTGTAAATGTATTAAAATAATATTTCAAGGAACAGGATCTGAACATCACTGTGACACACTGTAACTGTCTATTTTAGCTGTCTATATAATTTTCTTTTTCTGTCCTACTGACCATAGAATGTAGAGGAAAAACTTACTTCAAAAAGTCCCTCTAAACCACAATTGCCTTTGATTAATTTTTTCTTCTATGTTTTGTAACTTAGCTTCTTCTGTTTGTCCAACTTTTCAAGTCAATTTTTCTATTGCTCATGCTTCAAAGCCCTAAATCATCATTCCTGTGGCACAACTTCCTGAAATAAGGTGCTAGTGTTATCCTTGTACATAAAATTCACTATTGTCCAACCACATAATAAAGACTGAGTGAAAAACTCTGCTTTTAGTTGCTACACATAATTGGGCTGCTCCCTTAAACAACAAAAATTAATTTAAGTTTCTAACTGCAGAAAAGTGTCTTGACTGCTTCATAAAATGCTTCATCTAGTTACAAAGAAGCTAATAGTCTTTGAATATTATTCTATCTTAAACCACCAGTCTCTCATGCCAAAAAAACTTACTCGTATGCATCATGAATAAAAATCTCTTCCTCCTTCCTGTGGTTCACTGCTCAGTTTGTATTCAAGGTAGATTCAGCACTCTGATCTAATTGATAGTGACCTGTCTAAAGTAAATTTTTATGCAGTCTTTATTCTTCTGTTTCTGCCTCCCAATATTGATATTAAGGTATCGTATAATATTTAGAATATCTATGCAATGTAACAAACTACAGTGGCACTGTGAACTTTCACAAATCACAAAAAACTGTTCTTCAATTGATGCCTAGCAGCAATAACTCAACAATGATTTCTTGAACCTTCTGCCATCAATATGTATATTTTTTTAAATTCTATTTCTTTAACACTTTCTTAAGAGCTAATTAACACTTCATCTTACACCTCTAGTACTGTACATCAGCCTTGAAAACAGTCTCCAAAGCATCAATATTTTGATTAACATTAATTTAGACAGTTCTTTAGAGCAAAAGGTTCTACAAAATGCTACTGGCTTAAAATAACCACTGAATATATATATCTGTTGTCAATAAAGAAGTAAAACCAGCATGCAAGTTAAAAATCTTACACTGAGGACAAATGCTATTCAGCTGACAGCTGGTAGGAGAGTTATGAAATCTCAAGACTGCTCATCTGGAGCACTTGAAATGTTTAGTGGAACTTTAGTGACTTCTGTGGTTGAAGCAATTGTACAGTTTTCCTCAGTGGTATTAACTGAGTCAGTCAGAAACACTGTCTGCAAATACAGTGGCCACTTCTTCGGACTTTATTTGGCTCACTTGTTTTGTTATTTGTTTTACAGTAAAGGCAATTAATGGAAAGTAAATTACACAGAAGGATAGGAATAGATTGTTCATGCTACAAATATCTTTGTGAAGCTCAAAATTGGAGCTATAGTTAAATGTGAAACAGAGCTGCTACAATTCATGCAATGAAAGAAATTAAAGTGATCACTGAGACTGGATTCTGCTGGATTCGTACGAAAAAGAAAATCTTGTATGAATTAGAACTACTCTGGAACAGCACTGTGAAAATTGGCAGCTTTTCCATGTTCAGTGATAGCCTTACCTTTTGTGAGGTGGCTGTTTCTGCTTTCTCGTCATGGATTTTATTACTGTCAGGTTTTGCCCATAAATCATCACCCTCTCCCTCCACAGTTTCTCTCAACTTCTTCTTCAGTGCCACCTGTTCATCTTTAAATAAACTCTAGTAAGAGTTCCTAATATATAGACATGCATCAGCTTCTTTTTAAAAGTAAGGTCTACAAGAGTTAAGTCACCATTACCTAAACATAACTGCATACTGTAGCATACTGTTCTCTGAAGAGGACAGCAGCAGATGTAGAGGTAGCTGGGGAAATCTTAACAATGTCCCAGGCAAAGCGGGAACACTAACAAATAACCAAGTATGTAAATTCTCTCTGTTTTGTTATACCAGCCATGGACTACTGTAGAATTATCAAAACCAGTGGAAACTTCCTGACAATGCAGAATCAAACCTCTGAAATCAGATGACCTACACCCAAGTTGAAAACAAAACACAGTGCTCCGGCATGTGCATCATAAAAAGCTTAATTTGTCAGAGAGGATTACTACTAGACTAAACAAATTTACTTTTCTACAGAGATTGGTTTTGGTCAGTGATATGGCAGGACAGCAAACTGTTTCAAAGTTTCTTGGCATCCTGAGTGTAATAAATTGATGAAAAACATGTTTTCTAAATAATTATGTACCTAATTCCTTCTTCCATTGGGTCCTTCTAAATTCTATTAAGGCCTTCTCTCCTTCTCTTTCACCCAAGGTACTAAACATGTCAGCAGGCTTCCAAGAATCAATTCTAGAGAAAAAGAGGGAGGAAAAATTGTTTTAACCTAAAAGGTGAATTTTAAAGGTAACTTTCAATATTTATGAAAATTCTTGATATGATTTAGAATGGCAATACAAATCTGCATTGGAAGTACCATACTTGTAAACAGTAAAACAGATCTACTTACATAACTTTCTGTCCTGGCTGCAGATATGCTGCTTCTTGTTTCCTGCTTGGATCTGAGCTAGTTTCATCTGGAACTGATGAAACTTCACAGACTTTTTCAAGCAATGCTATGCTTTCCTCTGATGCCTCATTAACAGCTGTAGCAGTATATATAAAAATACATATAAATATATATATGATCACTAAGCTTGCTTCAGCATTGAGTGAATTACTTGAAACAGCAGAAAACTGCAAACTTAACTGTTACTTAACAAAATTGTTTTCTGCCCTGCTTGCACAGTTAAAGCACAGAAGTTATACTTCACAGGGTATTTTTATAATGCTAGACTGAAACACTCATTCTCAGCTAGGAGCTCTGAATTTGGGACTTGATTTCCGGGTATCTTATTCTTGGTAGCAAGTAGCTGATTGCGTCCACAGATCCACAACCATAGGTAGAGATGGTAGAGATGTAATACAGGAAGGTACGCAATAGCTGTTCTGCCTCAAAGCAGAAGACTTGCAAAAAACCCCCCAAGCTATTAAATAGTAGTATTACAGTTAGGCAAAAAGATACAAGTGCAACTTTGGGCCAGGCAAAAAGGGCACTACTACTCTTGAGACACAGAAGGACCTATCTCTTTGAGGTGTTGGGTAGTGGTTTTTTCAAACTCTTAATGGTACTGGTACAGCACAGTTCTACTGTGTTTTTGACACACATGTAAAATGGCTCCTTTTCTGCATGAAACACTTACAGAACTGCTTGCTGTTTTTCTCTTCAAGGTACTGGAATACTATCAAGCAAGCCTTAGCTTTGACTGTCTGAGTCTGATTAACAACAGTTTAGATAGCTCAAACAATTGAAAGCAAATTGAAGATAATTTGTGAACAAGGTAATGAGGGTGAGGGGAGCCTGCGCCTGGCAAAGATAGATGTTTTGTGTGAAAACAAACAAGCAGGCCTGGAGATTGCTGTTCTATCTGCAGAAGTATGCTTATACTGTGGGAACATGATGGGGTGCTATCTCACAAGAACAAACTTGCTGCTATTTTTTCTCAGTCCCTGAGAACAAAATCCCTCACATCATTGGGGGTGAAATAAAACACCCCTGGAACTAGGGGATAAAAGGAAGGATTCAAATGGTACCAGGGGTCATCAGCCTCACCCTCCTCACCCACCTCCAGCCTGCAACATGGATGAGAAACTGACAAAAGGACTCACACAAGGCAAGTGGGGAGGTCAGAGCATGCCAGATAGCACTGCAGTTCAGAGTGGTTATCCAACCAATCTGAACTATACTCTCTGAAGAGAGTTTTCTCTCGTCTCCTCTATTCTTTAAGGACAGCACATAGTAAATTTGATTTATGCTGAACTATAGTTTAAGTATCCTTAATCCAACCCAAGTGAATATACAAACCAGTCACTCCTCTTCCCTTCTCTAATTGATTAGGATGTGACACTGTTATAAATTAACCTCTTGATAATTTTAACAGGTAATTTACCATTCATAATAAATAGCAAACGGCATTTTCTCAGAGACCATTAAACCTAAGAGTAACATCTCTGCAGCCTGCAAATAAACTTAGCAATTCAAAGTCAAGCTTTCACATTTTGTTATGTTTCCATAAAAGTCACTCTGTTGAACTATCAGTATCTTACCCTTTTCCTCTTGCTTTTCATTATTAGTGTCTGAACTACTTCTAGTTCCTTCTTTTACAGTCATCAAAATCTGTTGAAGCTGTTCTTGTGTTAAACACACAAAACTTCTTAGGTCTCCAGCTGATACACATAGATTTTGAGGTTTCTGCTTACTTTGTTTGATAACATCAGAATTCTCAGATTCAAGATATCTGTTTGCACTCTCTCTTTGGAAAATCAAAGAATGATGTTTAGTTGCAGCCTCATGTGAGGAGTGTTTAGTAACTTGCGGTTTTTCACCTTTCATCATTGATAAGCTTGATTCACTCCTTGGTTTTGTTAAATTTTCCTGCTTGACATAAGCATTTTGTCTTGATCTCACAACTTGCCCAGCATGCCTTACTTTTAGCACTTGTTTAGGTGTTCTGGCTTTATTACCCATCTGTTAAAGCAACAAGATTTCACCATAAATTATTACAAGGAAATAAAATTGCATGTAATACATATATTGCAGATAATAAATAAGAAAATAAGCAGTAAGTAACATTTTTCTTTAGTAAAACTAACTAAATATCCAGCTTTGGAAGAGAATACATTATCTAAATTTGAATATTTAAAAATGGCAGTATGAAACATAACTACATGAAAAATAAGATTCAGAATAATAATTGTTAATATTAATTAATAATTAAAAAATGAAATATTTTAAAATATTTTTATTAATATTAAAATTATTAATATTCTGTCTCCAAGTCACATTTCAGTTTACTGAAGTAGAGACAACCAATATGAATAAGCTGGAACACACTTTATTCAGAAATCCATTAAAGACTCTGAAAGTTGATTTAGATTATTCCCTAACGTACTGTAACTAAAGCATTGTGCAAAGGTAAAAACAGTCAGAGAACTTTAATTAATCCTTTGTCATAGTCATTATGGACTTCAGAAATCACAGAGTATCTCAAGCTGGAAGGGACCTGTATGTATTTATCTTCAATAAGTACAGTTGATTAAAAATATTCAGACAGTTCAAATGTATTCTTGGACTTCTGTGTTAATAAATTAACTAGTTAACTTGTGTGCTTTAAGCAAAAAAGTAATTTTTCCTACTTACCTTCATTGTGGACTTTGATTTATCTTTTGGGAAACAAATATATGACAGAATTATTTAATAAAAACTTCTTTCTGGAAAACCAATCTTGAGAAATTAGTAAACTGTAAACATTTATCTGATTTTTGCAAGGCAGGGAAAAAGTACTTTACCTATAATGCTTGCCCCTATTATGTTACTACTTCTCTGTATACACACTTCAAAAATACGTTAGAAAAATTTTAATATAGACCTAATAAAAATTATTGTGCCAGTCTGATCCTCCCTTGCTATTCACTGTTTCTCTTAGAGCCTTGTGGCCTATTTTGAATTGTTAGTTTGTTGTGATTGTTAGTTTGCTTTCTGGGCCGTATCTTTCCAGGGATAGTCTTGGCATCCATCTTACTATCTATCTGTCTCCACTGCTGACTGCATAATCACACCATCCGTTATTGTTCCCTATATCTATGCCCTGAAATACTCTTCAGTATTTCAACCCACATCTTAGAAGGTACAGAGATATCTAGTGGTTCATGACTGTGTTTAGTAATATTTCATTAATGAAGAATATAAAGACTATTATAATATCAGAGGGAATGTAGCACTCAACACAAGGAATCCTGCACATGGAGAAGGGGGAGAAAATAGTAGGGATGATATCTGAGTGGAACACATTTGGTGGAAACAAGACTTCTTGTGCTACACTGTACAATTATTGCTCTGGCAGTGGGTGTTACACATTGTACATCAGTAGCAGCTACACCTGTTATATTTTTCATTACCAGTTACACTGGAGAACACTTTAAAGTCTGTAAACTATTAAGCTATCAACCTAGATGAAGATTTTAAAACTTGTGAGTATGCTGAACTGTTGTCTTGCAGGATAGGCGTTAAATACTGAGTTATCTTACTAATGTTTCAGTAGTAAGGTGTTCTGAGGCTGTTTATCACTGGGTTCTCAAGCATTTGACTCATCACTTTTTGACATCTAGCTATTCAGAAATTAAGTGGGGTTCTACATGATATGCAAACCCAACTTCTCTGTGGCAAGGAGAAAGAAATACAAATAGGCTTTTTGCCATCAAAGTAGAGAAATTCATAGTGTGGACTTTCAAAGTGCTGCTTCTGGGTGGTTTGTTTTTTTTGTGTAAAAAAAACCCAACCAATCTTTAGTGGGATTAAGCTTCTACACAGTAATCCCACTTTCACTTCTGCATTTTTGAGCACTATTTGACAATGCAGTAAGCTGTAATTCAGAACTAATAAAATCTGAAGTAGGTTTAGACACAATTCAAGGAAGTGCAGTTTATGTCAGTTGTGTAAGCGTGTTAATTCCTGGAGAAAGATTGTTCAAAGCTATTCAAAGTCAGGGTGAATGCTTTATCTTAAGAGCATTCTGGAACATACACTGACCCTGTCCAGCTGATGATGCTAACTGTAGTTGTAAAACAGTGAAAGCGGTAGCATTACTAATGTTTTAGAGGTTTTGGCAAGGTTTTGTTTTCAAGCAGACTGGTGTTTCTAACTGAGTCAGATACCCGTTACACCTCATCAGACAGCTGTGTGGTAAATGCATAAATATAATTTGGTGGGCATTAAATGAAGAATTTATATCCTGACTACTAGGTAGAACATTTAAGGAAAGACGGCCTGTTCATTTATAGAAACATATGTCTGACAAACCACTACAACAGGATTTCTTAATATTTCGTTATGAACAAATACTGGGAGTCTGTCCCAGATGGTAGCGATGAGTTCTGGTATAAATAAACTGTTTATTGGAAGTTACAGATGTCAACTGACAAATACTAAAGCTGCTTTAAAGTCAGAAATGTGACTGTAACAACGTAATTCTTTGTAAATTAAGCAGATATTGGGCCTCTTCTTGGTGCTATAAAATTACAGAAACTATCAAGTTACACCAGTCAATATGTTATAGAACTTTTTTTTACAAAATGGAGAGAGCAGCTGTAAGGAGTCACAACTATCTTTCAGTTTTCAACAGTGTTTTCAACTATTCAGTTCATTAACCAAGCTGATAAAAGGCCTTGTAAATATTCTTCCTCATCTGAAAAATATTTCAATAAAGCTTGTGCTTCATGTTGCTTGTATCTTATGTTTAATTTCAAGAAGCTTTAAGGACTACTTGAGGTAAATGATTAAAAAATACCAGAAGCAGATAAAATTAGCCTAGGCTTTCCATTCAGCACTTCAGTTTCAAGCATCAGTCCATCACTGCAAAATGAAAGAGAAGAGAATTTAGATATTATGTAATCTGTGAGTGGCAATATTTTAGCGTTAACAACATAGACAGTCACACTGAATTGTCACACTGTCTTTACTGTTGGTCTTTCTTACCCCAAGCTTTCTGTTTCAGAACCAGAGAATGGAAGGGACCTCTGGAGATCACCTAGTCCAATCTCGCTGCTAGTATAGGATCACCTAGAAATCACACAGGGACATGGCCAGGTGGGTTTCGAATGTCTCTTGAGAGGACAACCTGGGCAGCCTGTTCAAACAGTGTTCCAGTAAAAAAAAAAAATCCTTATATTTAAACTGAACTGCCTTGTGTTCCAGTTTGTGACTATTGCCGCTTGTCCTGTTGCTGGGCATTTTGTGAGAAGTTACTTAATATGAAAAACTCAACAGGCCTTGAGTAGGGTATATTTTTATGATTGATACTGGAAATTTTGCAATTGCACGCTACATCTCATGCTGAAAGCACCACTCTGTGTTGTTATACACAGCAACAAATCTGCCTCAAGAACCTTATAAGCCAACAATATAAATTATGTGCTATGAAAAACGCTAAACAAATATCCCTGAATGTCAGCACTGATCACAAATCACAGAATGGTTTGGGTTGGAAGGGACTTAGAGATCACCTACTTCCAACCTGCCTCCATGGCAGGGTCACCTCCCACCAGACCACGTTGACCAGGGTGCAGTCCAGCCCGGCCTTGAACACTTCCGGGGAGGGGACAGCCATAATTTCTCCGGGCAACCTCTTGCAATATCTCACCACCTTCACTGTGAAGACTTATCGTATCTAATTTAAATCTACCCTCTTCTGTCTTTAAACTACAAGGTAGATTTAGATTATATATTTGGAAGAACGACAAGGGACTCTACTCTGCAAACAGCTTTTAACTGTGCTTCCACACAAAAAAGTCCACGGTTTAAAGCTGAGCAAAGGTTTTTAAAAAACTACCATGTTGTTGAGTGTTTAGCTTTGTGTGAATTACCCAAATGCTTTTATTTCTTCCATGCATTGAGAAAGTCTGATATGAGGATCATCACTTATCTTCAAGGTATCTTTCATTAAAACAAAGAAAACCCGCAGGCCGCGTTCTGGTGAAAAAGGCAGCCTACAGGCTCTCGCGGATAGGGCGACTCGGCCAGCCCAACCCTGCTGCTGGGGCCTCTCTGTGGGGAGGGAGGCGGCGGGGCGGCCGCGGAGCGTTCCCTTCCCCGCTGCTGAAACGCGGCTTTTTGAGGATCTCGTTTCCCCTGTTTTCCAGAGCCTTTCCCCGGGGCTTCCCAGAAAAAGGATTTCAGCTCCTCCATCCCACACATCGCTCTCGTTCCCTGTAGCGCGGGACGGCAAACGCGGTACGCTGGCGGGACGGGGAATCTCCTCAATGCGGGGGGAAGCCGGCAGGACCCCAAGGTTGCCCGGAGCGAGTCGTCCCCGCTGGGCGCCGCTGCGACTGCCCGCCCTTACCCCAGGTTCATGGCTGTGCGCGGATGCGGGCGGCACTCAGCTGCTTAAGAAAGGCGCTGCACCAGACTCCGTCGCCTCTCTACCGCGCTCAGTGTACCGCGTTTGCCCGCCCCGCGCAAGGNTTTTTTTTGTAGTTATTGATTTTACCAAAGTCTACAAGGTAGGAAGGGGGTGGCTGAAGTGGGTAAGAAGTGTCTGGGGACAGTGGGCAAAGAGGCTGCCGCAGCCGGTTAAGGGGTTTCGTGTCTCCTCTGGGCGTCCCGGTGCTGTGGAGAGCGGCAGTCGCGGAGCCTCCACGGGACGGGGAGCGGGAGCAGCTGAGCAGCTCCTGCTGAATATTTTGTCTTCAGGCCATTTGAGACTGTCTGCTCGCTGGGTTTCCAAACCGTGCTGGGGGTTGTGGCGAGTAGATGGTTTGTGATGGTCTTGAGAAGCATTTTAGAAGCTGAATATTAAGCACTGTTTTGCTCCAGATTTAGGATAATGTGCTCTGCTTGTGTAAGCAGGGTTTGGCTGAGATGAAGAGGCAGTAAGAGTCAATAAAATGCTTCAATAGATCGTTTAATATGCTGACTGAAGTCCTTCGTTATGAAGGACGTTAAGACCTGTCTTGAATAGTGTTGCTCTAGAAGTGTTTGATTTTGTTTGTCCGACGGTGCCACCACATATATAGGGGTGAATCCTGTAGCAGTTGCTCCCACTGACAGTCGTAAAGATTCTGCTGTTCTGAGACTACAGAGAAAACAAACAAGGAATAATAGGTTGAATTTACTGTGTATGCAAAACCTTCTGTTTGCCACACTTTCTGTGCATTCATATAAAATTAATATATTCATTATCAGACAGTGTGCTTTCACATAGTTTCATAGCTGTTTACATGGTATTTATCAATTGATACATCAACTAACAAGTGTTTAAAACTTTCATTTAGGGGCTAGAACAAGGAAGGAAAATAACATCCGGAGTTTTTCCTTGTTAATGCACTACATATGAAGTCCTGAGAAGCACGGAACCTATAGTACATTTTTTTGTAACCACTGCCATTTTTGACTGCCTTATATCAGTGTTTCTGAGTCATCAACAATACCCCCTGAACATGCATTTCTCCATCCATTATGTTAAAGGATTTCTATTACATTTCTAATGGATTACTATTATACTTGCAGAATTTTAAATAATAAACCAACCAGATCTTTCTCCTGATTTTTTGTTTGAGACAGCAGGTGGCAATATAATTGCAAGCATCTCTCCAAAAGTTTAACTTATAAGGACTCTATAAACATTTCTTTTCTGAAATAAGAAGTTTCCCTGTTCACTTAGATTTCCTTTTAATATTTTATAAGGAAAAAGGCAGTATTTTGCTGCAAAAGTGAAGACAGATTCTTTCAAAATACTTGTAGTAGTTGATCAAATGCTGCTATCTGAAGCTGTAAATAAAGCTAACTTGCCAGTCTACTCTCTAAATCCTGCTCTGATGTGTGCTTTTGAAAATACTTAAGTTTATTCACCTTTCAATATTTGTTAATATTTTAAGTCATAGGGACCTCATAAGAGGTTTAAGACAATTTATGTCAAGATCTTTAAGGTAGGTTCCAGGTAGTAAACCACCAGGCCTAACTTGTGGCTTTGTTTTCCCTATGTCTTTTTGCTTGATAGAAAATTAATTGTCTCCACTGTCTTAAATTTCTGAAATATGTAGCAAAATCTATATGCTATCATTGGACATTCTTGTATTTTGGACAGGATGCTTTAGCCATACATCCCAAACTATGTGGATAATGCATCACTTCATGATGTTATATTGCATTGCATGGACTATGTTGAACTTGCCAAGCTTCCATATTAACTTTTATAGCTTCATTTACTGATTCTTACCTGCATAATTTATGTGAGTATTTCAATCCAAGATAATGAGCACGAGTTAGCATTAAATACATGAAGAAATATAGAATTTACATTTCCTCTTGCTAATTGACCAAAAATGATTTGAAGTGCTTGTGATTTTAGGAAGGAGAGTACTTGTTACCATATATACATAATACTTGTTACTATAATACCACATATAATACTTGTTACCATAATGCAGGGACTGTTGGAATCCTTCCAGGAAAAGTTACCAGGCTTTGTTTCATTTCCTGATCAATTAATAACCAGCTTTCTTAAGTCCTTAACTTGTTATTCCAGAGGACTGAATAAAAATGCTTTCAGGCTACATGCATCTCTTCTAAGGATTCTGAAACGCTGTACAAAGCACTTCAATCACTCATTAATTAAACTTTCTAATAGCCCATGAACACAACTTAAGAGGATGAGATTTCAGTGGGAGGTAGGTGCTATGGAAGTCCCATCAGGTGTCTATCTTGATTCCAGACATATAAATACCATTAATACCTTCATTTGCAGTGATTTAGAAGTCCCGCAGATTTACTTTGGATCACTTATGTACTCATGAAAACCTGTATCAGAATTATTATGCTTGCTTTGTAGGATAAACAGTCACAGTGATTAAATCCAGCATCCATAGTGATGAGTTTCTGGAAGCTAGAACAGAGGCCGGTTTGGCTTGAGATAAGGTTTGTTAATACATTTATAATACAAATGCAGGTGAGAGGGTCCTCTAAGAACACATTTCTTAGGAACTTGCATATGGAATGTAGCCAAATTTTTATTTAGCATTGCTGCTGCAGGATGGAAGGTTTTCTAAAATATCCTGCAAGTGTGGTTNTCAGAATACTGTAACCATCGCAGAAAGTGTTTACCTTATGGCTTAAGCAAATCATCCTTCCTCTTAATACTTGAATGTAGTTTCTCTGGGATGTCCAGCCTTTGCAGGTACAGGAAAAAAAATCAGGAATGTCCTTAAGGTGTATTTAATTTTTCATGAAGAAATCATAGAGAAGATGTGTGCACAGTTTAGCAAACAGCAAATCCCTATTAAGTGCTCTACAGTAAGGTGATTGCTGAAGAACACCATCCTTCAAAGCACAAAGAAGTCTCTAATTCTACCAGGTAGGTTCAAATTTATACTTGGTTGCCAGGTTGTCAGAACTTAAATGGGAAACCTAAACAGTTTTGTCCTTGCCTCCAGTATATTTTAGGGAGTGATTTTTTTAGACTTGTTTTCCTGATTGTTTCCTGCAAAAGCAAAATGATGAAGTGAAACTCAACTTTATGCAATCAAATGCCAGCATGTTCATCTTTTGCTAGCATTCTTGACAATTAATGAAATGAATGTATGAACTGTATGCTAAATACCCTGACTCTTGAAATCAGATGAAATCTTGAGAGAAAATAATTTGCTTTTTGGCACTCCAGTTGATACAGGCCTGCATGTTCTGATTTTAAAGTAGTATTCCAAACAGAAGCATATGTGATGTCCGTAAACGTGATGCCAGTTTCTATCTGATATCATATACTACTACACACTTGGAAGTTTTTAAAACACTAGAATAATTGTAAAATGCATTTCTATGTAGCAGAGGAACACAGTTCCTGAAACTCACCTTTGTAGCCAAGAAATTCCTGCCCAATTTCTTCACATAGCCATCTTAAATGACATAAAAATGCATCACAAAGCTTACTTGGAAGGTTTTGTGTGTGACGTTATAGAATTGGTACAAACTGTAGAAACAGAACTTATTGCATAGCAAGGTGAACGGTTATCAAGCAAAGAATGGATTGTGATCTAAATACCTGAGTGGCTGCAGATTTTCACCAAGTGTTTTTTTCTACATTCTTAGTAGCAAAGAAACAAAGCTTCATTGTACTGTACTGTAATACACAGTGATTGTCAAAACACACAAGAGCCAAGTCATATTTCTTACAAATAGCTTCTCCATCAAATATTTGAGAAAGAATAAAGCTTGGATCAAAATAACTATTTTCTGGTAATGAGATTAGAATGTTAATTACATAAAGCTAATATGTACCCTACTATTAAGTTAGGATGGACTAGTGTTTCTCATGAAGTACATATAACTTTTTTCCTTAATGTAATTTTTGATAAAGTTTCTAATAAAACACTATAAAAGCAAAGATTACCATTTAATGTTTCAATCTTGATCAGGAAAGCATCTGCACAGTACTTAAAAATGAGCCTTTTACTTCTCAAATCTTGACTGAAATACATTATACAGTAATCTGAAAACTGCAGTACATTTTGAAAGCTGCAGAGGATTCAAAGTAGTCTTGATTTCTAGGCAGAATTTCACTGTACAGAAATTGGGCAGGTTGTCTGCATTCTGTCGGTCTATGTTTAATTAAGACATGGCAAGCATCTCAGGATTATCCTTTGACAGCTAAGATTTTCTGCTCTAGGTTAATAAGCCCATTTTTTTCCCTCCTCCAATTGGCTGTCAAGTCTTTTATTGCTTTACTTGAAGAAGACTTCTTTTGGCTAGAGATACATTGGTACATATGTTCATGATAGTCACTGTCGCATGTAAACTGACTAGAATAAGATGATTATTTCACATGAGATAAAAATATCTGGACTGCAGAAACTGCCTTAACCACCTAATAAGGATTTGAACGAACACTACTGAAAGCTAAATTAAAATGACCAAAACCTTAGCCAGAATTAGCAGAAAGTAATAATCAAATAATTGAAACGGTAATGATATTTATCTGTTCTTGCTATCAAAGATGAATGATTATCATAAAGCAGAGGAAAAATGTAGTAAATGAGACACTAACAAAATTATACTTCAGAAGTTAAAAATGTAATGTTTAGAGAAAAAGGGGAGAAAGTTAAGTCCTCTGCATGCCAAAAATGGATCAAACCATTGAATTTTTCTGAGCAAGCACTTGATCAGATTTTATACAGATAACACACAAATTCTTGTGATAAGATTTAATTTATTCAAATTGAGACACTGTGATTTCTTAGATTTAAGTAAAGAGCTATCAGAAAAATAACAGACATAACAATAAAGGGGGAGTTGATTGTCATTTATCTTGCATAAGGAAAATATATTCTTTTAAATAAATGGATATCCCAGTTATCTTTTTATTTTAAGTGGTGAGCATTAAAGTTATCATATGGATGAATCTTAAAACTAAGTAAGTTTTAAGTAAGTTTTGAAGAGTAAAAGGACCATAGCTGGCCAGATGCCTCCTATAGTCAAGGGCAAGATTGCATTGGCCTCTGTTTGGCATCAAGAATAACCAGCTCTGCTGCTGGCTGCAACTCAGAAGGCATTGAGTGGTGGAGACACATGCCACACCAGACCTTGACACGAGGGATGGTCCCCTCTGTTGTAAGAGGGCCATCCAGGAGGGAAAACTGGACTCATGAGAAGCTCTTAAGATTCTTAATAGCCCTGAGTGATTGCAATTAGTAGCCCTCTCAGTATAAAACCAGACCTGTTTACAGAAAGAGTTATGGCTCTGTTTGTGGGTAGATGCACCTTGTAGAATTTTTCTGTTGTCAGAAAGCTCTCCAACTATCCCTCTTGCAATCTGACCTCCCAGTGATGATAGGACAGGATGAGGAATTGGGTCATGCGTTCTTGTATTTTCCTTGGTGGTCTCTGTAAGGCTATGGCATAATGTAGGCTGTGGCTGATTTCCCCGTTGAATGTTTGGGTCAGTTTGCCTTCTGTTGCGCCCACAGTGAATGCGTTTATGGTTTCATTTGCATCTTCTCTTACTGGATGTACTGTTTCATTTGTGTATTATAGAGATAATAAAATCTTCCTGTGTTTTCTGCTGATGCAGCCATCTTAGGTTATGTAATGTGCAAAACATTATTGCAAACTGGGAAGTGTTACTAAAGGACACCATGTTTTCTTTTGTAATGTGATGGTACCACAAAATGACAGCATGATAAAAAAATAGTCCTTTTTTTTGCATATTTTTAATCTTTTGTATGCTTTTCCTAATGATTTCAAATTGTGGGGGAGACTATAGAACTATTACATTTGTTACAATAGTGAGGCCATAGTAATACTACACATTGTATTACACATTGTATTACACATTGTGTTACACATTGTAACCTGACTTAAGAAAAAAGCAGTTAATGTACTGTTGTGTTATTTAGGGAATTATGTGTTCTTTTAGATGTTTTAAGATGCAAAGCTCTTTAATCATAACTTGCTTCTTAAACTAAGTTGGTCTTGAACTTCTATATATATTTCAAAATTATTTTTAATAGGTCTTAACAAAAGCTACTAGCTGAGTATTGTAATTTTCTTACATGCTGTAGAATTTCTGAAAATCTAAATTTGTTGAGATACAATCCTTACAAGTCTCTGAAGAGTGTCCATTATGTCTGGCAATAATTGCTTTGCAGAAATTCAGATCTCTTGAATCATTTATAAGTAAGCTTTGCAAACTGTTTTGTTTCTACAATGAAAGCTTTATATATATGGGGATGTGTGTGTATATACAGAAATATGTATTAAATACATACATTAGGTTCTTCTAACTACAGATAGACAAAGATATATAATGTAAAGTATTCCTTTTCATGTACTGATGAATTAGCTAAGCTTGAACAGAAACATCATGACACCAGTAATTGAGGATATTTGTTTTAAAAGAGGCAAAGGAGCTTTATTAAGATGTGCCATGACTTTCAAAATGTTCTGTGCTTCAAAGAAAAACACTCTTACCTAGCTGCTACAAGATGAGACTGAACTTGTGATGACAAGCGTAACAACAAATTGTCATGCAGCTTACTGTATGTAGATCAAGTCAGTCTAGCCTTCCTTCCTAGGTGATTTTTCTATACAGCTGGCAATGCAAATGTACATCTGACAGTGTTACTGTATTATATTCTGGAACAAAAGAAATCTGCCAGCAATTATTGTAGTATCTATAAGGAATAGCTTCATACTTGCATATACCTTTGCAGGTTATTAAAAAAAAGTATCTCAAACGGTGTCCTATAATATTATGCCCCAGTGTTCTTAATTTAGTATGCTTTTACAAAATGTTGGTAAATCAGCAGCTTTCATTATTGGAGCATAGTAGTAAGAATGAGCCACATTCTGTCACTTCTGTGCACACTAAATAGATGTTAACTTGGTTTTAATGTGGTTATTGGCAGACCAATGCAAGTTTCTAAGGAGTGTCAGTAAAGCTGCAAAGGAAAAGGCTGCTACAGCAACATAATAATGACTCTTTCTGTTTCTCCAGTGATTAAAATCTGTTTCCCTGAAATTTTGTATGATTATTCTTAGCTGTGTTTATTTGTGTGCTTTTTGACTTGCACTTAAGGAGTTAAAATGCAGAGCTAGATAGACAGTGTGATACTGCTATATTGTCAGAATGTCCAAAGGTAGTCTGTGAAATTGCCAGGAGCTGAAACACAAAATGCTATTTCAAAATAACTGAGGTGTTAACTTTGTCTCTCCCTACTATGCTTTTGCAAATTTAGGTAGTATTAAATTATTTAATATAATTTATCTTCAAATATGTTAGCTTATGCTCTAAGTGGCATCACACTCATTTACGCTGTTTCTGTTTCAGTAACACAGGAAACTGCAGTTTCATCTCATCTCTATGGCTACATGGCATTATGCAACATGGCTTTTCAAAAATTCTAAGAGGTGGAATTTTTCTTTTTTGGTCATTGTATCAAGGTAAATAAATCCTTATGTTCAGTCTTAGGGGAAGTAAAATATTAGTATCAGAAAGTTTCCCACAAAGAAAATAAGGAATATAGAAAGATGGAAGAACTTGGTATTAGGCAGGATCTCAAACTTTTCCAGGAATGGGTCTTCTGAATCAGTCAAAGAAGCAAGAAAAATTAAAAAAAAAAAAAGGAATTAGAGGTAGGATTAGATAATCTTTAAGGGTCCCTTCCACCTGAGATTATTGGATGATTCTATGAAGGTAAGTAAATAATTTTGTTTACTCTTAGAAAGTAAAATAATAGTATCAGAAAAGTTACCTGGGTATTTGTATGTACAATACATAGTATTTACAAATTAGTTAACTAACTGGCAACTTGAAATACTGAAGCTTGGCCACAAGCTATTTGGAAAGAGATTCTTTATCCAGGCTTTGCTATATACACATCACCCCAATAGTTCCTGTATAGAAGGGGTTAACCTCTGTTGTCGGTATGTTTTTTTTTTTTCAAATATCATTCCTTTCCTAAAGAAAAGAGTCAGTTGTTTTCTCCTTTAATGCTAATAACATAGAACATTTAACATCTCATTGAATTACCTTTGTATACTTGCAAAGTTAGATTAAGCCAAATAACATTACAATGGAATTAAACTAAGTTTTTAAGGCCAATCGAAATGTCATGGAGATGGTAAAGTGCTTGAGCATCTGAACCTTGGTTTGTTGGATCAAAAATAAATAAATGGTATCTGTAACACTTTGAATTTATTGTCATGGTTGAAAAATAAAAAAGGAGAAAAATAGAGACTGTGAACTGTTGATGCTCTGAAGGGCAGAAGTTGCTCAGCAATTCATCAGCAACTGATTTATGAGAGTTTTGAGCTCAAAAGATATTTACAGGAACTTTAGAAGTGGAGCTATTTTTTCTTCATAATAAGTATGATATGGATTGTGGCAGCAAAGACTTTCTATTCCCTTCTTCCATCTGTGTTCTACATCCATCTGTTATACTTTATCCCTGTTTAGATTGAAAATGTTCTGGATTTGTGGCAGTGTTTGTATTTACAAACCAAACAACCAGTATGCTTGAATGTGACAGAAGCTGTGAGACCTACTGATATAATCACTTGGCAAGAGAACCTCTGCTGCAAGTAAGAGTCCATTTTTATTATGAGTTGCTGAATTCTGGCATCTAGTGCTTACCATGTTACAGCTAAGGAAAACAACCAAACCCCACAGCTGCACTCTACTATCCGTAGGACACATCACTTCTGAATAATAACAGATCATCCAAAGGGTGGCTGGAAACAACTGGCATTTGCGTGAACAGAATGATAATACTTATTATAATACAAAACTCAGATTACTCGATATGTAGATTTGTTTTTCTCAGATTATGGAGCCAAATATTTAATTGTTACCTTATCTACAAGTTCAGTAGTCTTTGAGTCTTTAATTTGTTATAAAGTGGATGTGCATGGAAGGGAGGAAATTCTTTATCAGCTCTCAGTTCAATGTTTTTAGCTCAGTACCATCTTGAAATTATCAGAGTGGTCAGATAAGAACAATGTTTTTGTTTCTATGAGGGAGGCTCTTTTACCCACATGCTAATTTATTCAGTCAACTGTGTGACAGCAACTTCTACAGAAGAATTATTCCTTTTTCCTAGAGATAAGTATTTAATATAAACAGTAATTTAGATATATACTTCCTCTGAGTATGACTCATGAACAGGTTTGGAATGTAAATAAATACATTAGGAAATGACAAAAAAAATCTCAGAAGTATTCTTACTGTATGAGTAATAATTAGAATTATTATTCCACATTAGTGGAATAATAGGAAAGTTGCAGTTGGAAAAACCTTTAAGATCATCAAGACATGCCATTAACCTAACTCTGTCAAGCCCACCCCTAAACCATGTCCCTAAACATCATACCCACATGCTTTTTAAAAATGTCCAGGCATGGCAACTCAACCACCTCCCTGGGTAAACACTTGCCTTATGACCCTTTGAACCAATAGGTTTTTCCTAATATTTAACCTAAACTTGTCCTGGTGCAACTTGAGGCCATTTCTTCTCACCCTCTCACTTCTTACTTGTAACAACAGACCAACACCCTTCTTTCAGGTAGTTGTAGAGAAGCAGATGTCAATGTGGTTATTACATGAACACATCTTGAAGTTCTGGTTTCTAGTATCTGAAGATTCAACTAGAAAGACTACAGCTACTATAACTACTATAGTAGCAGATATGAGAAACATTCTCATACAGCTATACCAGTATTTTTCAGCATGGTGAAACAAGGTAGCTCCCTGGCTATGTTAAAAGTTTCAATGGATATTTTACCCTTTCATTCACTGGCCATCTCTTCTGTGTGCCAGGACAAGTGTCTCATGCTGTCACACATAGACCCAGTCTGAGAAATGATCTGACTAAAAATTTTGTCTAGTGAAAACAAAGGGAAAAGAAAAGGGATGATAATTTTCAGTGAACCACATTCTTGATTTTCATTGTATTAGCACAGAAATAGCTATGCTGTTGCAATGCAATAAAATGATCCAGCACTGTATATGAATTAGTCAATTGTTGAGTAGGTCAATAGCAAAAAAAGCTAAACCTGGCATTGCTTGTAAAGCAATACATATCAGGTTATGCCCTCATTTCTGCTGTTGTGATAGAGATATTTTTTCTTCATAACTGAAATAAGCTGTGGAAATGTCCCATAAAGCAAGAGTTAAAATATAGACCAAGCAGAGCAAAGACTACTAATACTAGTGCTAGACCAAGGAGAGACTGTGTCAAAACTCAATCTGCGGCATCACTGTCCCTAATACAAAGAAGTAGGTCCTCAAAAGAAAGAGTTACTTTGCTGCTGATCCTGTTGTCAAAGCACAATGTAACTATGGTATGGACACTTAAAAAAATCAAGTAGAAAAGAGACTATAACTTCAGGGAAAAGCAGTATATATATAATATATATTACATACAGGTATGTATATTATATACTTATATGTATTACATAGTATACTGTAATCTATTTTTTTAGAATTTCCCTTCAAAATCAGAGCACATAAAGAATGTGTCTTACAAAGAGGGAGGACAAAATGGTGAGAGATTCAGTATTTAAAATGAATGAGTCAGGTTTATGTTTTTGTAATAACAAATAGCACTGACAGTGCTAGAATAGCTAGAAAAAGTTAAATTAGTCTTTTTAGCACAGGAAATGTACAGCCTTGGGGACACTGGTCCACCTTGTGTTCTATTCTAATAAGTAAATAGCAATCTTGGGAATAATACTGTGCCTTGAATTTCATTAAAAACTAACCACTGGGGGTGGCCAGTATGGAGATCATATATGTGTACTTAAAGTGTTGACCATTGCTGAAATTGGACTAATGAAAAGTAGCTCATCATGTACTCCATAGCTTTCATTTGTTCTTCCAGTATATGTTTCATATAACCTCTATCATAATTCCACTGCAGTATCTTCGGGGTTTTTTTCTTCTACAAATAAAAATTCTAATTATTGCAGGACTTCATTCTGGTCCTTCCCACAACTCTCTCATTTCTTTCTTCCTTTATTTTATTTTACTTGCATGCATCTTAGCAATTTCTATGCCTCTGAAAGTGTTTACCTTCAGAGCTGATGGGTAAAAATGAGTCTTTAAGATGCACACCAGTTAATATGGATGGGTTTGGTGACCATGCTTTAAATTTCAAATAGCAACATGCAAATCTTAGTTCTTCTAGAAGACAGAAAATAGTTCTGTGATTTTGGAACATCTCAGTTTAAGCTTCAGTAGCATACTGGATTTGTCTTTTAATAACTTAGTGTAGGAGAACTACACTACCCCAACCGTCTGCTTTATGCTGAACTTTCTGAAGCAGCCAATTTTGTCTTTCCAAAACGTGGTTGCTGCACATGCTGAGTGCTGATTGCAAGTATCACTTTAAAAGAATAATTTCTCTATTTAAGAAAATTACCCTCTTTTTAAAGGTGTTCTTCTGTGCTTTTATACTCCTGCTGTCTTCAACCCCACCAGGAGGTTGCTGACAAATAGCATCATTTAGATTCATGGCTGCCTTTGCTGCTGCATTGTATTTATCAAACAAATTGGGAGGAAGATGAGGAAGACAAAAAGAAATCAACAACTCTCAGCTTGTCAAGGAGCAAAAAAATTAGCTTGGCAACAAAAAGAAAACCTGTACTGTAGTGCAACCATGGTGCTTGTCTGTGTAATAAGATGGAAGCAGTGTTTGAGAAGGACTTGAAAAAAAGGTTAACCTTTGGACAGCCTAATGTCCTGCTTTACAGAGAATTAGTGAAAAGTAGAATACAGGTAGGAGCCCTGAAATAAAGTGTAACCAAAGTATCTTCTATCAGACATTTTTCTGTACCTTTTGTATTAGTAGGCATATGATACTAAAGTTCTTAAAGAGTTGTGTTAAATGGCCAATGTTAGAGGCCTTGAAGATCTAGTGTCTTTATATGCAAACAACCTGAACTCACCTTGCATTGCCAAGTACCTGCTGCTATGTCAGACTAAATCCTGTTTAAGCCTGATCGTCTTTCTTCAATTCTATTCCTTATAATACATTGTGGATCACCATAATCTCTGCTCTATAACAAGAACCCAGAAGAAAAGACCTATTTCCCTTGAGTAATATAATTGTAACTATTATAAATTAAACAATTGTTAGCTTGCAAGATACTTTCTCTAATCGTGTTCCTCTGTTCCTATCTCTTTTTCTCATTAAAGACAACAAAGTAGTCTTGCTCAAATTCCCTTTTATTTCTAAATTAACCCTTCTGTCTGTCAAGCACAGGCCACAGTGCTAGTTAGGATCCTAAAACTGCACTGTACTTAATACAAAAACCATTATTCCCATTAGCTGCAAGAAAGTAAGTAAAATATTTTCAGTGAGATGAGGTTTGTGCAGAGAGGTAATATATTTTATTAGACCAATTGCTGTAGCTGCAAAATATTTTTACTAATTTTCAAATTACTCCTCCAATTTGTAGTATTAAATAAGAAAAAAAATGCAGCAAATAAAATGACAGTTTGGAAAATCCAAAGTACATTTAAATGACCAGAAAATGTGAGTGCATATAAAGAAGCAGCAGAGAAATATTCTAAAAATAATGCTGCTGTAACTCCTGCTTCCTGTCCTATCCTAGTATCTTTCTGATTCTGCCATTCATAGTTGAGATGTTCATATACACTTTGCTCAGGGATCAAGAAATCATGCTCAGATTTGTAGTGTGATCTTTCATGGTTTATGAAAATCTTTTTTAACTTAGTTATGCTTCAGGAATTAATGTATTTATCCGTCCCTTCATAGTGGCTGTTGCTGCTGTAACATATGGTTTGCCTTTTGCTATTCATATTTGCTTTCTGATTGCCCTGAAGATTTTAGACTAAATTCAGTACTGCATGGCAAAATACTCCTTTATTTCCACATAACAAATCTTGCCATTTATAGTTCTCCTGTATATATGTGTTACTTCCTGAAAGAGCAGGAAATGGTTTAATACAATGGAAATAACCTACATATGTGAGGTTTTTCCATTGCTTTTCTCTTACCTTTTCTACAGCTGATAACTTTATAGAAATTTTGCATAGACATCTCTTTCCCTAGCTAGCAATTCACTAAAGTAATTTCTCTGGCTAATAATTCTTCTAGCTATTAGTTTGCCAAATAATTTTACCAATACTTCTGTTTGTTTCAATTGCCTGATTTTTCTTGGAGATCTGCTCCTACACATTTCCGTATGTTGTCAGTATAGATGGTGGTTTTCTTCTGCTTCTTTTCACATTTGCCAAAAGAATACTGCGCTTCTTGAGGCTGGTGGAGTGGTAAGAGTATACACATTCTTTTATCCTTAGAGGTGAAGGAAGGATAGAGCTACAACTGCTTACAGGATTTATTTTTGCTTTGCTTTGAGATTTGTCATTTTTCATCAGCTTCAGGTAATTTGTGTTCCCAAGACTACATGTAAGTGATGAGGAAAAAGTATATGGAAAATAAACTTACTGTGGTGTGTTTAATACAGAATTGTTTGGCAACAAAATTATTAACTATTTCCATGAAGCTTTGATGGGTTTTGGGATTTTTGTGGTTTATTTTTAAATTTGAGTCCCCCAATAAAGTCAACTAAACAATGAGGAAGCTCACAAAAATGGACAAAGGAGATAGTTGATAGTTTATCAAGTGATAACAAAAAACCTCATTCCTCGAATTTGACAGAACTATTTTTTAAGAGCCACATTCTCCCTCATTGCAGTTACACCTCAGGCATATTCACACTTGCAAATTGCATATGCTGAGATCTGCAGTCCACTAGAAATAGATGTGTCAGACTGGCAAGGAGGAATTCCTGTACATTAGCAATGATTTTGTATGTATTTGTAGGGGAATGTTATATAATATCACTGTGACAATTAGAGAAAATTTCTCCTTCTGTATTTTAACATCTGAACCCTCTCCTTTTCCTTCCATAAGGCTTAATAAAGACATAAAAAACCACCAATTTAATGTAGCTCTCCAGTAAATTCTTTTGTTGCAATATGTGGTTGTATTTCTATCACTGAACTAACACCTTGCTGTAAATTAGAAAATCAGCAAAGCAGTGGAACAGGATGCAAAAGTGGGATTGGAGCAATGAAGAAAGGAGGGAAGAATGCAAAAAAAGACAATACTGAGTTGCTGCTAAATCAAGCAGATTCAGAAAGCACTGAAACTTAACTGTAAAATTGTTAGAACAATATGTATATCATCGCAGGATCATGGTTTGGTCTAGACAAATGTGGTCTCTCATGGTTCTCAGGCATGATTTTGTAAGTGGGCATAAGTTTCTATAAGTTTCAAGAAGGAATACCCTAGTTTGGGAAAGTCTAAAGGCACGAATCCAGATCACGCTAAGCTGTTTCATCTTTATGTCAGAGACTGATTCTGGATAAACTTAACTATGTGTATGCTAGCACTTTTATTTTCATAGGGCTGTTTCTAAATGGTGAAATAAGAAAAAAAAAAGAAGAAAAATGCCATCATCACCTTTTGGTTCTACAACTGGCAAGATAAGTGAACATTACCACTTGAAGTTAGATCTTCAAATATTGATGTTTTACTCAAATGTGGGAAAAGTCCTTACATTTAATAAAGTCAAAGCAGTAGATGATTGCCCTAAAAATACTGGTAGATACTTAATTCTAGCAACATAAAAAGATACTTTCAAGCCTATATTTAACCTTTCTTCTTAAAGACCAGAACATACATTAAGTATTCAGAATGGCATGTGCCATTAGTTGTTCTGTGCTGCAGAACTGACAAGAATGCTGGGGACAAAAGTGAAACCAAATGGTTGGAACATCTTTTTGTAAGTTATCATTACAATACTAAGAAAATGAGACAACAAAGTTAAGACTACTTTAATGTAATATGGAATATATGACAACTGTCTAGTTACTAAAATGTAGGTTACCTTAATATCTAGTCTTATGTTCTACAAGAAGCAAAAAACCATATTTGTACAGATAGAAATCTAACACTTTGGTGTTACTAGATGTTTTTACAAATACTATAATGTTGTGTATAGCAATAGATTTAAAACTAATGTTAAAACAATCTTGGAATGACTTAATATATTCCCTAAATACAGTCATGAATCACAAACTGAGGAAAAGTGATGTTTTAGCTATAAAGTATAGCTCAGATGATTCACATTTTTTTCTTAAAAAAAATAGGACTTCATAGCGAAGTTGAAGAGTGAGAAAAACAGGACCTTTGCATCATAGTTTTCAGTGGGAAACTTTGTAGAGTGTTTTTTGTGCTTTAGGATCTGTTCCTGTGTGACTTGTTCTAGGTGGTCCTGCTGTGGCAGGAGGATTGGACTAGATGATCTTTTGAGGACCCTTCTGATCCCTAATGATTCTATGTTTCTATGAGTGCTGGTATATGTGTGGAAGTACCTACAAAATCACCTCATATATTGTCAAAAGTAATATACCAAATAAAACTTATTTCCCATAAATATTTACTTTGTGTAATTCCATACAGCATTATGAAGTGGATACAAAGTGTTACCCTCTCAAAACAGTAGTTCTGTAAACCCTCTTCAGCATGTCTATGTAGACTAACAGATAAAAGACCATCAAATTGTCTTGTTACAAACATAACAGTTATGTACTGTGTGCCTTCTATGGCACAGAATCATGTCAGTCATTAACTGATAACTAGCATTAGTGTGAGCTGTGACACTTTTTGCTATTCTGTTGGATATGCAGCTTCTCAGCAGAATCCACAACTGCTACAATAGTAAGGAAGCATCTGCAGGCTCATTGTCAGTTTTGAAGCACTTACACGAGGCTACAGTTTTTTCAGTATTTTCACTTTGTTACGTAGTTTATTTGATCTACTGAGGAGTTATTCACTATAGAAATTTGATTCCATCTTGGGACTACTCTTGTGGATCAAGTTGCTAGCTCCACTAAGCTTAGATATGTCAACTCCCTCTTAAGACCTTCCACTACGTGCATGTGATAAAGGCAGTAGTAACTCAGCCTTCAGTACTCAGCTGTTTGATACTGGAGCAGATGGTCTTGCCAATAGAAAGCTCATTTCTGTAGTGGGGATGAACATGCCTACAGTCCTGATTTTGTTGGTACTTGCCAACTTTGTTGTACAAAAGCAGGGAAGAAGATCTCAGTTTCTTGCAACCGGAGATTTGAGATCAGTGGCCTTCAGATGAAGTGCTTCATATTGATGGTAGTAAGTAGAAGTGTCTAGATTTACTTTTCAGGAACAAGGTAGGAAGTTACAAACCTAAGCATTACTGAGAAGTCAGGTGGACTTAAGTTGGACTTACATTGATTTAAAAGTAAATAAATCAGTATCTAAGAGTTTACAAGTCAGTGTTCATTTAGCAGTGGCTCTACAAGTGTTATATGTGCAAAAGTGCACATAATACTCTGTTTCCAGAAACCAGATGCAAACAGGTAACTAAAGGACTATTGATTTTAAAATATTAAACCTTATTCATGATATTTTAATGTATGTTTATTAGATACTGTTAAGGGCCACCAGAGTCTGATTTTTTTCTTTAGGTCTCTGAAATACATTGGTTCATGTAAAAGCCTATTAATACATCTATTTTGAGATGTGGCAGCTCAAACCTTCTGTAAGATGGGTATTCTTACTATTAAATATTTTTGCTTTTTTTGCTCTATTTGCAACAATGAAATTAACAGCATGTGCCAGGGTAGCTTTATTTCTGTCCTGAATAGATTAGCAGTACATATTGACATAACACATAATGAATTGCTTAGATTATGCAAATTTAAAAGCTCGTTTTTGCATGATACTATATTCATTGTAATATACGTCTGAGTTCCTTTACATATATGTTACATTTTCCATCCTCTATAAATCTTGGGTCTGTTGAGGACATTTTGACCGCTCCTGAAAGATACATTGTTCAGGCCTACATGCACAATCCAGTCTACGAAGAGCAGGCCATGGACTACGTGACTGCAAGCNGCAGGACATGGACTACGTGACTGCAAGCAAGGACACAATGTCCTTGCTTCTCTAAAAGAGGGATTGTTTTCAGCAAAATAGTTAATGAGATAAGTAACTTTTATGGAACCTTTCCCAGATTGCTGACTGCAAGATAGGTGTACCTTGTCCACATCAGGGAGCGTGGACAAAGCTAGTTATCCAATGCCTAGATGGCTTAGGCTCGTGTATCCCCTCCCTTTAACAATCATATTATTGTGGCATTTTGCATGCACATACTGTTTAACCCATCATGTAAGTGTGCTACTTTGCATGTATCTGAAAATACAGTACATAAGAGAGTGTGTTAGAACAATAAAGTGGAACACTGATGATACTTCTAGGAAGAATGTCTTTGATTCTGGGAGCTCCCTGCAATATGGGTCACCTTTACATTAATCATATATAAATTATACTAATGATTTTAAAGACAACAGACTTCGATTGTTGCCCCGTCATAGGGAAAGTAATGAAGAAAATGAAGATGTGGTGAGAACTGTTTTCTCATAGAATAGAATCATAGAATCAGTAAGGTTGGAAGAGACCTCCAAGATCATCCAGTCCAGCTGTCAACCCAACACCACCAGGCTGACTAAACCATGTTTTCAATTGCCAGATGTACATGGGTTTTGAACACCTTCAACCCGTTCAAAATACCTTCAAAACCAGGGTTTTTTTGAACACCTTCAGGGTTGGTGATTTCACTACCTCCCTGGGCAGCCTGTTTCAATAGCTTACCACTTTTTCAGTGAAGAAAGTTTTCTTGATGTCCTATCTAAGCTTACCCTGGCACAATTTGAGGCTATTTCCTCTTATCCTATAGCTAGTAACTTGGGAAGAAGAGACCAACCCCACTTGTTCCCACCTCTTCCCACCTCTCTACAACCTCCTTTCAGGTAGTTGTAAGAGGCAATAAGGTCTAACATCATCATCAGATTAGCCAATAAACAAAGATATTAGCTGATTCCTTTTTTCTTCTGAATCCAGTCTCAAGATTGTGTACTTTCAAGCAGCTTCCTTTTATCTATTAATTAAATCTGTTGGTGATTTCTTCTACTGGTGAACTTCTACTATTTCAGTCAGAAACCTTTAAACTATTTGAGCTTCTATGTTGAGTCCTAGCTGCTCTGTGTATTCTCTCTCTCCACACTATCAAAAATAGTCTGCAAAATCACTTGGCAATCTTGCCAATCTGGATGCTGTGTTTTTAACAATTTCAAAAGTATTAGCTACTTGTTCAGTAGCAACTCTGTAATGTTGCCTTCCATTTAAATCTGCTGTTGTAAAGGGTATCTTTACAATTACTTGTTCCACATTTCTAACCACTTGCTTCAATGGGGCTTGCATCACTATGTGTGTTCCCTGTCTGCTGTGAGTTCTTTCTGTCATTTGGGTTATCCCTTTCCCCTATTTTTAATCCTTAATTTCTCTTTCCCAGCTTTTTCCTTCTGAATCTTCAGAATCCCCAAGCCCCTTCCTACTTCACTTCCCTTGCTCACATGATATCCAATTTAAACCTCCCCTAACATAACTTGAGGCCATTTCCTCTTGTTCTATTACTAGTGACAGATCCCACCTCTCTACAACCTCTTTTCATGTAGTTGTAAAGAGCAGTAAGGCCTCCCCTCAATCTCCTTTCATTCAAGCTAAACAACTCCAGTTGCCTCAGCAGCTCCTCATAATACCTGCCCTTCAAGCCTTTTACTAGCTTTGTTGACCTTATTTGGACCTGCTCCAGAATCTCAATCTCCTTGAATTGAGGTGCCCAAAAATGAACACAATACTTGAGGTGAGACCTCAGTAATTCTAAGTACATGGGCTTATACCTCTAATCTTGCTGGCCACATCATTTCTGATGCAAACCAGGATAGCACTGGTGTTCTTCACCACCTGAGAACAGCAATGACTCATGTTCAGACAGGTGTCAATCAGCACCCCCAGGTCCTTTTCCACTGAGCATTTCTCCAACCACTTTTCCTCAAGCCTGTAGTGTTGCATGGGGTTGTTGTGACCAAAGTGTAGGAGCCAGCACTGGGTCTTGTTAAACCTCACACAACTGATCTTGGACTGTTGATACAGACTGTTTTAACTGTCAAAACTTGCATGATCATCTCTTGTTTTTGATTCAGAAGCTCCTGAGCTTCTAATAATTTTCATTTCTTTGTGTTGTTTCTATTTGTACTCTATTTTTGTGAGAAAGTAACTAAGTTTTTCATACATTAATATAGTATAGAATTATTTTTAACTTTTAATTTTTAATTAAAAAGTATCATGTTCTGGACTTGGCTTTTGCAATAGAAAATGAAAGCCAAAAGCAACTCTGCCACTAGGGAATCCCAGATGAATCAGGGCCAGGTTCAATGAAATAAAGCTGAAATGTGTTTTCTTGCGTTTTTAAAGCACCCACCTGCAGTTGCTTCCCCTCAATTATGCAGCAGCAGTGACTGAGCTCCATTTCTGTTTGTATTTCTCATTTTTGAAGAAAAAACACTAAACAATGCACATCTTCACCAAAATCTGAAAGAGAGATAGCTGCTGCTATTACTACATATGAGAAGAGAATGCTGCAAAGGATAAAAGGAGGCATAAGAGCTGAAGACAATCTATAACATTATGTTTTCAAGTGCTATTTTAAATTATCTGTACATCGAATAATAAAACTAATTGTAATAACAGTATTTTTTATACTCTTCTGTTTCTGAAATCACTATAACACAAGCTGAGGAAAATATCAGACTTAAAAATCTGTATTTCATATGTACTTCAATTGTTTAGCACCTAACTTGCTTTCATTGAAATAAAAAAGAATTCTGTCCTTAATTTCAATGGGATTTTCAGAGTTTCTAAAATATGTTATAAGCAGAAAGAGTAAAAAGCATTTCAGAAAACAAATGAAGAGTATGCTAGCCAAAAACCAATCTGAAGGTAGAAACAGTTGACCTTCAGTGCAGACCTTAGACATAGCATCACATGACAGTTTTATTATAGATGTCCATTTAAATTTTACAAGAGTCTCATTTCTTCTTTCACTTGCTGGAACTAGCATCAACTAGCAGTTGATGCATGGAAACCTCTTACAACAAAAAGAATAAAAAGTGTGGCCTACTGGGGTTTACAGATAGGGGATTGTTGTTCTTTTTATGTTTATTGGCACCCATCTGCATCATGACATCAAGACAACAGAAGTTCTGGTGGTTAGGCTGAAATTGGAACCTCCATCATTTGCAAAGAAATCAGCCCCAAGTACATACTACTGTTGTTTTCCTGCCCTTTGGATTTGGATTCCAGCATTGTCATGAATGTAAGGAAGAAGAATATTGAAGGGCTTGGATTATGTGACCCTGAGGTTGCTTGCATGGATGTTGTTTCTACTAATACAGTAAGTAGATTAGCTGTGAAACTGATTATTTTGCCCCCTTTATTTGAACAGCAGATTTTTCTAATTCTTGTTGAGTACGATTTGGCAATTTTTTTTCCCCACAAAGCTCTACACCAAATGGTCTTTTCTGTAGTGGGTATATTCTGTTCTTTGGCACTAGTAATACTGACAAGCCCCCTTGCAGATGGTCTACTGCTTCAAGATGGTCTATGCTGCTCCATTTATTGACTGATACCAAGCTTAATTCACTGCAATATTGTTGCAACCTTATGGTAACTTGATGGTCTCTTCCACAGTGATTATTCCTTGAAAAGGCTATTCATAGACTGGTCTTCTGTCACAATGGTCCTGGCTTTTGTAGGCTATCACAAGGCCCATAACTTGTGCCAGGGAATCAGTCAACAAAAAAGATAAAGCAGAACCTGAAGTTACTGCCTTTTATATATAGACAGGAACAGTGTGATACGTTGTTTAAAAAGCTGTTAGCTGCTGACACCACTTAGAATAAAAATTCTGTCATTGATAACAGTACTGAGACAGAATTGGTATTAGCAATTGGTGTTAGTACTGAGACATGTCTGTAAGATATTCTTAGTGCACTCCGAATCCATATTATCCAGTACACTTTTGAAAATGGACACTTCCTGTGCTTTGAAGCATTCAGTGTAGTGATCCACATCTTATATTGTTAATAAATTGTCTTACAGCTGCAGACTGTTTACTTTTTAGATCAAGTACAATTATTTGTATACAAACCCATCTCCTTTCCTGTTTCTTCAGGAACAGATGTTCTCTGTCCACCGCTTCCATGGTTTTGTAACTATTATAACAGAAATGTTTGCATTTTAGTCACAGCTTATCCTATTATTTTGAACTGAGACAAAATACTTGTCCCTTATTGTAGTTACAGCTGAACTAGACAGATATTGTAAGAGTTTGTCCGTTTGTTGGGGAAATAAAAATTGCTATAAGTTTACTGTGAAATTTCTGGCATTGTTTTAAATATTTGCATCTCTTAATAAAATATGATAGTAAACTGTACCAACTGGGTTTGGATTATTCAAATACAGCAGTGAAGGGATTATGTTTGATTTCAACCAATCATGTTTAAATATATTTCCTTTGACACACTTTTTAATAGAAATTCTATAAAAGCTGTTCTTATCGGTAATCTTTATATAGTAGCATGGATAGGCACATTTGAGGAATAAAATGCAGTAAATCAACTACTGATCTGAAGTGCCTGCTGCTATAACAGTGGTTTTAAGCACTGGTTTTAAAAAGAGGCAGATAAATTATATTTGTGAAATTCTGCATAAGGTATGAAGTTGCATTGAAGTTAAGGACTGAAAGCAATCATTTATAATTGTATAAAAACGTAGAAATGGAAAAACAGAAGAGGTATAAAACCTAATTTCTTAGGAAGAGACGTCAGTGATGCTAACAGAAATTTCCCTCACTTCCTTTGATAAAAAACTAACTACATACAAGCTCCAGAGTAATTTTTAATGCAGATTGCAATTTTCCAAAGAAAAAGGCTTTTGACTTCGCATAGCAGCTAATGTCCTGCTTTTCTTTTCTCTGAATACTATTTATGTTTAAGAACAAAGATGGATGTTGTCTTAATTACTTAGGCCAAAACACGGATTTCATTTTTTTCTTGTGTATGCAGTAATGGATTTTGGACAGCATCTTCCTAAGCATCATTTTGGCCTTCAGTGAACAGGGACAAGAAAGCAATTTTCCCTCTATACTTTTATGCAAACATGGGTGTGGTTGCTGGCTACAAGACAATGAATAACACACTTTCCTTTCAGACGTTTTCTGGGTGGGGACTGGAACCCATGGGTTTGCAGGGAGAGGACAGAGACAAACGCTTCGAGAAAGCCATGGGCTTGCGGTACGTGCTCCGTGGCGGCCAGTGTTCCTCGCTTGCTGTCAGAGCTTGCTGCTGCCCCCGGCGGCAGCCCGCCCGGCGCTGGTGAAGCCCCGGCTCCTCGGGAATGCTGGGAATGTTGAGTCAGGGACTGGCAAGCCAGACTGCCAGGCTCGCAGCTGACTGAGGGAGACTCGCTGAGGGACAGAAAGACGAGGGACAGGAGCACACAAGCCGCCCCCGACTGCAGCAGGTTCCCTCTCTTCCTCCCTTGTAGATGTTCGATTGCTCCGGCTCTCCCTGCTGCCTCCTTCCTCCGCTCAAATGAGATGTCAGCTAAACGTGATGTTCTAAAATCCATGTGAGGACGAGAGACAGATGCAATGATTTGAAAGGTGAGGCTGTAATACATTATTGTGAATTTATTGTGATTATGGAAATTTCTATCTATTTTATTTCTACAACTGCCTGGTAGCCAAAGCTAGAAATGAATTAGCAGAACAGGGGTTTTAGAGTGCTTTAGGAATACATTGTAATAAATGGGACTAGGTGCACATCTTATTCTGGTATCACAGTGCCTCTCCCTATAGAATCATCAGCCAGAAACCTCTCTTGCAGTTTCTACTAAGAGCAGCCATAATCTCATTTTTATTGCCCAGAGTTTAAAAATGTTGTTGTTATAGTTTCCTAGAATAGAATTTGAGCTTTGGAAATTCCTACCCTTATACCTAAATATGGGATAATGTTTGGTGTTTAAAAAAATTATTTCAGGAAAAAGGTGAGAGATTTCTGTTTCCTTCTAGTGGCTGACAAATGGAAACCAGAAACTAAAAGGATATTCTTTTGATGTTTACTGATGAATTAATACTTACTAGGGTCCCTCATTTATGATGTTAGGAATTTTTGTGTTTTGTTTTGTTTTTTTTTTTTTATTTTACATTTTTTTACAGGATCATTTTAGGTCAGAGAAGTATGATCCATATAATCCATGCATATATTCAAGGAAACGTATATAATCTGCTGAGAGCACTAAAGTAGTAATCTGATGGAGAAGGAATATATATATATTTTTATTAGTGTGTAATTAATTTCTAGGCGGCTACCTGCTAAGCCTTGTGATGGATGGGTGGGAATCTACTCTCTTAGCGTTGAATTGATAGTTCTCTTTGATGGACACAGCAACCGACCACTTGGATTGGCACATACAGACTCGTTGCAAATAAGCACGGCCAATAAGTGCAGTAAAGAGGAGGGCGAGTCCTACTTGTCAGGGTTAGTTTTCTGGTTGGATTTTAAATCAGTCGTTTCGCTTAACTGTTTGTTTATTTACAATGTTTTTATTTCCGATTCCCGTGCCCCCACATCGCCCGTGTGCATGCCCAGGGCGGCCGCCTGGTACTCAGTCCCTTCGCGGCAGCTCCACTGCAAGCAGGCCCTGCCCCGGCTCCCCTCCTCCTTCGAAGGTCGAGGAAGGTGTGTCCCCCCCCCTCCATCTAGTCGTTTTGCCTCTGGCACTTCCATTTCCCAATGGTTCAGTCGAGGATAGAAAAGAGCCTCCTCTCATGCCTACCGCCACCGCACCAATCATCTGCCCTGAGGGAAGATGCTTTCGGGAGCCGGTACCAGCCCCCTCCCACCTCAGGAAATCTATCCACGGCGCTGGCAAAGGCCTCCTGCTGCCGCTCGTTCTCCTGTCCCGGGGTGAGGAGACACTTAGGTTTCTCCTCCAGCCTCGCTTTTGCTCGGCGAGGCGTGAGGCGGCCCCGCTACCCGCCCGGCCCAGCGGTCTCAGCCAGCACGTCCGCCCCACCTGCGCGTCTACAGTAACCCCTAAAGTCTCCCCTGTCCTAGAGGTACCTCCGGGCACCCTCGGCTTTACCTCACTGCGGGTTCGACCCCTCATGCCGCACCGACCGCCGCCGAACGGGAGGTGGGCGAGCGCAAGCAGGATGGGTTTTCTCTGGCTGACGCTGCGAGCGGGAAGGCGGTTCCTTCCCTCCCGTGTGGGACCGCCCCGGGCTCCCGCAGCTCCCTCAGCTGCTTCAGGCACTGGCCCCGCTCCGCACCTTGGCAGTTTGCTGCTTCGTCCTGGTGCTGGGTGATGTTGCTGGTTTCTGGTGCTTTACCTGTTTTGCGGGAGAGCGAAGGTTATGGTAGCCCCATCCCTTCACGGTCTCACCTGCTTGAACAGTGCTGCTTTTCCCGATTCCTGTCCCTGGATATGAAGAGGAAACGTCCCTTTTTAGGGTCCATTTTTTGCACCCAGTGAGTGTGTAATGGTGAGTGTCTCCACTTCCCTTCAGGTATATGTTGCTGTGGGAAACACTTTGTTACGGTTTTTCACAGTCCAAGTCTTGACTTCGTGGGTTTCTGTGTTCAGGGGTTTCTGTGAGTATTAACCTTCCCCAGGTTATTTTAGTGAAATAAACCTTTCCGTTGCTGTTATTTTTTTTGAAACATCTGTGTGAAAGTAACACTACCCAGAGGCATCAAGGTGAGTTTGTAATTTCGCTTTCTCAAAAGGAAACTGATGGGGACCCCTCCCCCTGACAAGTGACTTGCTGTCTTGTGTGTGAAGGGAAGATAATTTCTTCAACCACAGGATTAATGCGGTAAGGATAGTCCCTGAGATTTAAGGCTTTTCACGGCTCAGGTTGAAACTAGGTATCCAAACAATGGAGAAACTCTGTGCTGTGTCTTGTAAGTGCACCCAGGGTGGGGCAGATCTGAGAGGTTTCTTTTTTGTTGTTTTTTGTAATATTCATTTGCACTGTGTTTTTAAACAGACTTTTTAATCTACCAACACTGAAATTTAAAGTACAAGGGAGAGTGAGTAATATCTCACTAAAGAGAAGGTGAGTTTGTGGACTGTGAGACTCACCTTAGAAATGGTGTGTCTATGTCTTCCTTGAGCATTGATCTCCTTTTACTTTCTGTTAGTGTTTGATATAAGACTGTATCTTGTGGTTAAGCTGCATTTGGAGGACACCCATCTCATCACTTCTCATTCTATGGGTGATTCTTCAGTGTCCCTGATTTATAGGTGATCAAATTCTGATTAATTGTATCATGAGATATAATTATCGTGCCAGTTGCTCTCATACTTCTTGCTTTCACTGAAAGCTATAGAAAGGTGGCAAGAGTAGGGGCAGCTCTGATATCCTCCCTAATATTTTTAGCAGCTAAATACCAAGTGAGCACACTCAGCCATATTTGCATGTCAAGTATACCTGATCTTTAGAGAATCGGCTATTCTGCATGCATGGTTTTTTTTTAAAGAATGCTAAATGGTTGTCTTGCTTTAGAAAGATGATTCTTGCAGGCCTTTGAAGGATGACTAACAGAGAAGAGTGGGTTGTTCACCTCTTGAAGAGAGTAAAAAACCAGCTGGTATATCACTTCCAAAGATGACATATGCATCTCTTATGGTGTTTATTATATTTTTATCAACTATGATGCATTTGCTATGTTCTCAGTTTAATTTAGTTAGTAAGGTGCTTGGGATAAATATGGACAGGTTAGTCATATCCACCTAGGAAATATTACTGTGCTTAATTTTTTTTACTGTGACTGCTCTTTTATTTGTGGGCTTGTTTGTTTTCTTTAGTTTGAGGATTGCTTTAAAATATTTTTGCAATGTAAGTTTTAGCTTTTGAGTTATCTTGTATGTTCTTAGCAATGACGAGGTTGCTTCAGCTTATTTATTTTGCAACACTAATATTAGCTTGTATTTTCTACAAAGTCTTGACAAAAGGGCAGGAGTTACTTTAAAGCAGAATGAGAGTGTAATTTCTTTTCCTTTGATCAACTATGATTCTCAAAAGCTCAAATGAAATTCTCTGAATGAACTGGATAGTGCTGCTTCTGTGTGGTACTTCGAAGAAAATGCAAAAGCAGATCAGCAGAAACAGCATTTGCTGTTTTTTTCTGAAGAACTTGTTTTTTAATTGGTCACTTTTTGGTAATGTAATGTATTTTATAAGGAAATAATCTCTTTGAAATCAAGTGAGATGGATTTATGCCGGTTTGTTATAGCTTGTATGTAGGGTGTGATTAAGATTTCCTTGGCAAAGGGTTCTGGACTATTTGTGGAGCCAAACAAATTACATAAGCACAGATATCCAACATTTCTTTTAAAAACTGGAAGTGTCTTTGAATCAATGTGGCAGTGTAATATTTGTTATATTGTTGCACTCTTGGCTATTGAACTTGGGAAGTTCTTAGGATTCATTTGGTGATAGCTGTTTCACAGCCTAGGAGTATTTTAAATAGGCAGATTTTTGTTTTTAGGAATAGTTGTAACAATTAGGAAGAACAGCCTCATCTTCTGTCAATGGCAGTCTGCTGAGCTCTGACAAAGGACAGAACAGTAGCAAAGATGTTTTAATGCTTCTCTGGATAAGGCTATCACGCCAATTTTACTCATAGAACCAGGAATTCCTTCATGATACTAGAAGTGTAGACACTGACATGAACAGTTTGTGTTCATGGAATTATGTATCACTACAAACTCTTTCATTTGTAGTAAGAACAAAGAGGGAGAATTGTAATGTCAGAATTTCTGTTCTGCAAAATAGCAAATGAAATGTGCGTAAGAATTTCAGGTATTCATCAAATTGTAATTGGATGTGTGGGAGCCTTTGGTGCTTTGGATGGCTTCCTTAATGAACAAAGTACTTTCTACTTGGTGAAATTATCCCACTTTCAGCAAATACTGTCTGATTTTTAAACTTCTGCTTGTTGTGCTTATTATTCTGTCTCATTAACTGAAGTCACAGTGCAGATGTAGAATCATAGCATGGCTAGGGTTGGAAGGGACCTTAAAGATAACTTAGTTCCAATCCCCCTGCATAGGCAAGGACAACTTCACTTGATCAGGATAGAAATGGAAAATCATGAGATACTTCTTTAGAGATAAACCACATATCTCAAATGATGTGGGAAATGCCATGGAATCAGGAATGGAGTAAAAAGATTGGTGAACAATAAATTGTATAAGTTATGTGTGCTGCAGTGATGTACTGTAGTTAACTGGGATAACTGGAATTGAGATAGGAAGTTACTGAATAAAGCAGTGTCTGTAACAATTGACTAGCTGGATATAGTATGCAATCTATTTCGAAGGGAAATTCCTTTGTTCCTTCATTCCTTCCTGAATTTAGCTCCACAGATTGTGTGTTGCACAGAGCATGTGATATGTGGCTCAGATCACTTGGGATAAATGTTGACTTAATGTCCATACTACTCTACTGATTTAGAGGCTGACAGAACACATGTAGGCAACTTCATTGCCAATTCTAATGGAGGTTTATTGTGTCCTTACTAAGTGCTATAAAATGTGACAGCCATTTGGATTGTCTTACTGCAAAAATAGCAAGTTGAATGGACTTGGGTACCACAGCATCTGAAATCTCAGGATCATAATTATATTTGTCAAATGTGAGTTGAATCCTGTTGGAGATTGTGCTGATGCTTCTTCCGTTTTCCATATTGTTAACTTCTCAGGATCAATAATATTAACTTGATATTAATATTAACTTGTGGGTAATCTGTTAGGACACATGTCTTTACGCCTATGGTATGTGCAATGTCTGAATCATTAAATAACTTCACAAAACAGCATAGGTTTTTGTTTAGGCTGTGTCGGTGTGGACTTTGACTTAAAACAGTTTTCTGTAGTGTGTTGTTTTTCAATAAGAACATTGAGGAATATAGTTCTTATAGTTAATATTTTTTGCACAACTTGGATTAGTGGACAAATACAACATGGTAAAGCATAATTGGTTTTTTGTTGATTGATGTAAAGTAATAGTGCAAGAAATGGGTACTCAGATGCTTGTCTGGAAGATGATTTGCTGTGTAAAGCATGGTGTTTTTTTGATGACTAAGTATTGGCAGTCATTATGTACCTTAGTTCCCTTTATGTATCTTTTCCACAGACCTCATTTGAAATCTGTTCAGACAATTTTTTTTTTTTAAGAAAAGCAGTGGTAACAACTTTGATCATCAACATCAAATGTTCATGTCAGATGCCTGTGACAACTTACAAACTGTGTGTTAATTGACCTCATACTCAGCTAACGTGGGCTTAGCATCATGGCAAAGTTGGAAGATTAGGTTGTGTTATGAAGGTGTTAACCAACCAGGTAGTTGAGGAACTCTTCTACCATTTCTTTGAATAAATAAATTAAAAGGTAATTTCAGAAGAGCAGTGTCTTCTAAGAGTTCTAAGGTGCTGCTTCTGTGCTGAAATGAGAAGTAATCTGCTACATCATTTGCATCTCTTACAGACCCTCTAAGTTCCTTAGAGAACTTTGATCTAACATGCCTGAGGCACAGCTGGATTCTTTTTTTGACATGAGCCTAAAACATGTGCACATCCTTGTATCCTAGTGAAGAGAACAGAGAGGAGGGCTGTTCTGCATGGTTTTGAGTTCTGATGTGTTCAAAGCATGCTGAATGCTTTGCTCTGTAATTTGAATACATACATCACTACCGTGAAACCAAATAAATGTAAGATGCATAGTAGATACTTAGGACTGCTAAACTGTAAATATCCCACCATTTTTTTAGAAGACTCAAATACTGGAAGTTATACAGCTAGTCTTAATGACTATTCTGTTGCTTCCTTATGAGGTTATTTTTAAGCATAATCCAATGTGCTTAATTTTAAGTCTAACTTCTAAATTGAAATAGTTAACTGGGTCTATAAAAAATACAATGCTTCTGTAAACTGTTAGACTTTCTAGTTAGGTAAATTTCAGCAAAAGCAAACCGATGTTGTGCTAGGCATTAGGCAGAATCTTTAAGTAATCCTTGAAGAATGAAAAGTGGTGGATACTTTAGCATGTTATTATTGTTCTCCAAAGTGAACTATTTTAGTAAAAATGTAAGACATATAATTTTTTGTTGTTGTTTAATAATAATTAAACTAAAAGAACTGTGTCTGGCTAACCAGGTGTCTTAGAATAATCCTCCACAAAAGGTTTGAGTTTGCAAATGCAGATTTGCACTAATAAATGAGATTTCTTACCAACAAAGAAATTAGGCAAATGATTAACAGCTCTGAGATGTAAGGTACCATGAATACAGACTAGATACAGCTTTTAACATGCAAAAGACACCTGCATACGTGTTAGGAGTAAATGTTAGGAATTATTTCTTTGGTAAGAAAAAAGCCTGCCAAACCTTTAGAAACAACTGTTTATCCTGAGAAGATCATTGTGGTGCAAAAAAGTCAAGAAAACAAAAAAAACTCAAGAGGTGCAGACAGTGTTTTAGAATGTGTTTCTATCACTTACTACTTGTTCCTAACATCACTCATACTCCCACTGCCCCTAAGAAATAGAATTATAACCTTAGAGGCATGGTGTGAGCAGGTAGCTACCAAAACAACAACATGATGAGCTCAGGACTGTGAATTTTGATCAATTAATACTGAGGTAGTTTACCTTGCAATTTTGAAACTCTTAACACCACTTGTAAACCCTTGTACTTATTATTTTAAACAGAGGGTGATGCTAAACATCCCTGCTTCTGGTGATTCACCATTAGATCAGAATTAACTTGCATAGTGATATGTAGTATGCATAGGAAGATAATCTGTTATGCCAGCTGTACTTGGTTGTGTATGTGGCTAGAATTGCCAGATATACCATACCACCTTGTATCTTTTTAAAAATGATGTGTGTTCTCTGGAAAAACCAATAAAAAATAGAAGTGATTATTGCACCATTGCATGGATATAGAATGCTTTTTTTGTAGTGAACTGTCTTCATGTCCTTGGTATTTGACATAGCAGAATAAAAATAAAATAAACCGAATCTTAAATTTCTCACCTTCCTTAAGCATCACCAGGGAGACTCTCTTTTGTCACACTCGGAGTGCAGGAAAGAATTATTTTAGTGGAAGTGTTAGAGATACAATATTTTGACAACAAAGAGAGACCGAACTTAAAAGTTATAAAGAAATGGGGGTGTTATTTGGTGAAGCTTAAATATTAATTCTATTTAAAGCTCACTTCTAATTCATATTATGCTTTCAAACTTTTGAAACAATTACAGTGCCTCTGACATTGTAATAAAAAGTACACTGAAAAACAGTATTTCTATTGAATGCTAATCTTGTTTGAAAACTCTGAAACTAGTAGTTTTAGTTTGGGTGGATTTTTTGCCTGAGTCATTGGGAAGCTGCTATGGTAACCAGGGCAAATTTTTGTGACTCTTCAAACTGGTACGAGTGGTTTGGATCTTCCTGCTTCCTCCTTCACTTCTTTTTAATCTGTTTGCAGAGAGACACATTACTACATTAACTATTAATTGGTTAATCTTTTCTGGGACCCAGTCGTCTGATGACATTTGTATACAAGAGAATTAAAAAGGGATCATTGATGCTTCACTTAAATATACTTCAGAGCAATATAACTGGCAATCCTGCTAATTCAGTCAGAACCTCTTGTTTTTCAAGAGCTTTATTCCTGCTTTTTTTCAAGTATTTCCATTGCTGGGTTTTTCTGATTGTGTGGTAAGTATTAATTGCTGTCACTGCACCCAACAAGGTTAGAATGCCTGACAACTTTATTTTCCATTTCTGTCATTAGATGCATATTCAGCAGTCATCCCTACTTTATCCCTCTTATACTACTTCTTTTGTATGCAATAGAAATGAAAGGCAGGCAGGCATAATGAACTATTCCTGTGATGTGATAAATGCCAATTCTTTGGTTTAGTATTGATGGGAGTTCAGGGGCATAATCAACTGGCAAGATCATAACACACTTCGAATCTAACTTTGTATACAACTATATATGTACTTTTTTAATAACTAACTATAAGAGAAAGTAGATAGATAATGATTATTGACAAGTAAAAGAAATTTATTGTGCGGACTACACTAAAACTTGTATTTATATTCAAAATACAGATTCAGGACACTCAAAAGCAACATAATTTTCATTTAGGTTCCTTTAAGGTGGTCATGCATATTATGTTTTTTCAAAATTCTTAGTAGTAAAGTAGTAGGAAGAAATGAGTGTTTTTTTTCTTACAGATAAAAGATGCATGGGGGGGGGGAAAGCAATTTGATCAGTGTAAAAAGTAGGAATACTTTCATGGCTTCTGTGTACAGATACAGTATGTGTGTGGTACGAGTGTGTAAATGATTCCTTAATAAGGTTACTGTTTTTCAGGATGTCTGTTCATTGAACAGAACTTTTTCTGTGAATCTCCTTCCTTTGTGATGCCTCAAAATGCAGAGACACAATATAGTGGTGTTTTCTTCTGCATCATCTCGTGTTGTGTTTTGTTGCTTTTGGTTTATATCTGGGGAGCTGTGTAATACTAAGCAGTTGGAAGCTGTTGAGGATTTTAAAAATCCTGCTGATGATTTCTGCACTTAGCTGTCACTATATATTATTTGGGGAGGACAGCTGTAAGGAAAGGTTTACCTTAAAGTTTTCAGTAGTATTACAAACGTTTAAGCTCTTGGCTGAATGTTAATGTTGGCAAGTACTAGTGCAAAGCTATTAAGCATTTGGCTAATACCCAGCCTTACTGCTGACTAGGTGATTCTGGCCAGAGGAGGAGACACAAAAACTCTAAATTGGTCCTGAGCTTTCTAAGCATAATTGTCAGGATTCAGTCTTTTGCTTGTTTGTTTTTCACTCCACTACCTGTATCTTGGTTGTTGTCCTGGCCCTACTATATTTCCCTGTGAAGATAGTGTAAACAAGATACATTGTCATGAAGTAAGGAAATGGCTCTGTGTTCAAATACTGGTTATCAAGGGATGATGAGGAAATGATAACTGATCCTTATGAAACTGGTAGCATGCCCCAGTATAATGATGAAAAACACAACAAACTCCCCAAAAAACGAGGAGAAGGGAGAAATCAAGTCTTTTTATCCCTTACTAGAAATATTGTCTGTTCTTTGTTCACATTGGTGATGTGAAACGTAATTTCCCTGTGGTTAAAAGGACCCTTTACTCAGGAAGCGCACTGATTACTAAATCTACTGTCTGAATATTTGCTTAGGTTGTTTTCTGTCATTGGAATATCTCATGAAGAAGGGCTTGCTGCGTTTGTTTTGGTCTCTGGCCCTACTGAAATTTTTCTGCATTTCTTGGGATTTTTCTCAGCATAGTGTGATTTAATATATTATTTCAGTCAAGTTGTTAAATATGCTGTGTTATTAGCCACACTGAGTGCCATCCAGCACTGCTTGCTAGTGAAACCTCAGGGCGAAGCTGGTGAGAACTCTGTGTGTACTGTTGCTACATGCAGAATTGGTAGCAAAGTTCACGCTGTTCCTTGTGACAGTTTTACAGTACCTGTAATCTGTTTCACTGTAAGCAGTGAAAATCAGAAATGATGGGGTTCTGTGAACTCAGTATTAGAAGAAAACTGTAATTATGTGAAATGCTTTTGGAAAGAAAATTGAGATAGATCTTCCATTAGGGTCGTATTATAATTCTCTGTATTAAATTTTGATACAAATAAAAGGAAAATAAAATGCAATGTCAAAGACTTAACCAGTTTGGATAATGTGACCTTACAATACTGTTGTCTGCAGAGTGCATTAAAAAAATAAATTGTTGAATCACAAATATTTCAGTGTAGCACAATGCTGTGCCTTTCACTTATGAATCTTGAGGTTCATGACACCAGGTTGTTGTTGTGAAGAATGGCCTCTGTGTATAGTAGTAGTTGAAACATGTGGAAACAGCTAATTCAGGTGCATACCAATAATTCAGATGAAACAAAAATGACCATGCTGGCTGTTAGGGTGATGGAGCACTGGAACAGGCTGCCCAGATTGTTTGTGGAGTCTCTATTTCTGGAGGTGTTTGAAAACCACCTGGACATGTTCGTGCATTCTAGAAGAACCTGCTCTAGCAGGATAGTTGGACTAGATGGTCTCCAGAGATCCCTTCCAACCCCCCACCATTCCGTGATTGTATGGAAACATAGGCTATACCGAGCAAATTTTAGAAATCATATAAGCCATGTGGTAAATGATTGTGTGGGGTAATGAGAGGCCAGCGGAGGGCTCAGCATACTTCTTGCCTCCTAACATCATTAGTATCCATATTCTAGGCTAATATTGTTGGTGAGGATTTAATCTACTACAGCTTATTAAAAATATGACATCATAATCATCCTTCTGTCTGCCCCTGCATCAACACTTTAACAGCAAATGTAGAACAGATGTTTTAAAACACTGGAAAAGAACTGTCTCTAGATAATGAGGATGCCTTGAGGATATGGTTAAAGGTTACTGGATTTAATAAATGGACCACCAATTTAATTAATACCACATATGGTCAGATTTGTTGGAAAAAAAAATCTGTTGGCCTACCTAACCCTCAAGTCCTGTTGTATCTTTATATTTATGTTGTGTACAGTTCATAAACTTGACGTTTGGTAAAACTAGGCTTGGAGGGGGATGGAGATACAGCTGGACTCACTGGACATGGGGATTGTTTGCCATTGTTAAGAGGAGAGGCTGCAGGTTCAGCAGAAATCTGTTGCTACTGGTGTTTGTAACATGGAGTAGAATTGGGATCTCTGTTGATGAGACCTATGGAGAGGAGCAAAGGGCTTCTGTCACCTTAGAAAATAGGGTAGGGCAGAAGTAATGTTATTAACAACAAATATTATCAAAGTAGTACTTAATTGTTCTGAGATGTAACACATTATAGTTGTTTAGAAGGAAATTTTAACTCAAATTAGCTTAGTTTTATTGTTAATATTTCTTACTCAATTATGTTTTTACTGGTTACTGAACTATTAGAAATACTGCCTCCTTCATAATGTTTCCTATTCTAAAACCTCTTTGTTATTCTAGACCAAAAATAAAACCTTTTTTCATTTTTCTGTTTAGTTTAATATTACTAGAGAATATACGGAACTGTTGAAATGCTGTCTTTTTGGATCTTAATGTCAACAATAGATATTTTTTCTTTTATATAATTCCTTGTGATTTGTTGTTTAAGTCCATTAACATATTAGCTACAATGTGATTTGGGGCACATGTGTTCTATTGCAATGTAATGTTTGTTATCTGAGTCAAGCAAGAAAATGAACAGAATTCCATTCTGTATGGAATTAATTTAAAAATACATTTTTAACTAGTCACCCTAAGTGCAAAATGTATAGTAAACTTTATCCTTAAAGCAGTTATTCTAGGAAGTAGATTAATTTGTTTTTGTATATATGCTGATTACTTAATCTTCCAAGATGAAAATTTATTTAATTATTGTCTTTTTTTCAGGTCTCTGACTTTGGAGGAACACTACATTTTTGCTTACTGGAAGAATGCAGTGATACTGCCAGTATTTCTAGCCAGAATTAAAAATTTAATAGTCAACTTTAGTGTTACTAATTTCTTACTAAATTGTACCTCAAAGTAGAAGAAAAATGTACGGAAGTGCAAGAACAATCAGCAACTTAGAAGGAAGTCCCTCCAGGTCTCCTCGCTTGCCAAGATCTCCTCGCCTGGGCCACAGGCGAACGAGTAGTGGAGGAGGAGGAGGAACTGGTAAGACATTATCAATGGAGAACATCCAGTCCCTTAATGCAGCCTATGCAACATCTGGACCAATGTATCTGAGTGACCATGAAGGTGTAGCTTCTACTACTTTCCCAAAGGGCACAATGACTCTTGGAAGGGCTACAAATCGAGCTATGTATGGTGGTCGAGTCACAGCTATGGGGAGCAGTCCTAATATTGCTTCTGCTGGACTTTCGCATACAGATGTCCTTTCTTACACTGATCAGCATGGAGGACTGACTGCATCTTCCCACCACCATCACCATCAGGTTCCTTCTATGCTGAGACAGGTTAGGGACAGTACCATGTTAGACTTGCAGGCTCAGCTTAAGGAACTACAAAGAGAGAATGATCTACTCAGAAAGGAACTAGACATTAAGGACAGCAAGCTGGGATCCTCCATGAATAGCATCAAAACTTTCTGGAGTCCTGAGCTAAAGAAAGAAAGAGTGCTGAGAAAAGAAGAAGCAGCCAGAATGTCTGTTCTTAAAGAACAAATGAGAGTTTCCCATGAAGAAAATCCCTAAAGTCACTCTGAAAGTTTCTTTCTGTTCTGTTCTGTTTCTTTCTAACTGCTTGATGTTTTGCTTATAGTAGTGTGTCCTATGCTAGAACATGTTTGGCATTTACAAGAAGAATTGTAAATCTTGATTTATCTGCCTCTGGCTGCTAAATGTTAGGAAAGCACATTTTAATAAGAGTTTGAATGCAGGTTATAATTTCCTTCCTGCAGCATTTGTTCACATTATAGTTGAAGAGAATAATTGTTTTTTACTACCCATTTTCTTATTTTTTAGAGTTTTTCGAGTGCTGTTTTTGCAGTAATGGTCTGAATATACTTAGCAACATTTTCTGAAGAGGTAAATGAAGCACCTTTGTAAAAAGACAAATAAGCATGCAGAGGCATATTTTATATGATCTCTATAGGGATTTAGCCACCCAGTTAAAAGAAAATAGGATATTAGATACTCTATGCAACGTAGCATAATTTTATATGACTGAGTAAAGCTGAGGTTGTGTTTTCAGCAATATTTCAGAGACCTGTATCTTAGACAAAAAGCATCTCGTAAATATGTGCATTTAAAATACTAATCACAAGATTATTTCAAGTTCATAAAAAGATTGAAGTATTTTTATCAGAATGAGTACAGTTATAACATCAAGCTTTGAGCTATTTTACAAACCTATACAAAACAGTGGCAGAGAATAGATAAAAAATTTTCCCATATTGCTGTCTCCACACATTTTAGCTGCTCGTCTTATTTTAAGCTGCTCCTTTTTAGACCATCTGTTAACTTTCCCTAGACAAAAACACAATCCTGTGTTTCTCTCACTTCCAGATTCCCAATCTAAACTACTTTGCTGACAGGCATCAAACACTGAAATCTTTAATTTACTTCCAAGTTTATGATTATAAATGCTTCTTACTAGACTTTCCACCTCTAAGACATGACATGAACCCAAATATTTGTGGAATTAACAATGTTGATAACAGTTATTTAAGGGGAAGCTGATTTGTTCTTGATCAGTAATTCAGTACAGTAAATTGACTTATTATTTTCTTGTACAACTGCTGTATCTAGACTGACAGCAGTAGTTACCAAATTTTATAATAGGTATGTTGGGATACTGCTGGAACAAATATTATCAAAACCTTGTTTGGTGGAGGTTCCACTTTTCAAAAGCTTTACTGCTTAGACATTGTAATTGTGAAGGTGTTACCTTAGCAGTAGTAGGTATATGTATATACAAATACACTGTTTTCGTAGCCCTTCTTATGGAAATGTCATGTTTATGTCTTGTATTGTATTAAGTATTTAGAGACTTTGTCACCTGCCCAAGTGTTTGTTGTGCATTTGTTTTTTTTCTAATAGCTGTTTCCTCATCTTGAGGGTAAATCAGTAATTCAGTTATGAGCACTCCTATTTTTTCATTAATTTCATAGATTATATAATTTTATTATTTAAAAAAGTACTCTTACTTTCTTGTAAGGGTGAACCTAACAAAAGACAAAAAGAATCTAGTTTATCCTATTTGTATGTTTAACATAAATCTTAGTCTGTAATAAAAAGAAGGCTGTGTAGCCCAGTATTCCATTTCTTAAAATGGCAAATCTCAGATTACACCTACTCTACAGCAGTATCTCTGCTGAATACTTACTGTGATCCAGCTACATTTTCTCTGTGCTTAATAACTCTTGGTGGACTCTTTGAATTAAGCCAGGTGTTTCCGAGCCTGTGTAAAATACAGGTGCCCACAACTTTTTCTGACAGTGAATTTTGCAGTTTAAAACCAAATTAATGTGACATATTGACAATTTTTGGACTTTGGCTGGGATTTCCTGCTTCTTGTGCTGCAAGAAACTTCAGTTGATGTCTGGTGCCAGTCTCAATGCCATCTCTGTGATTTTATAGGAGACCATTGCCACATCCCTTCTTCAGCTCATTCCCAGACAGGAGAATCTTAGCGTGTGTAGTAGTTCCTTTCATAAAACCATGACATTTCTTTGATACTTCTCAATCTTTTTGAGACCTATACCTTTTTTTTTGTTTTTTTTTTGGTAACCAGCAGATGTAAATAATAATGCAGATGTGAAATGTGTTGTGTTGATGTTACAGTGTTTATTACTTTGTCTATGTCTATCCCAACAATTCCCATAACTCAATTTGTTATTTCTAGTTTTGGACCACATATGTTTTAAATGAGTACTAAGATAATATTCTAGTAGAAATATTTATCATAGCTGAAGAGTCTCACTAGTGCTTATAATCAGTTTATATCCCAGCATTTTATGCATGAAATGTAGGATTATTTTACCTTGCATATAAATTCACAGTGATCTCCCTGAATTTCATTTGTCAGCCCTCACCTCATTGCTTAGTCTAAAAAAAACCTTCTTTGCATTTGGCTTTTGTCTTTACAACCCTGATCATGAGGAAAATTAGTCATCTTACTGGTCTCTGGGTTACTTAGTTTATGTCAGCACAAAGCCCTGCCACAGGTTCCAGCAAAACTCCACAGGGGCCTTACTTTAGTTTTATGACTTGACTGCGGGTTTCTGCCATTTCCTTTCTTGTAATCAAATATTTATGCATGAAGGAACCAGCCTTCTTATCTAATTGCTGCTTAGTTTTCTTGTAAACATTTAGGAAGAAGGCTTTATGGAGGAAGAGCTTTGGAAGTATGAGCTGTGTCAGTCAGTTTCAGTCTTACTTATCCAGATGGTTATTGATCCATTGAAATAACTAATTTCAATTAAAATGATCAGAAAGCCATAACCTTAAAAAACAAAAAGGTGGTGTGCCTTATCACATCAACACTAAAAAGTGATAAATATATTTTTGTGTATCTGAAGGTTACTTGCTTACGAAACTTCTTTTCCTAAAGACTGAGATGTTTTTTACCGAACCATGGATTGGCTGTGGATGGGTGGATTAAGCCTGAATGGGGTCCTCAGTCTCATGGTGAACTTTGGTAACTCCCGGGAGACTGGAGAAGGGCAAGTGTAGCTCATGGGGGAAAAAAAATGGAGTGGAGTGGGAAATGAGTGAATTATATGCTTTGATAATTTTTATTGCAGTTTCTGGAAAAATATTGGAGGAAAAATGAAAATTATTTGTATTATCTATTTATACTAACTATTATTTATATTTAAAAAGCCCATTAGCTATTTCTAACCTGTAAGAAATATGGGGAAAATATTTTTAAAAGGACTAACACTATGGATCTGTCAAAAGTGATGTCAAATAAGCCTGATTTTTCTTGGGTGACAAGAAGATGGGCTTTATGCATAAGGGAAAAACAGGAGTCACCTACTGACATTAGGAAATCTTTTTATGCTTTCTCAGAAGGCTTCAGTTAGGAAGCTGGTGGGAAGCATATGAGATGAAATTGCTGTTACATGGATGACTATGTGATTGGAAGAACTACATGAAACTGTAATGATCAATGATTCATGATGAAATCGCAAAGATGTCTAGTAGGATCTAGTACAGATCTGTCATGTGCTTGAAGCTTTTGTCAGTGTTCTGAATCATAGATATGTATCGTGTACCCAGATAAACCATGGTGGAAAAAAAGGTTATAAATGAAAAGAAACTGGCAAACTGAAGAAATGGGCTGAAAAGCTAGGATGTGTTGCAACAGAAAATTGATAAATACTAAATGCCTTTCTGTTCTTCATATTTTGTGATGCATTTTCATTTACAGAATATTAGGGGTTGGAAGGGATGTTTGGAGATGATCTAGTCCAACCAACCTGCTAGAGCAGGTTCTCCTAGAGCAGATCATGCAGGAACATGTCCAGATGGAGTTTGAATGTCTTCAGAGATGAAGACTCCACAATCTGTCTGGGCAGCCTGTTCTACTGTTACCCTGTTACACAAAAAGTAAAGAAGTATTTCCTTATGTTTAAGTGAACTTTCTGTTTTACTCTTTGTGACCACTACCCCTTGTCCTGTCATTTCATACCACTAAGAGTAATTTGACTGCATCCTCACACAATTACTAGAATCATATAACCATAGAATCATTAAGGATCAGAAGGGATCTTGAAAGATCATCTAGTCCAATCCCCCTGCCACAGCAGGATCACCTAGATCAAGTCACACAAGAACACAGCCAGGCAGGTCTTGAACATTTCCAAACAAGGAGACTCCACAGGCTACCTGGGCAGCCTGATCCAATGTTCCATTACCCTCACTGTGAAGANCTCACTGTGAAGAAGTTCCTTCTGATATTTACAGGGAACTTCCTCTGTTCCAGCTTGCACCCATTGCCCCTTTTCTTCTCACCAGATGACACTGAGAAAAGCCTGGCTCCATCCTCCTGACACCCACTCCTCACATATTTATAGACATTAATGAGATCACCCCTCCAGCCTCCTCTAAGCTAAAGGGACCCAGTTCCCT
>VZRI01008098.1:7469-40112 GCA_013397515.1 Upupa epops | reverse complement strand
GAGTCCCCACACTGGGACTGAAAAGCTGTGGAGATGCGGTACTGATGGGCATAGATTAGTTGTCACCTGGTGTGTTGGGGTCATGGTTGGACTCCATGAGCTTAAACGTCTTTCAACCTAAAGGATTCTGTATTTCTCTCTCTTTCTTGGATTTATATCTCTCCATCTGTTTAAGCAAGAAGGTGTTTACCTCTTTATGAATGTAGAATGTTGCCTCTTACACATGCATGGGAAGGTCCATTTCCTCACCTACCCCATCATCCAGGGCTCTGCTGGGTTGGGGTTGAATCTGCGCTGGGTCCAGCCGTCCACACAGCAAGCTCTTAGCCCCAGCTTCAGGTAGAACAGAGCTTCAACGTCAGTAGTTTCTGGATCTCCCCACTTCTGGTGAGCTCAGAAATGGTACCAGCAGAATTTGAAGGCATCTCACAGGTCTGGTGGGCTCCATCGCTTCTCTTTGGGAGCTGGGAACATGATGGACAGAGTGCACTATCAAGAAAATAAGGTAAATCATGACAGCAAATAGGGTTTTCATTTCCATGCAAAGTTTCTACCTTTTACAAGGAAATGACCTTCTTTCATTGTATTTTTCCTATGGCCTAGAAATGAAGCAGCAGTAGAAGGAAGCCCATCATCCAGGAGAGATGTGCAGTCACATGCTTGTGGTTCCTCACCCACATCAAAAAGAGGATGGAGAGAACCCCTTCCCTGTTCATCTTGGAGCCCAGCAGCTCTCCTTGCAGGGATGTGTACTGGGGTGAATGCACAGCAGCATCTGCCTGTGGGTTTGGCAAGCTTTGGGATTACAGTAATTCTCTGAGCACGCTGTGGGTCAGGAGTCAACACTGCCTTGGGAGCATGATTACCAGAGGCTGTAAAAGAGGCAAGGAAGGGTTTTTTCCATCTCTTACCAGCCTGTCAAAGGAGATGTGGTTTATGTCTGTGGACCAAAGACTGAAACAGGAGATCAGGATTTATTTGGGAAATTAAAGCTCTCTATATACTCATTCAGGTTTGTTGTTGTGGGGTTTTTTTAACTTTGCATTCCTGCAGTCTATTTATCTAATCCTTTTGTATCTATTCATCTATCTATCTCTGTTTATCTGGAAGAACTTTCAGTATAAATCTATGCCTGTTCCTTTCTGCATTATCTTTCTGGCCCTTATATATCACCATCAATCTAACCACTAAGTCTCCCTTTCTCTCCATCTTTTTGGAATACTTTTTGTCTTTTTGTTCATTCTTATTTCTCACTCTACCTGCTGCAAGATGCAACTTTCCCCAGCCATGGCCATCATTCCTCTGGAGCAGAACATTTTAAGAAATGAGTCATTAGAGAGGGATTCGATTGATTATGCATTTGAGGATGTGACATGGAGCTGGGGCACATCCCTGTGATGGAGGAACAACAGTGACTGTCAGGTATGTGAAGCCCTGGTGAGACCTCACCAAGTCTTCATGGTTTTGAGGAAAGGGTAAGTCTTTCTCTCCAAACTCTCACTGGGGTTGCCGACTACAGGTTGGGTTGCTTTCAAGCCATGTCCCTCCACCTCCTTACCTCTGCCAGCATGACTCAGAGTCATCTTGCATTCCTGGCAGGTATCGCTCCCTCATCAACTCTCCACCACACCAAACAGCTTAAGTACTCGTAGATAAGCAGCTCAGTGCTGAAGGGATTGGCAGGCAATGAAATAATTTTTTCATGCCACATCTCATGTTGCGCTTGATTAATTTTGTTGTCAGTGTATGGTGATTTTGTGCTGAGGTCTTGTCCCCACTGTTTAACCTTCTTGACACCAGCATGGTCAGCCTGGAGCAGGAGGTTGTCTCCATTGTTAGCCCAGATCAGTGCTTTTTCCTCCTGGGGAGGGTGAATCAACCGATTCAAAGTCTTAGATGTTTTCTTTGGACACAGACTTTATTGTCCTTTCCACCATTGCAGGTGATGCTGCTTCAATATAGTTTTCCAAGGTTCCTGGTTTGTTTCTCTCCATTATATGGTCAAATGCAGATAAAAGCAGCTTGGCTGGACCTCGTTTGCTCAACGTCTTCTTGAAAAGCATCACCAGCCATGGAAAGCCTCGTGTGAGTTTGATTTTGAAGACATGGATCAAGTCCTTCAAGAAGCCAATTGGACCTGCACATCCCTTTCCTCTTTTCAGCAACAGTTGTCTCTTCTTCATGGCCATTTCTTCCATTGTAGAGCTCCTCTGAGACTTCTCTCAGGAAAACAAGGTATACTCGTTGAAATCACTTCCCATATGTAAGCTATTAGCATGAATTTCTCATTAAAAAAAAAAATAACAAAAAACCAAATACCCGGGGATTTATCATCTTTTTTTCTGTGTTGTGATGGAAGCCAGAACGCGTAAGAGGCAACACATATTCACTAGATAATTAGATTGAAAGCAAACCTCCCCTCTGAAGACAATGAAATGACAAAAGGGATCAAGGTCTCTGGGAAAATTTAATCCTTCCCTTTTTTCCATTTCTTCTCAGGTTATTTCACTTTGCTGTTAAGAAATTTGATTTGCTGATGAACAGGAGAGGAAGCTTCCAGACTCAGAAAAATACCCATTTGGGTTATGTGAGGACAAGCTATGAAAGATTCAGTGGCTACAAACCCCAAAGGTAGAGATTCCCCTGTGTATTAGCATGGGACCCAGGCTTTTTGGTGGAACAAAGATGATTATACTGTTCTTCTATCACCAGAGACATCCTGCAGCCACCCTCAATACCAGCAGATGAAAATGGTCCTTACCCTAGCACCTGTTCACCCAAGCCTGCCTGCACCACTTTGACTACAGCCACCTTGGGGGAACCTGTCCATCTATATCACTTGAGGTCTTTAGAAGACTCTTTGGGGTAAGTAATTTTATCTTTCATAGAGCTGTTTGGAAGGGTCTCCACATCTTCATGATCCAGGCAATAACCCAGGAGGATCTGTCCAAATTGGTTGTTTCTGCTATATGCAGAGGTGTCGTACAGCCTTGTGGCAAGAGAAGGCCACACAAGAGGACCTCTCCCCTTATGGTATGTGCTTCATGTGAGGCTATTTGATTGTGCATGGGATGGTCCTCTCCAGAAGAAAGCTTCCTCTCAATCACAAGGAGATCCAACCTGCATGGGACCTCTGCATGGAGGTTCTCATTGGTGCAGGAGCCCTTTCTAATGAAAATCTCAAGTGAAAAGCTCCCCACTGTAGTGTGGAGACCTGTGTCTTTCTCCCTTTAAAATGCTGCTTCTGCCTCTGGTTCCCTACCTTGGCACTTGGTGGTCAGGTGATGACAGATCCCTTCACAGCTGATGGACAGCTGACAACCACTGGCTGATGCCATCTCCTGTCTGAGAAAGTGGTGAGACCTCCTGGCAATGCCCTTGCACTTGTATATTCAAATCCTCTCAGGACTGAGCACATGTACCCCAGACTCAGGAAGTCTTTTGGATGATCACAAGAAGCCCTTAATTGCCTCAGCTGTTGGAAGTACTTCATTGATGCCCATCAGGAAAGGTTGCACAGTTTTTGCCCAGAGTTCTGCAACTAGAAGCACTCAAGACAGCCTGACCAGCAGAAACACTGAAAAATGCCTCTCAGTAACTACCATGAGCTGAGCCACCCATGGGTGCTCCAGCCATGCTGTAGAAAACAAACCACATTTTGTCTGCCCTGCCAGCAGGGTGTTCTTAAGCTGGAGAGATGCAATGTCCCCATGCCCCTCACAAAGCCACGCTGTGATGCTGTTGTCCTTCACCCCCTCCCATCTCAACTCTTCCCAAGTCTGAGATGGGCATCATTACCAATGAGGCTCGAGGTCTGCCACATCCAGGGATATTGTAAGAGTCAGTCAGAATTGTCTCAACATGGTAGTCATGGACTTGGACACTAAGTTACAATAAGGTACCCCAAAACTCATCCAAAGGATGGATCTGTGTGATATTGAACCTGCGTGGAATGTGGTCTCTATGGGACTGCTTAGTACTGTGCCAGAATGGATGCAGTCTCTATGGTTACACTTTGGAAGGGAGAACTGCATGGTACAGAGGGTACTGTAGCATTGACCTGTTACCTAGATATGATGCTAACCTTAGACCATATAGTTACTATTGAGAAAGGCTGATCACAACTGCCTCCTCAGTATCAATCAAGACACTGTGAACTCCAAGTGAACTTTGCTCATTTTAATGTCACTATAATGCCAAAACACACCTTCTGGCCAAAAGCTACCTGCCTTCAGGGAGAGCATGCCCTCAGACACTCCTGTCTGGGCATGCGGAGAAGCCTCCCTCAAGAAGGCAGAGGTGGAGGGAGCAAGATGTGCTGCTTACGATAAAAGATGTCTTCTTAGCAGCTGATCTTCGAAGCTTTCCCACCAAGGATTGCAAGATTAGAAGGCCATCAGGCCACTGCCTGGACCTGGGACCTAGAGATGCCTGGGACCCTGTGGTAGTAGTGATTATCTTCTTCCCCCTCCTTTCTTTACTCTTTCTCCCAATTTCCATCACTCATTCTGTCTATTGCTGCTGCTTTATGGGCAAAACAATAAAAGTTCACTGTTGAACTGAAGCAGAAGCCCCGTGGCATGGTCATCTTGTTTTGTATTTTGCATGTCAAGATCACGTTAAAAGAACCATGACCGATGTGTTGGCAGGAGGGAAGGCAGCCCAATGCAACACAGCAGTGAGCAGGAGCTCCTATGATGTGGACCCTTCACTTCCCCTCCCTGGGCACCCCTCAACACAGCTGCATCATGCTCAAATGAGAACTGCTCCACCTCTTTCTTGCCCTGCTCATCAAATTGACCTTTCATTGCTCCCTAAGGAAGGGATTAGCTAATTGCCACAGTCATGCTTTGGACATAACAAAGCTGCACAGCTGCACCCAGACCTGATAGAGGGCTGTGTCCTAGCCATGCTCCAGTGCGGGTCATTGTGGAGCAGAGCAATGTCTCCCCAGGCCTTCCCTGCAGGACAGCATCAGGAGTGTTATTTCTTGCTTCCCCTCTGCATACAAGTGAATCTGGGAGGACCAGATCCCCACCACAGTGCCTGCCTGCCTTAAAAATGAGATTTTTTTTCCATTTTCCATAGAAGACTTTCCTTCTTTCCTTCTTTCCTTCTTTCCTTCTTTCCTTCTTTCCTTCTTTCCTTCTTTCCTTCTTTCCTTCTTTCCTTCTTTCCTTCTTTCCTTCTTTCCTTCTTTTCCAGTCCAGGCATCTCTTACAGCAGGAACTGTGCTGGCCAGGGTGACACCAGGTTGTCCCTTCCACCTGGCTCAGGGAGGAGGGAGGCTGCAAACTCACATCAAGGAATGTGGTTCAGCTTTTTATCATGAATTATTAATTCATTGACAGCCTTTCACGGAGCAGTGCTCTGCCTGATTCTAGAGCACCTGCTGCACTGCAGATTTATTGCAGCCGGCAGGAGCTTGGATTTTTGTTGCCACCTTCACCATCCCCCATAAATTAATTTGCATGTCCCATGGTGGCATTATTTCACTTTTTGTTCAAAGTCTAGTGAGTCTTGAAGGACCAGCTCCTTGCCCCAGAGGTGTCCCAGATGTTAATTCCTCTCTCCTGGCAGGGTGGTCTTCCCTCACCCTTTTCTTTCTCCTCCACTGATAGACTTCCTCTTCAGCTGTTACTTTCCAGTATGTTTGATGGATGGAAACCTCTCACAAGTCTGATGCAATAGAAGGTGTTTGGAGATAGCTTTTGTCTCTAGTTGTATTAATAATTAATATGTAGATCCAGAGCAATATTATAAACAGGGTAAATAGTTATTTTTTCTCTTTTTTTTTTTTTTGGTAAACAGAAAACCCAGCAGCTCTTAGTGTTGCTGCTCAGTAGAGACTTTTCAGCCTTCCTGCAGGGCTTACACACTCCTGCCTGCTGAGACACCCTCTTCATCCCTGTGGCTGTCTGGGTTGGAGACAGTCATTATCACCTCCAGCCCTGGTCCCTTGGGTGGGTGACACAGCTTGGTGACTCCATGGAGAGTAAATGGTTCATGGCAATTTTAAAGTTTAGACCTTTTAAAGCTCTTCTTTTAATAGGAAGCCTTTTTAATGATGCAGTGTTCTTGCAAAGCAGCTGGTTGCTCTCCAGTGGTATTCAATCATCTGTGTTTTAGAGGCTGGTAGAAGACCATTTTGTGGGATGCCAACACAAGCAAGCATCTCATTGCAAGTGGTTTCTCCAGCAAGTTCCCTTTGACCATTTTAATTTCTAACTCATTTTTTATTCTTAATGCCATGTATTTGGATTTCAAAATCACAGCATGGCTCAGTGTGTCTATCAGGTTTGAGATCTTGGGAAGAGAGGCTGAAGCAACTCTGGCAGACAGTTTCCAGCATCTCCAAACCCCACCTGGGAGACAAATGAAGGTGCCTTTCCGAAAACCTTTTGTGCCCAGCTTGCTGACCACTGATTTACAACATCCTGACCCCAGCGTCAAAAGAGTTTTGAAGGTTGTTTCAACACCACAGCTAACATGACTCACCTGAGGCAAATGATGCCCATGGCATTTGAACTTCTCAAATGCGCAGACAGGACTTTTGTTCTCTCACTTGGCTACAGAAGTTATATCTGCCTTTCATTATGTTCTTTGAGGTTCCACAGCCCAAATTAAAATATCATCTACTGTAACTTCAGAACCTTCTAATCCCTCAAGTATCTGCTAAATTACTCTTTAAAATACCTTGGGAGCAGAACTAATTCCGAACGGCATTAGCTTAAATTCACAATGTCCAATTGGTGTGTTAAAAATCACCAGCTTTGAGAGCCATTCATCTAATTTTTCTGGCTTTAATGAATGTCCTGTCTTCATGCTGAGAATATTTCTGCTTCTGAGAACATTGCTAACTTCTCATTAAGAGTTTCCAGTGGATAATGTCTCCATTTGAAAGGCTTTATTTAAACCACAGAAATCAATCTGCATCTATGATTCATTTGGCTCTTTGATCCCTACCCTTTCCAGTTATCACACCAGCATTAACCTTGTCTGTTTGTTGATACAGACTAGAGACATTAAAGACAATGGCAGGACGAGCAGGTTGGTCCTGACATGGAAGGTAATCACACAATGAGCTGGAGAACCAAGTTTGTTCTAGTCCCATCAGTTCTGAATGGTTTCCTTTCTCATCAGCCTTCTCCAGTGTGGTAGGACGTGTACCAGGACATGATTTCATTTCCCTGCAAGCTGATTAATGGCCTGGCTGATGTTTGAATGCATCTTTTGTCAACTGTTTCACCCCTCTGCCAGAAACCTAGTGCAAGCTGTTGTTCAATTATCCCCCTGACAGAAGAAGCAGAAGTTTTGTGGGGTTGTGGACCAATGATTTTTCACTGTTCCCATTTGATTTGTAATCGAAGGACCAGTGGGCTCCAGGTCACGAGAGTACTTTGAGAAGCAAACTCTTGTCCTCAGCTAAAACTTCCCCCCAAGGGATGCCTTGGTCCAGATTTCCTTCTGGATTTGGCACACACACGAGTTTGTCTCAGCACCAGAATATGTTGGAGCTGAAATGAGTGAACAGGAGGGGAAGAAGCTGAGCTGCCATCCAGCTAAGTGGGCAAAGGAGAGGAGGAGGAGCTGGGAGTACAGTGACTGCCAGGTGGAGAAACAAGCTGCAGGGGAAGGGGACCAGAGGAGAACCTCTCAGATCATAAGCAGTGCAAAGGAGAGGAAATTGCTCCTTGTTCCTCTTGGGATAGTAGGCTGGCATGCTGTGACTCTTAAATTTGTTTTTCTTTAGCAAGGTGGAGGTAAAAGAGGGAGGCAGGGGGAAGGCGGGAGACAGTGGGAGAGCTTTCATGAAAGAAGGATCTCAAATTCTTCAGCATAAGACTCACTTTTCCATTGAAAGTCATACCCAGGAGTTGGTCTGATGAAAGATTAAGATCTCCCACGTGGAGATGGTTCACTGACTGTGTGAGACTTGCCTTGGCAGCACCGATGCCTTGGGCTTGGGGCATCCAGCCTGCTGCTCACCATCCAACAGGTTCTCTGACTGGGATGTAGCTCAGCCCCAGCCTGGTTGGGACTCCTGGGCAGGACTGAGATGCCAGATGACAGAGTAGGTGTATGTTGTTAACTGGTGGAACCAGAGAGGAAAGGAGGAGTTTGGCCAAGAGACAGTGGCCACAGCTCCAGCTGGGTGGTGGCATCTTACCCCATTGCCACTGATGCTGTCTGTAGGTGCTGGGACTGGAGCAGGAGGGTGATAATGCCTACAGCATGAAGGGCTGAGCCAGCTGTAAGGTAATGCTTAATGCCAACAAGAAATCACCACTCCATTGTGGGAACCAATGTTTCAACCCAGACAGCTGTACCCCAACCCTGGCACTTTCACAGCCTTACAGGACATTTGGCTTTGATAAGTACAATTTCTGGAAGAACCGGGAAGTGTTTGGCCATCATTTGGACTCAGGCTAATGGTGTTTTCTCTGGTGGGGTACAGGAGAAGCCAGGCTGGACAGATGGTGTGGATGGGAAAAATGATCCTCTTCCACACTGGCTCATGCTGCTGTGCTCGTTTGAAGGGTCCATGCAGCAGATGCTGCTTCCTTTGTGTTTTAGGCTGGTGGATGCACTGGGCATCCTGATTTTTCTCTTGATCCTTCAGCATGTCCTCACCCTTCCAGAAATCTTGATGCCCTTGGGGGTGCCAGTGCCAACCTGTGCTGTCCCTGCAGGGCTCTGTTTCCCTCCAGGGTCACCCTGGGCTCATCAATTTTCCTGTGTAACACACCAGGCAGGATATTGACTGGGTTTGATTTCAAGGAACAGATCTCCTCCCATCCTTTGGGTAGGACTCCGGTACTGGGGCCACCTCATTTCCAGGCTGGCTTCCAGCAGAAAAGGTTTGGAGGCCACATGACAGCTGCTCAGATAATGGGTCTGAAGCTGCCAGCAATGTTCTGCTGTGACCGAAATGATCTTTAATAAATGCAGCAGGGATTTCTCACTCTTTTTCCCTCTCTCCCTGTTTCTTCTCTCCATTGCCTGGATAAATTGTGGCACACTCAAGTGGTGGGTACCGCTTGGCAGGCAGAGAAGGATCACCAGCTGGGGGACATCTTAGGGAGCTGGTGCCAAGTCTCCACTGGCCAAATGCATTTGGATGGATGTATTTCTTTTCTCTGTTTGCCACAGCCACAACAGGCCTGATGAGGCCGTGAATACAGACAGATGGACAAAAGGGAGATGTAGGCATGGACACAGGACAGACTGATGTCTCTCCTGCCTGTGTTTGCACCTGGAAAATTGCTTATCTCCTCTTAAAAATTTCCATTTCCTCCCTGTTTCTGTGAAAGCTTTTAGGATATCTATTTCCCTTCTTGGATTTTCTTTGCCCAGTGCTGCAAAGCCTGGTATGCCCAGTCTGGCTGAAGAGCACTGGAGCTGGGGAACAGTCCCAGGATGAGCCAGTGAATCCCAGGTCTACGCCAGGGGCAGTCCTGCAGGAGAGAAAATAATCCCCAGGCCTCTGGGATATTCAGGGAATCTCCCAGGGGAAACATTGTGATGTCATCAGCACAGTTTTCTTGCAGAACATGCAGTTTTACTGAACTAAAAATCTCCTAGAAGTCATTTAATACCAAAATACAACACACACACCCCCCAAACCCATTATTGCAGAAGTGCCATAATGGATCTTTTAAACCTTATTACATTTTGATAGTCAAAATGTTTCATTGAGATGTGAACGCTTTCGTTTCATCCGGAATTTTCTACTGTCTCACTTACGGGTAGGTTTTATATTTTAAGTCACATTACACTGCTCAAATATTATCCAGGGGAACGTTGTTACTTAGCAAAGTGAAGTATTGGAATACTGGAATTTCCTACAGAACATAAAATTCCTTCCAAGGGTGCCAAACTGAGAGACATCCTTGATTTTGGTATATGGTACCATGTATCTGGAGAGGTTAGTTTGCAATAGTACAAGCCATTCACTCTGAACCCTACAGAAGGCAAGTTAGCCCTGAGCATTTCATAAGTCTTTGCATTGTTATCCAGGTGCCTCCCAGCATCACGGAAGCAATTGTTTCAAGCTGAGCATAATTACTTTGATAAATTGTTTAACAAGGGGTGGAGAGGTGTTTAGTTAACTGGGTGATGCTGTAACAGGGGAGGTAATAAGATGCAGGTTGTCACTCACTTTGGTGGAAGGTTGCTTGGAGCTTTCTTGGTTGATGAAGAGCTCACCAAAAACTGGTGCTTAATTATCCTCATCATGCCGTGAGTTACCTGTAATGAATAATCTCCTAGAGATGGAGCTGCTCTACCTCTGACTCACACCATGCCTCTGACATCCTTACTGTGGCCTTCCAGTATCTGAAGGGGGCTACAAAAAAAGCTGGGGAGGGGCTTTTTAGGATCTCAGGTAACAACAGGACTAAGGGGAATGGAGTAAAGCTGGAGATGGGGAGATTTAGGCTTGATGTGAGGAGGAAGTTCTTCACCGGGAGAGTGGTGAGAGCCTGGAATGGGTTGCCCAGGGAGGTGGTTGGGACCTAGTCCCTGGAGGTGTTTAAGGCCAGGCTGGATGAGGCTCTGGCCAGCATGATCTAGGGTGGGGTGTCCCTGCCTATGGCAGGGGGGTTGGAACTGGATGATCCTGTGGTCCCTTCCAACCCTGATCGGTNCTGATGATTCTATGATTCCTTGAAGGACATACTCTGAGCATAGAAAACCTCCGTGACCCCTGAAGATGGTGACCTGGATGGTGTTATTTGTGTTCCTTTGCTCTTTCTTATACTTCTTATTCTCTTTGTGTTGTTGGTTTTGGGGGGCTGTGAGTCTTGCCAGTCACTGCTGAGCTGCATTCCTGGGACAGAAACCCCTAGGAGCAGAGTGGTTTGTATTGCTCAATGTCCATTATTTTGGTGTTTCCTAGTCTGAAAAAAAATACAAAGGCATTTTTGTATTTTTTTTACTTGAGTACTTTCAGCAAATCCATTTTAGCACCCAAATAATTAATGGAATGTGTAAGAATTGGAGGAAGTTTGATCTCTGGGCTGTCAGAAAGAGCACACTGTGGGGTAGTGATGGCGAGAATAAAAATTGGTCCCAGCAAAAACATCAGTTTCTCTCCCTGCATCACTGCCCTGATTTGCATCCCTGGCTGAGAGCAAACACTTCCTATTAAAAATACTACTTTTTTTTTTTCCCCAAACCTGCACATGAGGCATTTTTTTAGCCTGGTATTAATTTGGCTTAGAATACTGCAGAAGTGAAGTGGTCTGTTTGAGTGGGCTGAAGACAGGTAGGCTGGCTTTTAAGGCTGTAGGAAAATTAATCCATCTCTTCCCTCTGTCTCCTAAAGGCCAGTTTTTATTAAAGCAGCTGTAGTAATAAGGGATAAAAAAAAAAAAGGAACTGAGAACAGCCCAGCAAGAAGGGGAAAGATGTGCTGAGCTGCAGAGACCAGATTGTCTGCCTGGAGGTTGGGTTGTGGTTTCTTTTCCCTTACCCTATCAAGGGTGCAAGATAAACAGTGACAGAAGGTTGGAAAGTGTCCCAGAAAGGTCTCTGTAGAAGCAGGCCAAATGTGTTTAAAGGCCTGTGATAAACAGCAGGCAAAGTGTTGCACCAAAATTTTGACTCTAGGTGGTACAAAATTAAACCTCCTAAAGTGGCTGTGGATGCCACAGGAACATGATAGGCACCCTAAGTGCTCCCCAGTCTGTCTGCTGAGACTGGGGAGCAACAGGAGGTCCCCTGAGCATGAGTCTGTTCCCATCCCTCTTCCAAATGTCCCCCCGGGATGGGTGTCTGGGCTGGCAGGATTTCCCTGTCACGGTCAGTTGTCAGACAAAGCATGAGACAGGGCAGCCCATGCATGATAGCAGTGTCCAAGTGTGGAGTATGATGCTGTCATCACCCTGGCAGGGTGTCATCAGGACATAAAAAGAGAAGAACTGAGAGTTGAGCTGTAATACACCATCTCCACCAGCTGGGCATCCTGAGGTCTTAAATATATAACCATATGGCATGGATGCAACAGTGGGGACAGGAGGCCCCCACCTTGTGGAAGGTATAAATGGGCTTGGTTTTGCCATATGAGCAGTTGCATGAGGCTCCCCCATATCACTGGGGTACAGAGCAAGGGGACAGCCAGAAAACATGGCTTTTGGATTGGTTTTTTTCAACATGAGTGCCACGGTCATGTTGCTGGTTGAGATAAACCTCTAGAAAATGTCTCTGCTCGTCACGTGGGGTTTCATTTTTTCAAAGTTCTGGGCTGGAAGCCTGGGTGAGATGGAGAATTTGGGCTAGTTTCTCTGGAAAATAAGAGTTGGGGAAGAAGTTTGGAAGAAAAAAGTACAGGGCCTTAATATGAACCATTCTGGAGCTTTAGGGGGTTTTCCCTCGATGTGTTTTGTATTACTGTAGTGTTTAGCTTACCAGGAAGTTTATTTTTGATCATTCCTATGAGATCCTCTTGAGGAAATGTTGCTAAAATAGAAGTTTGTGTAGTGTATATAGACATATATATATAAAATAGATATTTCTGTAGCTTTTATATGTGTTTGTATATAAGTCTTTGTATATAAGAATGTATATAGTATAAAGTCTTTTAATAGATATACTCATACTGGTTATTTTTCTAATAGCTCCAGTGATGGCCCGTTTTTCTCTGGCAGTCTTGCAAGGCTGCTAGAGAAAGAAAAGACTAACCCCAAGAAACCACCCTTTTCTTATGATCTTGTGTATTGGACTCCCCATACCCAGGTGCTGCTGCCTTGATCTTTCCTGGCTCTCTGACAACTGGTCCTGGTCCTTGGGACTGTATGTTTGCTAGATCAGAGCTGGGAGGAGAGGATGTGAAGTGTGGACATGAAAGTTTAATGGCTCTGTGTCTCTCAAGGATGAAGATCAGGCTGCTCTGGGTGTTTCTTTTATTTTCCCATCTCGCTCACTGCTGATTTTAGCATGTTAAATGTTTAAAGAGCAGCTCCCTGTGCCAGGAGCTGCAGCAGGGACCCTTGATCTGATGTATGGGAAGAACGGAGAGATCTAATACCTTACTTCCCCACCAGCTCTCTCTTATAGGGCTGGCTCTAAGACAGGAGTCTGTATTCTCTCAGCTTGGCAATAAACCCTCCTTTCTTCTGTAGAATGAGAGAATGGTGCTGGTTTAGCAGTAAATAAAGGTTATAATACCCAACATAAACATTCATTGGTGCCCTACACCCACATGTCTGCATGTTGCCTGGTTACAAGTAGAAAAGGCTAGTGGCTTATTTATCTAGGAAATATGTCCTGGGTATAACCTCATGTCTGAATTTAAACCAGTGTAATTCACTCCAAGCAAACAACAGGCTAGGTGATCTCAGTGTGATTTGTCTCCTTACCCCCTGTAATTTTCCAGCTCACCCCAAATAAACCGTATTTCCAATGACCAAAGCCTCCAGACAAGGAGTTTGCACTGGGCTGATGATGTCGGTGAAGAACCTGCCAGTGATTTAATTGAGTTGAGTGGCTATTTTTTGAGGTTTGTGAGCCAAGCTGAGGGCTGTTGTTCTTGTCTATTCCCAGTCCCTCACTGCCTTTCCAGGCTGAAGCATCTCCTCACAACTCTGCTGCTAGGGGCTGAGCCAGATGGGCTGTCTGTCGGCAATACTGTGAGGCGAGGCAATGAACTTGGAAGGCTGTCTGCATCACCGACTCCCCTTTTCCACGCTCTCTTGCTGATTTTTGTTCTGTGCATGCAAGGTCTCACCCCATTTTTATGTCTTTCTTTGGTCCTTGTGAAATCTAGCCCTTCTTCTCCAGATCTGCTTGCTTCTTCAAGTTACTTCTAGGCAAGATTCCAGCACTAGTTCCATCCCCCTGTGGTAACTTCTTGTTTAGGATGCCCCAACTCAACAACCAACCAGTCCAGAGAGCCTGAATTCTTTTTCTCAATGAGTGGGGAATCTGGCAGCAAATGCTGAGCTTATATATAGGGATATTTCCCATTGAAATCCAAGCCTGGGTTCCCCAGGAGTTGCTAGTGTGCCAGTAATGAATTTATAGTGCATCTCTCCTTTGAATTCACAGAGATGAGGACCTGTGAACTTTGAGGCATTAACAACATTATTTTGCTTTTTACTGCATCGACATAAAGTGTCGATAATGCCTCAACTTCTTTCAAGAAGCCAATCAGCAGGGCTGTTCATTAGGAAATGGCTCAATAAAAGCACTTTTAAAAAATATATTGAACCTATAAAAGGAAGCAATATCATGAGCAAATGGAACAGTACCAAGAATTACATTCTTTGTGTCCTCGCCAAAATCCGTGTGCTGCAGAGCAGCATCCGTAAATCTCGATGGGAATTCCCAGCAGCTGCTTAATTTGGCCATGTCAGGTAATCAATATGAGAGGCTGTTCCATTAGATGGATTTGTGGATGTTTGGGGAATGCTTTTTTCCAGCACTGATGGCATTTCCCACCTGGCTGTGGGGGAAAAACGAGGCTTGGTATCGCTGTCCATTTATAGAGCCTCCCAGTGGGCTTGGAAATGGGCTTAAGCGCCACCTTGGGCACTGTCTGCCTAAAGCAGAGCTCTTGCCTACCAATAAAAGCATCTCTCTTGCTGCCAGGAGAGGTGTGGGGCTCTTTTGGAAGATGTTCAAGGTGGAATAAGAAGAGAGGAAATCTTGGTCCCTGCCACCTCATTGTCAGCTGCTTGAGGGTGGGCATAGGGACCTTTGAACTGTCGAGGAAGTGGTTATGAATGTTGTAGAAACCCAGAGCCTGTGAGGCAAGCAGGAGTGAGGGAGATGTGAAGAAAATATTTTCTTCGTCACACTGCTCTGCAGAGAAATCTCAGCATAAGGTTGTGGTCAGAGATGGAGGGCAAGCATGCATTGCTTTGCCTATCTCCATCAGCCATTTGGGTCTTACAACCCCAGCTTTTTACATCTCTCATCTCAAAGAAAGCTTTCTCATGCTTAATAGCCTTTTAAAGTCTCTCATTTTCAGACTTTCAGCTTGACAAGAGGACAAAGCAACAAACAAGAGCTGTGTGGCTGGAGATATAAATCAGAAGAGCAGGGCTTTTCTTCCAGGCGGAAAACCCCCAGGTTGGAAATCTTAAGCCAGAAAAAGCACAAGCAATTACCTTGGATCAGCTCCATTTGACATGTCATCACCTGGGTGGAAACACCACATTTGTTTACATGTGTCTTGGGAAGAAGAAAAAGCAATGCCCTTATTGTCCATTCACCTCTGCTCTGCTCCTCTCCTGCTTTGATGAGTTTTGAGGGCATTTTCTGATAAATCTTTGACTTCAAGGAACCAAGGTCATGCTCCACTTCTTGGCATGCTAGGAGTAAAGCAACACCCAGGGCATGCATACATGAATGCGATTGCTTGTATTTCTTAGCTGGTAGGGGTTGGGAAGGACACTGGTATTTCATTTATTTCTCCAGGCTGAATAATGTGAGTGTTGGAGAAGAGAAGGTGATTTTCCTTGGGCAGCGAGTACTTTGGAAAGGCAGAATGACCCTCTCTTGGTCATTCCAGAGCTGCAAGAGCAAGGGCATTTCCTTGTGACTAGCTCAGCAGGCAGCCCTGAACAGAAGCACAGGTCACAAATCAACCTTTCTGCTGCTTTCTTCTTCCTTCGGTCACAAAATGGTAACCTGGACTTTCCCCATGGGCCTTGCAGCAGCCTCCTGAACGAGAGGAAAGAGTCTGGCTCTACATGCCCCCTATGTTCCTGCTCCACTCAGACCACCCATAAGTCTTCAAAGATCTTTGCAGAGAGGGTTAAAACCTACCAGCATTTGTTGGAGGTGATTTCCCCTTGCTCCATCTAAAACTTGCCTGTTCCTTTTTTCCCCAGGAGCTGGGACTCTGCAATTTCTATGTCCACCTCATTGTGTTGGAAACTGTTCTCCTTCCAAGCAGATGGAAGCATTGTGGTTGTTGCTGAGAATACAACTCCTCAAAAAGAGCCATCCACTGCAGACATGTCCTAAATGATGCTCCTTCTTATTGCAGCTGGAGCACTGGGGCAGGTTGTGCATCCAACTACATCCTCTTGGTCAGGTGGATCCCCATGTGTCCTCTTGTTTCTCTGCTAGACCTTCAGACCTACCTGTTCTCACTGGTCCTGAAGAAGTCCTGAAAACTGAAGCAGGGACAGGACAGGACAGAACAGGGAGGAACAATGTACTGGTTTGCCAAGCTGGGGAGCATTAAATGATAATGGAGACATGTTTGTGCAGTGGCTGCATATGGGCTTGCTCCCTTCACCCGTTTAATACGTCTTTGTGAATGTTCCCAGACACATAAACTTGAAATAGATAGCTTGTCAGCTGGGACGTGAGCCCTTCATAGATCTCTTTGATAGAACAGTTTTTAAGAACAAAACTGGGGACAGGGAGGGAGAGTTTACAGGCCTCCATCCATAAAAGATGAATGGGTTGCTGGAAGATGCTGTCAGAGAGGCTAAACAGCTATTTGGATGATTGTGGGTTTGTGCCTTTAGGGGCTTCTCCATCCCAACACCTCACAAAGTATCCTGCCTTCAATTTAAGACCATCTTGCTTAGCAAGATCTTGGCTGTGACAAAGAACTTACTTCCTTCCCCTGCTCATTTCTGGGAGTCTGACTCTGACCAGTCAAGCAGGAGATGAGCTCCTTGAAAATGCCTTATAAATTCTTAGTTATGTTTTTTTTCTCTTAATATTTCATGCTGTCTGGGAAAGGCAGGAGGGAAGAACAGCTGAGCCAAACTCACCAGACAGGGTGGTCAAGAGTTGCTTGGTGATTGCAGACACACAGTTTTAGGACATCAGGCTTCTAGATCACAGGTCTGAATGCTGCCTGAAGATGACTAAAGATGGAAATCATCAAACTTGTGCTTTTAGGGGTTTCAGCCAGATGCAGCTTGGCGCCTGCATCTTTGTCTCGAGTCTCATCACTTTAGCTGCTGTGCTGAGCATCACAGATCCCCCTGGGTGAGAATTTAGAGGGGTGTTGAAGGAGATCAGAGGGGTAGAATCTGTATGAGGAAAGCTTGAATAATCATACGCTCATCAGCATAGGGAAAGGATGATGGATGGGGTGGGTGACAGAGGTCTATAAAAACCTACGTGGTGGGGAATGATTACTCTTCATGAGGTGAGAACCGCAAGTTATCAGATAGTATTTCCAAATGGAGAAACAAAGACAGGACTTGTTTGTATAACCCATGATTCCACAATGTTGCAGTAGCACTGAAGGGCAGTGTCTGTTCTACGTGATCATGCAGCAGTGATGGCTCTGATTGTTTTGGGGTGGAGTGGAGCAGTTTCTCCTCATCTTGAAGCTGAAGTTTTATCATTTCTCTCCATCTTCTTGAACAAATCACACTGGGCTTTTTTCTCTATACCTACACTCTATAGCAAGTCTGCTCTTAGGGGTGTCATCATCTCTTGACCGATAGGAGTTCCCGTCTCCCTGCCTCTACTTTAAAGAGCATTTTCTCAGCCTGTGTGAGGCTGAATTAATTTCTGGTACCACCTCCCAAGATCAGTACCTGTATGGCAAAGGCTCTGGTTCACCTCTCTGTGTAGTCTTGAGATGCCCAGATGCAGCCAATATTGGGGGTGGTGGGGTGGTGGTGGTGGTGGTATGGCAATCTCCAGAGCTTTTCCTTCCTAAGTGAAATAACTGGGGAAAAAGCATGACTTTTCCATTAAAAATTCATTTGGAAGTGGTGAGCTTTCTGAGGATGTAATTAGCTGAGTTCTCCTCCCCCATCAGCTTTCTCCAAAGCTTCTTGGGGATCATTTTTTTCTCTTCCTCCTCATTTCATTATTTAACTTGGAGGAGGCTGAGGGGTGACCTCATTAATGTCTAATAATATGTGTCAGAAGGATGGAGCCAGGCTCAAGGTCATCTGGTGACAAGATAAGGGGCAATGGGTGCAAGCTGGAACACAGGAGGTTCCATATAAATATCAGAAGGAACCTCTTCACAGGGAGGGTAACAGAGCATTGGAACAGGCTGCCTGGGGGGGTTGTGGAGTCTCCTTCTCTGGAGACATTCAAGACCCTCCTGGATGTGTTCCTGTGCAATTTGGTCTAGGTGATCCTGCTGTGGCAGGGGGAGTGGACTAGATGACCTTTCAAGGTCCCTTTCAATCTCTAACAATTCTATGATTTTGCAGCTTACCAAATGCCAAGTGAGACAGATCCTCTCTGGTGTCACACAGAAGAGGCAGCAAAGTAGTTAATACAGGGGATGAGATCTGGCCCAGTTACTCCTCAACAAAAAAATCTCAGAAAGAACATCTTTTTGTATCTAGACCTCTCTTCCTCCACTTTCTGCATCATTAACACCATTTCTGCTCTCCGAGTGCAAACCTTTATTTCTTGGTGACTTCTCTAAAACTATCATGGCTAGTGGGGCAAATCATCTGGTCCTAGATTGGGGGCACTGGGAGACTCCCAGACTCACAGATTGGGTTGGAAGGGACCTCGAAAGATCATCTAAGTCCAACCCCCCTGCCAGAGCAGGGATTTTCCTATTGGTCCTGTGAATCTCTGGTGACACTTCAGTTTTGCTGAAACATAAAAATGCAAAACTTAGGCGTGGAGCAGCCTCCTCCTAACCACAGGCCTTCTTAGTTGCTTTTCTTTGGTTTTTTGTTTTGGCGCTTTTCTGACTCCCCTACCTAGTTCCTGCTTGCTTTTTCTGTTTCTTTTTGGTGGGCCTTCCCAGCCATCATCTCAATGTCTGAGTCACCGCTTCAGCATTTATGAGGCCAAAGCACAGACTTTCTTTCCAAGGCAGGCTGTCTGCAAGGGTTCAGCAGGTTTGTGCAAAGTCCTTGGGGTGGCTTCCTCTCCTTCATTAGAGTCCTTCAGTCCTGCCTTGGTTCCTAGCTTCCCCTTCACCAGTCTTGATTCATGCCTTGAACCACCCTTCTCTTGAAAAGTCTTTCCTCTTCTCTGGGTTTCAGCAGCTTGGCAGCCATATTCTGCCAAAGCCTGGAGTTCTCCCCCATCACTAGCATGCTTTCTTGCTCCACATGTAGGAGCTAAATTGCACTTCACTGTCCTGGCCCCACACGTCAATGCATTTCTGCAACCAACAGGCTGGTGAGTGGGTGGGCAAAAGGAGAATTGAGAGTCTTTAAACTCCTCTTGCAGAGTTTTGCTGAGAAAAAGAAGATGTGGCATCACTCCCTTTGATTTGAGGTGAGAAAAGGCTGCTCTTCCTTCCCAGCAGTTAGGATAGCAAGCAGCTCTGCTCATGCCCTGGTTTTCTTCCCTGTAAAATGCAGAGATGATACCTGGCTGCTTGGAAAAAGCTCTCTAGCTGGTAGGTGGATCTTCTTGAGGCTTTGCTGTGACAAATGATCAGCTGCTGAGGAAATAAGTCACTGTTTAAGAGTCCTCAATTAGCCCCCTAATGACAGGGCATAGCACCTCCCAACCCCTTTGTCAGGTTGATTTTCCCACATGAAGTGATGTTCCCCTCAGACCCCAAAGGTTGGTTGTTTGCTGAGGGACCTCCCCAAGCTCTGAAATTACGATGGAGATTGATTAAGAGTTATTCTTTTTAATTAAGATTGAGAAGCTGGAACCCCAGAGTGCACCAGCCTCAGGAAGAAGGACAATTATGCAGCAATTACACAGCTTTGTAATCACATTATACATGGAGTGTAGACTGAGATCTACCAAAGCCATTGTAAATAGGTCATTGGCAAACCCAAGAGATGCTGCATGACTCGGGCACCTTTAGCTCCTTGTCAAGGGGCTCATATTTGGTTTAGAGAGGAGATGCTTCTGGGAACACCACGTGACTTTGTATCTCTGGTGAACTCCTGCCTCTGTGACCTCACAGCATCCAGCAACATATCTCTGCCCCGCAGGCATGTGATTCCCTCCCATTTTCTCTGATGAGTGGGTGATTATCAGCATCACTGCAGAGCTGGAAGATGGTGAATATCTCCTCCCATCCCAACATCTCCTAGATCAAACTCCTGGTCCCTGCCTCTTACTTGACTTGTAAAGAAGTTAAAACTGGACAAGATCTACACTTCATAATGCTTCCCAGATGTCATTTCCAGCCCCAGGGGAAATTAAAAGCCCACCTGAATGTATGCACGTGGGATCGAGACAACCCATAAAGATGTTCTGGAAGGTCAGGTGTGCACCTCAGTAACCACTGGACAAGCTGGCATCACTCAGGATCTTGGACACAGTTCATCTGGGAGCACACTTTGACTTGGCTTACGCAGGCAGCCCAGGTTTTCTGCACTGAAATTCTCCAGGTGGCAGAACAGCCACATGCTTGCCAGGGTTGGGGGCATAGCCTGTTTGATCCCAGGATGGCCAAACTTCTGCTGAAGACCACTGGTTTCAAAGGCGGGAGAAGCAGCACAAATTCTATCTTGTTTCCCTCCAGTTTGGTGCTAGGTTAAAAAAAACCCTGAACTTCTGGGCACTCCATGCCTTCAAAGAGCTAGTCCCCACACCTTGATGCCTGTGCAGTCCTCTCTTTAAAAACCACCTTTGGACCCCATAAGTCTGTTATGAAGTGTTTCTTCTGCTGGTGCAGAAATTTCAGAAGAGGCTACTGTTTCCTGGTTTTCATCTCTTTAATTCCTCCTCTCTGATCATTTCTAATTAGCAATGCTAACCCACACTGTGCCTGCCTTTTATCCTCTGCTAAAAGCAGTTCCCGGTCTGGAATTAAATGGAGTGATGTGGAGTCAGGGCTGAGTGTTCCCACTGAGGGAGCAGGGGTATGTGGTCAACAGGAGCCAGCTGGAGCCAAGCAGGATGCTAGTGTGGTTTAGGATGGTGTTAACTCAGAGAAGCTTTTGCTGCCATTGCCTGGCTGGTCCTACTCTCCTCTTGCTTGTAGAGAGCCCAGAAGATGCCCATAAACAGGGTAACAGGTGGAGAGTGTCTCCAGAGCAGGCCTAACCTTGCCAGGAGGTCCACCTGCGTGACATTGGAGGAGGGGAGGAAACCATCCCCAGAAAGTTTCATTATTTCTAGGAGAATTAGATAAGCTCTTGAAGGACTAGCATCTCTTTCCTGAGTGATGCTCTGTGCTTATCCTCATCTGGCATTTCTCATTTGCTGACTTGTTTTTATTCTTTTCTTGCAGTGTACAAATTAGTCAGCTTTGCTCAGTAAGAGAGAATTAATTCTTACAGTAAAACACTTTTTTTTTCTATTTTTTAATTCCCTCCTTGTTTTTTAAGCCTCTAAAATCAGCTTTTTTCATTCCCCTGGAAGCAGCAGGGAGAGCTCCAAGATGAACCCAGACACCTTGTCACGCTAACAGAGAGCTGTGAAAACAGTCTGCTTTCCTTTTGGTGGGCTGCTAGCAAGACATTTTCCTGTCTGAGCTTAAAGGCAATGTCTGAAAGAGATCTGGGGAGGACAGGGCTCTCTTGCTGGTAGCATGGAGGCTGGGGATGGTCCATTTTGGCAGGGGGAGTTCCTTATACCCTGTCCAATTGGGGTATGGAAATGCAGGACGCAGGATGGTGGGAGAGCAGATGATCCTGCCAGCTTGGAAACGGAGGTATGTTGTCCAAGAAGGGCCAGGACATGCTGTTAATCTTCCAAAGATTCTGAACATCCCTCCTGTGCCAGGGAATGCAGATGCTGTCTGCATTACTACAGCATCCTTGTACTCCCTGATACTGGAAAGACCAAGTGTGTGTGGGAATGGGCAGATCTGGGTTAAAAATTCTGCTCAGCTGTCTGGGTTTAAACGAACTTGTAAAGTGTGTCTGTTTTAGCAGGAAACCCTAAAATTGCTTGAGGCTCTGTGTCCAGCTATCTGCAGGATAACTGACCCTGCAGCTGAGCCTGATCAACTCCCTAACTCAGCTGGCATCCTGTCTTTTGGTGGAGGAATGGGGCCCACTGACCCCACTAAAGATCGTATGAAGGTCCTTCATCATCTTATACTTTTGAAATAGTATGTTGGACTGGGAGTGAGGCTGTAGTGAAATCCTCCCTCCTTTCCATCAGCTGCAGAAGGACTTGCACCATCCGTGCTGGATTTTTATCCAGTTGACATACTGGGATGAGTGTCTTTGCCCCCAGCGTGACGGATAGTGACCCCGCAGCAACCACCCATGCAAAGCCCTAGCTGGCCTGGCCCCCAGCACATACCATTGTATTTCTAAACACCCTAAAATCCCCACAACTGCTCCAATTTATGACATTTTTCTACCTCTTTTTCTTTTACCACAAGCTGCAGTTTTTGACTGCTGGATGTGGCACCTGCTACAGCATTGCCTGGAGCCATTGGCTTTTCAGCAATGGGTCAAGTGACCCAGAGAGAGAATTATATATAGAAAGACAGGAGATAGAGATGTCATTAGAGAGAAGCTGGGAGCTGAGAGAAAACCTCCGGGCCCGTTTTTTTTTTTCTGCATGAGGATGAAAGGAGCTTACTTCAGTGAAGAGTGTTATTATATTCAGATTCCTGTTTAGGCTCCTCCAAGTTGTACAACAAAAGGAATATTAAATGATCTTGCAAAATTTATGTTACAAATCAATGTAACCTGCATAAATCAACCCAGCCACAGCAAGAAGGTAAGGTTTTGGGTTATTTTTCAAGTGCCTTGCTGTGACAAAGCTGCTGCTTTAGAAATGAAAGATGTGGCATCCAGCTGGAGAAGACCTCAGGAAAATGTCACGTCTTCAGCCAGATGCTTCTTCTTGTTCCTTTTTTTTTTCCCCATGACCAGGAGAAGAAGAAATTACTCTCCAACTTTCTGTATGAAAGTCAACCTCTTAGAGAGCTGGTGAGGGTTGCACATGTTGCTCAGAACTAAAACGTCTTGTAGACATATATAAAACTCAATGCACTGTGAATGGTGGGACTCTCAGACTAGGAGGAAATCTGTGGTCAAAAACAGAATAGAAAACCTGTCTTGAAGCCCTCTTGGATCCTCTGGATAAGGAAATTGGTTTTACCCCATCTCAAGCTTCTTTAGCCCATGAAAGTTTCTTCCCCCAAGGTACTAATGTGTGCAGGATGTGATGGTGTGAAGCAGCCTGGTATGAACACTCCACAAGTCCTGTGTGAGTGGATGTCTCTTCCTTCAGACTTGGGTGGAAAATGTTCCCTTTCCTTCAGGTTTAACAGCCTATTTTTCTCTAGCTTTTACCTCCCATCCCAGTGGCTTGTAATCCTCTGGTTCCTAAATTTCCAGAAGGTTCCTGAGCAATAAATAGATATTTTTTTTAAACGGAAAACCTTAAAACCAAATTATGATGTCCTATAGCTTACCTGTGCATGAGGGCTTGCTCTGTCCCTCTGGCCACTGCAGTCTCTCCTAGGTGTGTAAGACCCCTCATCCATAATCCCTGGGATGGATTTGAAGCCTTCTGAGAAGGAATATCAATGAGTTTGGGTTGCTGATTTATTTATTCTGTAGCTTACCAGGGAATTAGCTCTGTTTGAGAGTTGATCTTTTCCAGCACTGGGCAAGTTCACAACAAAACAAACAAGCACCTTGCTGTAGAGCAAGGAAAGGCTGGACTTCATCATCTCCTCTGAAAGGTGAAAGGCACCTCAGGGCCATTTGGGTTAAAGAAGGAGAAGCAAGAGACTCCAGCTAGCATAAGGAATTCATTCATCCTCATACAAGCTGGCAGGTAGAGCAGAAAATCTGTTGATACATTCAAGGCCCTAATAAGTTTGGGAGCATCCAGTGGCTGGTCATATGGAGCCTCCACCACTGAATGGCTTTTATCACCACAGACACTTCTGCTGACACACAGTGATTTGTTTTTGCAAAGAATGCTCCCTGGGCAGGGATCAGGGGAGTGCTGAGCTAATGCTGCCTGACACACTTCGTTTAGGAGATAAGATGAGGCAAGGAGGAGGAGAGCAAAGCTGGGAAGGTCTCTGGGGATAAAAACCCTCCAATGCTAGGAAGGGCAGCGTGAAGGTATTGAAATGCTGGTGGTACCCAAACCCAGCATCCCAGTCCAGGGACACTTGGTTTCCAGGCGTTCCCCATCTCCAGCTACCAGAGTTGAGTGTTTCATCATTATTTTGGTGGCCTGGGATAACTTACAAGGCAAAACAGGATGACCCAGGAGGTTCTGGCCCCCTTTTGCCGCCTGAAAACTTGCAAAATCTCTCCTTCATGAACAGCAGCTGTTTTGGTGGCAATTACAGCAGAAAGGGCAGGATCCATCCTGCTTCACTTGCTGTAAAGCTCCCGTGGTGGTACCTGCCACCTCCCTGTGATGATGCCACAGGCACTGCATCATCCTGATTTATCCCAAACCGACTGAAAGATTGTTCAATGATGAATTTCTTAGGATTAATTACACCACGTCCCTGCTGTGATTTTTAACAAGATTACATTCCCAAGCTTCACTGCTTTGCTTTCTCTTCCTTCCCCTCCTCTTCCTGTCTCAAAGCACAGTTACATGCAGCAGGATTTGTTCTTGGGGTTGCTGGGGTTTTTCCTTTCATCCTGGGATGCTGGTGAGGAGGAATGAGCAACAGTTCCACCGTGGGGGGTGCCACCCCAAGCTGGCACCTGACAGAACAAGTCCCTGGGGATTGCCCTTTCCTAGATGATGCTTTGGCTCCTGTTCTGGGCTCTACAGGTTGTTTTTTGATAAGCAGAATTGCCTCTGGTTTCACTAGGAAGGTGAGACTGACTGGAGGTGGTGGGTGGGACCCAGCATGCAGATGGGACTGGGGTTTGACGACTTTTTTGGATGCAAATTCACTCTGTGATGAGCAGGTAGGCAGGAGGCTGATAGTCATCTCTTCCCTGATCCCTGAGATGGATGCTGCCCTGAGTAGACACTCCCCAGGGTGGCACTGGAATGTTCTGTGTTGTCCCCATGTCTGTCCTTGTCATCTGGTCTGGTATTGGCAAATACAAGGGGAGACATCTTCGTGCCTGGAGAGGAGCTTGAGCTGGGGGCTCAAGGAGATAGGGGAGATCACAGATATCTCAGCAACATATTTTTCTCTAGTCCTGAGAGGCATGTAATCGTTCACGTGCTGCGAGTGATTGACTGTGGTCGTTCAGCAGCAGAGAAAGAGCTGCCTTGATTTCCCTGGGGAGGCAGCAGCAAGAAGTCCACATGCTAGGGGGAGGACCTGCAGCCTGGAAGGAGCACGATAGCATAGATGGGGTTTGTGGTTGGAGAACGTTGCAATGATCTCTCCAGACAGGTTGCTCTGGGAAATCTGATACCCAGCAGACTCTGCAATGTGAGTAAGGAGTTGCTGGCCACATTTTGATATATTTCACCACAGTCAGGATCATGGGGACACTCTGCTTGTAGAAGCTTTATCCCAGGTCTGGGCTCCTCACCACCTGTCTCCCTGCTACAATCCTGCTGCTGAAGCACAAGTTCTGTACCCAAGAGCTCATTTCCTTACTCTGCTTTATATCCTTTTCCCTGTGGTATCTGTTCTCCAGCCATCTCCACCTTTCTCTCTGCAAAGCTTATCTGGTCTATGATGGCCCCACACCAATGTCTGTGCCTGCAGCATCCCAAACCCCAGCAAATTCTCTGTTCCATACCTTTCTGTCAGCCTCCTCAGCTGCCTCTGGGTATTTAGCAGAGTATAAATTGCTTTTATCGGAGTGAAGCCAGCTTTGGGCTCACAGCAGAAATTCCCCAGCCTCCTAGGTTGGGTTTTTTTCTTTCTCAGAGGGATTACCAAGGTTAGTCAATGAGCATGAGCCGATTTGGGGTTGCAGCTATTCTGGGCTGGGTTTAGACTCCATGGCACGGGCAGCCGCGTGGCTTCCTGGTGTGATGCGGCTTTGGCAGGATAAACGAGAGCATATTGATAATCAGCCTTGTACTGGCTGCAGGCTATCCCTGCTAAACGGTTTAAAGGGGACATGAGTTTTGCTTGAAATTCCCCCTTTTGGGGGGGATACTGATGGGAACCAGTTTACACCAGTTCAAAACCTTTGCAGACCTATATATACACTGGCCTATGAGCTACCCTCTTCTTGCCATAGGACCTTGAGATGAGTCACCCTTCCTGTAGACTAACACTGCAATGGGATTGCACCACCCTTGGCAGCCCCTCCCCATCCTTTATTTTATTTCCCACACCCAGCCAGTCTCTAGCTACTCCCTACTATAAGTAGGGACAGAGCTGTCATGGGGGGAGTTTGTGGGGCATCAATTACAGAGGTTGTCTTGGGGTTTTTTTTCTCTCTAGGAGTGATATCATGTGTAGGGTCAGGGTCAGTGCACAGAAGCAAGTCCCTGGATGAGGTGGGCTAAGATGATGGGGTAGCAATGACTGAGGGTCCTCAGCACCCAGAGGGTTGCTGTGGGCAAAGAGGCAGCATAGATGCTATAGATCCTTTTACCTCCAAGTCACCTCCAGCTGTCCACATGTTCCCTTCCCCTCCCCCTCCCTTTGTCACAGGGAAGGAAACTGAGGCACCACCGGGGCAAGCATCTTCCAGCATTCCCATTCCTTTCTCTGAGGCCAGTGAGGCCAGTTGGAAGGACCAGGGATGTTTCAAAAAGGAAAATGAGCTACCTTGAAGAACTGGGCTTTACTTCTTCTCGTGGATGAATAGCTGAAGGAAACACCTCTTCCATACAGCAAAGGTGCAGCAGCTCCCAAGGGGTGTGGGAAGCGGGATTTGAGGTTGCTGGAGTGGGAGAAGACATGCTCATTCCTTGCCAGAAAAACCTTTAAATTCTTGTGGTTTGGGTTTTTTTGTTTCCATTCCCCAGTTCCTTCTCCACACACACATGTGCTGCTGCCACTTCCATTTCCTCATCAGCAAAAAAGCCAGTGAGCAGATTTATATAATTTTTCTGCCTCTCCCCAACCCAAAAGCCAAGGAATTGGCTTTGTGTTCTCCCCATGCAGTTCTTGTTGCTTGTCTTGAATTGCTCCTAACGGAGATGTCTATTGTGGAGCACATGGAGGACATTAACCCAGGTACAGTTTCCAGCACTAAGGGATGCAATAATGACTGTTTAAACCTCTGTTTAAATTTGGCTGGTCTGGCTGAAGAGGATGTGGCTCATTTCTCTTGCTTTCCTGACAAGAGATTCCTCCACCCCTTTATACCCAACCACATGCAGAGCTGAGGTTTTCAGTCGGCTGCAGCCTAGGTTTGGCTGAGGGAGAGGATGACCATCATGGTGAGATGATCCAGATCTATAGCGAGACTTTTCATCTCTTGCTCCAGGAGATATTTAATCCTGCAGATCTTCTGCAGCAAGTATTAGGGAGGAAATAATGATTCCTGGCTGTGAATGGCAAAAAGGAGTTGGGTTTGGGATTTTCTAGGTAAAACTAGGGCTGACCCACAAGGAGCATCCCTCCAGCCTTCACTGGAGTAGAAAACCTCCTGCTAAGAGTAAGTGCTGAGGTCCTAATGTTGCTTTACACAGTATAAAGCAGGGTAATACTCAACCAATTACACTAATGCTGCTTATTTGCTCTTGTTACAGAGAGTAATTGCTCACCCAGAAGCTATTAAATCAGATAAGAGCAGAACAAACAAAACTATTCATTTTATTCACTATATATTTATACACCTACCACTCTGGAGCATGAGCAGCTGCTGCTCTCTGGGTGTTCTTCCACTTGTGAGCCAGACAAAGACATTTGTCATGACGGTGGGTGGTGTTTCTCCTGTTCAAGCGGCTGTAGGAAAGGCAAGGAATGTGCTGAGGTTTATTTATCCTCCCTGCCATCAGCTCGGCTTCCCACTGCTCGTTTTGGGGGAGAAACTGAGGGATGGGAGAAGATATTATTGATTCTATCTGGTGAATTAAATGAGAGTTTGAGGACCCCACTGCAAACATGGGCTCTCCAAGTATGGTTTGGGAACAGCCCTCTCTGCTGGTGGCAATAGCCACCACTGTCCCAGCCCACCTAAGAGAACCCAAGCAGTGACGAGTTATTCCTGGGGGAGATGTTAAACACCTGAGTGCACCCAGAGGGAATAAAAGCAAAAAGGTGGGAGGTGGTTCATGGATCCTGGTGTGGGGGTTAAACCTTGGGGACTATTAAACACCTGAGAGCATGAGGAGGAAGATGACAATTACAACAGCCACCAACACAAAAAAGAACAAGAGGGTTGTGTGAGGAGTTTCATTGCTCTTGCTTTGGGTAGGTGGCTGAAACATCATACCCTTGGAATGAGCTGAGGTTTAGGCTGTTTGAGACAACCTCACCTCACAGTTCTCAACTGGGACTGAGAGACGTTAGCCAGCCCTACCTTGCTCAGGATATGGCCCTCTACCTGGTGACTTGCTTTGAAATGTGTAGATGGACCCACAGAGGGACTGGTGATGACTGGAGAGCATCAGTTGAAGAGGGGGCACTGAACCCCCACCCCCCAGGACCCCTCCAGCATCATCCCCAGAGCTGCTCAGTCAAATTCAGCTTCTTTATTTAGGTTAGAGATGCATCCTATAAATAACCCGCTCCAGAGCAGCCTGCTGCACACACCACGCTTTAAAAACATGTTATTATCCACTCGGCCTCCCTAATTAATTCCATCTCCTGCCATCCATGAGAGAAGCCTGCAGAAGTATGTGCGCTGGGGTGGGGGACCCCCAGGGGGTACTGGAACCTCTTTGTGAGACCTCCTAGGGTGATGCTGTGTGGATGGGTGAGAGAGCAGTGGGTAAGTTTGAGGCTGCCAGTACCACCTTGGGTCACCCCTTCTGGGCTCCCAGGATTTCATGTGTCATCATCCCACCTTCCCCATCTGGAGTAACTTGTGTCCCCAGTAAGTACTGGCTTGCACTCAAGACCATAATAGTGGCCAGGCCAAGGAGATGAGAGCATGATACCCTTTGGGAAAGATTTGGAAAGGTGAAAACCTTTATGGAATTTCACCTTGAGGTACATGATCGATTTTCCCAGCTTAGCACCAAGAGCCAGGCCAGCTTGCCAAGAATTCAGATGAGCTGGAAGTGGGGCAGGAGTTTTGTGAGAGATAAAGTGATTTCATTTACAAAAACTAGGAGAAATATCCTACCAAGATGGGTCACAGAAGCTCTATTTCTCCTCTGGTGGGATGGGATTTCCAATGTGTGCTGAGACCCAGGAATTTGGGTGAAACCATGGGTCCTGACAGCTTCATCCAGACAGAGAAAAAGACTTTTAGGTGCAAGATGATCCAAAAAATCCTTCTGCTGTACATCCTACTGCTGGAGGATGTAACGCATCAGTTCACACTCTCCTTTCTCCTATACCTGCCCTGGCAAACCAGAGTTTGGCATCTCTCTGCCTTTTCCCTGGCTCAGAAGTTACCCCATGCTTAAAATTAACAAGTTGTTGGTTGACCAGGGGATCCTGAAGGCATTAGCCATAGCAGCTGACCCCTGTGGCTGTTGGCAGCTGGCAGAGAAGCAGTTAAGGGATTGTTTCCACCAACCCAGTGACTGTTTCAATGGAGACACAGAGATAAAAGCAATGAAGTGTCTTCCATTTAGCTTGGTGGATAAATGAAGTTTCACACACGTTCCCTTGCTGAAAGCACTTACTGCTTCTGTCTGGAGAGTTCCTGTGAGTTATGTGCAGCAGGAGGCTCACCAGGTTTCCCTGACCACTAGCTCATCCACCTGCTGATGAAGAAAGCTGCACAGGGTTTGCTAAGGTCTCCCCATGCCTCACTTTCCCTTTCAGCAGGCCGGGGCACAAGGAAGGTGTCTTCAGTGCCCCCCACCCAGGTACAGGAGTGAGACATCCCAGCTCCACCATGTTTCTTACTGAAGCATGGCTGAGACCTGGTGCAATCAGCACATGCTGGGTCTCTCAGCTGTCTCCCTATGCAGCTGCGAATCAAGCTGAGAATGCTTGCTTTGGTTCCTCTGCGGCAGTTCCTTGTCTGGTGAGGCTGTAGCTTCTCTAAATTTGGCTGATTTGGGGGTAAAAATTAATAGTAAGTGGCTGTCTCTCACAGGGAGATGTGACTGTCCTCTGCCCCCAGCTTAGCTGGAAGGTCTTAGATCCACCCACTCATCCCCAGAGCACATGGGCTGAGGAGATGGGGCATGCTCCTAGGCTTTGGTGGTACTTGCAATGGTGAGAACGGGAGAAAAGGGGAGTTTTGACCATAAACCATTGAAAATGTCTTGTGGCAAAAACCTTCCCTTTCCCCAAATAACCTGTTTTGGGGCAAGAAAGCGAAGATTCTAATCTATTTAAATTCCCCTTTTTCTCTCCCATGTTTTCCCTCACCTATCTGGCTCCATAAAACAAGTGAATCCTGGAAAATCCATATTAAAAGGGGGTAAGAAAATGCTGGGAATGAGTTCTAGGGTGGGTTTGACATGGATAGAACCAGAAAGGAGCCCTTATGCCACCCTGCTGCCAGTGTCCACGTGTTAATTCCATAAGGTGACACCCAGTTACTTACGTGACTAGTTGATCCTTGTAATAAGAAGGGAGAAAACGGTTCGGGGGGGCCAGCCCCTCATCCCCCTTCTACTACCGGGAGAAACCGGTGCAGGGGTGATTGTGCCCACCGCTGTAACCCCAACTGTGGTGGCACCACAAACATGGGCTGCTGGCTCCATCTAGTGGGGGGTGGAACCCCACCTAGTACAGCCGAGCAAGGCCCCTCAGTGTCACATCTTGGCCTAATTTGGAACAGAAGGCTGCTGAACCCTCGAGGGGACACACAGTCAGACCCTCTTCCCCATTAATGTTTATGCGCTGGTGGTCCATCCAGGTCACATGCTGGTGGCATCTCACAGCCTGGGGAGTGAGATGAAACACAGGATCCCCACCCTCAGTCTAAATCTATGGAACCCACCCTGACATCACCCCTTCAACTCCCATCTGCCCCACACCGTCTGTGTCCATGTGCCCTTCCCCCCCCACCCCCTTCACATCAAGTTCTGTGAACCCCCAGAATCCTGGCTGGGCATATGTAGAGGGGTACAACCCCCAGCCAACACCCCAGCCCCCTATGTCACTGTCACCATTCAGAACATGGGGCTGTGGGAGGAGGAGGTTAGTCTAGGCTTTCCTTCCTGGCCGGCCCCGCTGCCTATTACATCAACTCTGGTATTTCCAGTCCCTGCGGGGAGAAGGGAGGAGCGCGGGCGGGAGCAAGGAAAAGCAGGGAAAATATTGGGGCATGCAGAGAATTCAGAGGGTCCCAGGGGAGTTCAGCTTCTCCAGTAAAAACCAGTGCTGGGATAGTCTGTGGTTAGGCTGGGTTTGGCCCCTGGCTCCAAAGATGGGGATGGAGCCAGGATTGAAAGTGGCAGGGAAAAAGGGAAAAGGAAAAACCTACACGTGGAAAACACACGTTCCTAAGGCTGGGACTTAAAGCAACAGGAAAATGTTGGTGGCACACACAAGGGCAATTACAGGGATGGGGATGGCAGAGCATGGAGGGGTCCACTGCAGCTTTTGGGGCACTGCCTCAGTTTCCCCAGAGTGGATGTTGGGAAGGATGCTGAGATTCTTCATTCTGGGCCATTTTGGCACAATTTCCCTTTTGAAAACCTATCAAGAGTTTGTGCTTGTCCAGACCCTCATTCCAGTATCTGGCCTGTAAGTGAGACAGTCACTGGTGAGAATTTGGGTCTGTCTGGGGTGAAAACAGGGTGCTTCCAAGCAGTGCTGCCAGGGCAGGATTCCATCGTGTTGCTCCATCAGTGCTTTCCACAAGCATGATCCCTATTTTAAGGACATTGTGTATTTGCCCCTAACTTTCAAGGGGTGCATCATACCAGGGCTTGAACTGATGTAAAACTCACAAACCTTAGGTTTTTATCTTGAGTGGGTACATTTTGCATGGAGCCAGCACCCTGCAGGCCTTCCTTCAGCTCCCAGTGGACATCATCCATGCTGGAGCCAGTTCCTATGCCCAAAACCTACAGAATTGAACCCAAATTATGTGCATCAAATGTTGGGAGTTTTACCCTGAGGGGATACCTTTTGTGCATACACAAAGCTCAAATACTGAAGGGGTGCATCTTGCCAGGTATAAACCAATAAAATTTCAGGGTTAAAAAAGCATAAACCCATGAAATTCCCGATTTTTTTACTCCATTTTGCATGCAGCATCCCTTCATGGGCCCCAAAATCTGCCAAATTGAATCAAAATATTGAAGGGTTGTTCTTGCCAGGTGTACCCATACAATTAAGGTTTTTCACTGTGAGTGGGTTCATTTTGTGTACAACCAGAACCCTGCAGACTTTCCTCCATCTCCTGATGGATAGTATTTGTGCTGGAGCCAGTTCCTGGGCACAAAACCTGCAGAGCTGAATGCAACTATGAAGGGGGGGCATCTTGTCAGGTGTAAAACCACCACATTTCAGGTTTTTTTACTCTGAGTAGGTGCATTTTGCTCACAAATGCCCTTCCTACACCCCAAGCCCACATAGAATCGAACTCGAATAATGAAGGGGTCCACTTTGCCAGGTATAAACCCACCAAATGTCAGGGTTAAGAAGAGCATGATCCCAACAAAGTTCCATCCTCTTACCTCGAGCACTTGGCACGATGCACCCCTTCAGGGACGCATCCATGCCTGGCTCTCTCTTTAGGACCCAGCAGCGCCGCTCCACCCTCCCCTCTCCATCCCAATACCCCTCCTCTTTCGTCCTTCCTCCTCCTTCTCCCTTCTTCCTCCCTCCTTCCTCCTCCCGCCGCCGCCGCTCCGCCCGCCCCGGTT
>VZRI01008096.1:3977-36243 GCA_013397515.1 Upupa epops | reverse complement strand
CTAACCATCTCCCTTCTGACCCCTGCCTGGGTCCTCATGGGTCCTCCTTCTTACCCTTTTTTTGGATGGGGCACACTGAGAATTCACAGTGAGGAGGCTTAGGCTTGCACCAGTGTCCCAGGTGTGTACCCGACAGGATTTAGCTTGCCTGTGTCCCTCATCATCATCTGAGTCATGGCCATTCAAACCCAGCTTTGGAGCAGCAGTCACTGTGTTCTGCCACAGCTTCTCACAGGACATGCAGATGTGGGTAAAACCCTGCGGTGGTGGGTGTCCAAGCTCAGCAGATTCCAGCGCAGCTTTGGCCTGAGACAGGCTGTCACATCCCATCGCTCTCAGATGAGTTACTCTGAGCAGCCATGGTAATGAAACTTCATGGGGTCTCCTGGAAGTGGGACACCTTTTTCCATGACAGACGGAAATCTTCTTCAGTAGATACTCTCCAAGATCCGTGTCTCTGCTTCCCCTTTGCACCATCCAGTGCTGCTTGCCTGATGGTACCCAGCTTTGATTGTCCCCACTGCTGCCCATATAGTCTGTCCCAGTTAGACAAGCTTGTGCCTTTGGCTGCAGCGAGGCAGGACACTTCTAGGCTGAGTGGACACTCCTCAACAACATCATCTTCTCTCGCTTGCAGCAGTTGCCCCATCATGCCACACACCAAGCTGCCTTTATGCATAACCAGTAGAAACTTGGGGGTCGTTCTCCACCTCCTCCCTGGAGCCCAGACTTACAGGGTACAGCCCTGTCCTTACCAGGGTACAGTCAGGACAACAGGCTGCATGTTTGACCCTCATTTGGGGTGATGATGTCCAGTGTTGCCTGTCAGGTACATCTGGACATCCCCTACGACATCGCTTATACACTGTGTCATCCCTTTTCTCATTTTTTACCCTCCTTTTCACTGCTCTCCTTCCTCTGTCCCAGTCTCCTCCAGATGAATAACTTCACCTAACTTTCTTCCTGGATCATCTGGATTTTGCAACTCAAAGTTGGTATTTCCAACAACTCCAGAGTAGCTGAGCCACAGGGTGGACTGAAGCCCTGGGCACAGCCCCCCTGCTGGCATGACACATGAACTTCATCCAAAATGAGGTTTGTCATGACTCAGAGCAAACCTGCTCCCCCACAGCTCTCTGGAACTTTTGATCCACAGGCAAAGCCTCTAAATCTCCTTCCTGGGGCCAGAGCAGAGTGCTTTGTGGAGATAGCACAGCTTTGCAGTGTGGAACAGACAGAAGGAGGCACTTGCCACTACTCTCAGTTTTCTGTGGGGCCTGCCTGTGCCCTTCAGCCCAGCAACACACCCAGTGAAGTGTTGGTGGTAATCTCAGGCTTGGAATCTAGTTATCCAAATAAGATTTTCTCCTGCCAGTGACAGTGGGAATTACTGGAGAGGTTTTTTGCTCTGCTCACTCTTGTAATCCAGCAGCTCGGGGCACTCGGCTTGTAATTACGTTGGTGTAAATCGCCTCTTAAGCTCAGAGTTGGTCAGATCCTGATGCTGAGTGCCAGGTGCTGTGCTGGTGTGCTGTGGGTTGTTGCATGAGACCCCAGGTGAGGGCAGAGCCCTGTGGCTGCTGTATCTTGCCCCATTCCAGGTTGTAGGCAACAGGGTCATGTCCTGGGCTCATCATCTCACCACTGTAGTTGCTCAAACTAAGATACTATGGATGACAGTTTGCTACGGAGCCTTAGAAACTCCTGGCAGGAGCTTAGTACACTGAGGTAATAGCCCAGTACCTGAGTGGAGCAGATCAACCCGGGATGGCTGGCATTGGAGCTCTTCCCTCTTCTGGGAGTCTCTCTGCACGTTCTCACTGGTGCTGATGGCAGTGACGTAATCGGTTGTTTCTCCTCTCCCCCAGGTGAGCCACCACCCGCCAGCAGCCGCCCATCATGTCTACTCCAAGCGAGGGTGGACGTTGTGGCAGGAAATCACCATCGCCAGCAAGTTCAGGGGCAAATATCTCTCCATCATGCCACTGGGTAGGTGACTTGTGCTGCTCCCCTGTACCCAACATGTTCAAGCAATGTGCTCACGTAGGGCTTAGGGGATTCCACCCTGAGCAATGCTGGGATCACAGAGTTGTGCTCCCCATCACAGACAGTGTGCCGAGAACCTGTCTGCCCTGGAAATGGATGTTCTGCCAGCTGCAAAGGGAAGCTGATTCGCTTGCCTCTCACATCCCAGTATATGTGGGATATATGTATACTTGGGAAGTGTCTTGCTAGCCCATGAGTTGATTTCTCCTTGAACAATGTTTAAAGGTTCGCTTGCTGCCAGTTTTAACCTTCTTCCTGGCAGCCAGATTCCGTAAGCTGCCTCTTTCCAGTTATTTATCTTCTGCCCGTTCCTGGCTGGACAGAGCAGCGCACCCAGGGCTGGTTCCAGAGGTGGGTTGTGGCTGGCTCCTCTCATGGTGTTTCAAGTCAGCTGTGCCGCACATTTGTCAACTGCTTTTAAAATTAGTGCTGTGGGGAGAAGGAAGGGAGCAGAGGACCTTGCAGAAGTTGCGGCTCCCTGACTGCAGCAGGTGCTGGAAGCACAGGAGCCAGGGATGGATCCAGACCCAACCCTGTCTGGGGGCTGATGGTGCGTAAGATAGAATCACAGAACCGTTTTGGTTGCAGGAGATCTGTGGGCTCATCAAGTCCAGCCATTAACCTAGTAACCCATGATCCTCACACCACACCTCCACAGCTTTGGGACTGCTACAGACATCGCTGCTCTGGTCAGCCTTTCGGGAAAGAAATTGTTTGTCAGGGCCAACTTAGCCTCCCCTTTCACAACTTGAAACCGTTTCCTCCTCTTGTCCTTTCACTTGTTCTTCTTGGGAAGAAGAGACCAAGCACCTCCTCACTCTAGCTTGAGGGAGTTGCACAGAGCAAGGTGTCCTCTGAGTCTTGCTTTCTCTGGGCAAAACCCTCCAGTTCCCTCAGCCACTTCTCAGAGCACTGGAGCTCCAGACCCTTCCCCAGCTATGCTGTTCATTTCTGGACCCGCTCCAGCCCCTCAGTGTCCTGCTGGCCTTGAGTGAGTGGCCGAGGACTGCCTCCAGTGCCCAGTACAAGGGGACAGTCCTTGCCCTGTGTTTGCAGGCCACACTGGTGCTGACACAAGCCAGGATGTCGTTAGCCTTTCTGGCCACCTGGGCACATGCTGGCTTATGTTTAGCCACTTGTCAAACAACTTCCTCAGGTGCCTTTCTGGTGAGCATTTTCCAGCTGCTCTGCCCCACATACCAGGGAGAGGCCAGCTTGGCTTTGTGCATGGTGCTGGGTGTCATTGTGCGTCAGGATTGTTCTCCTCAGCCCTCCCTGGCTGTCTGCCCTCACTGAGTTCAGGACACCCCTCTCTGCACAGGTGCCATCCACCTTGAGTTCCACTCCAGTGGGAATCACTATGTCTGGAGAAAAGTCACTTCCACTGTTCACAACATCATCGTGGGCAAACTCTGGATTGACCAGGTTGGAGGCCCAGCTTTGAGGTGATGGGGAGTGTTGCGGGGGCTGGGAGGACCGTCCTGAATTGAGTTGGCAGGGGTGGGGGGTTAGCTGTTCCCAAGGACAGCAGCTCCACTGGGACGGGGTGGTCACACACATGCTGGTTTTTGCCCTTCTGCTGGGAAGCCATGCACTGCAGTGTGTTGACTGCGGTGGGTGTCAGGTCTGTAACTAACACCTGATTTGTCTCTTTGCAAAGCCTCTCACTCGCTGTGGTTCTGTGTCTTTTATCTAGTCTGGTGAAATAGAGATTGTTAACCATAAGTCCAAAGATAAATGCCAGCTGAAATTTACCCCCTACAGCTACTTCTCCAGGGACATTCCTCGAAAGGTGAGTGTCCAGCCATCTTCTCCTCCTTCTGGCAGCCTTGCATAGAGTCAGACCCAACTTTTGCCCCTGAGCCAGGATCACAGGGTCCCAGTGATGAGCCCCATCCAAGAGGCCGAGCTGGCACCTCTTACATGGGTCACTGTGGAGGGCTGTGGGGGGACTTCCAAGCTCTGTTTTGGCTGATGGAGCTGTAGCACCGAGACCTGGATTTGATGGACTGGAGCACTGAGAAAGGATTTGATGGGCTGTTTGACCCCCATTTCCTCTCCCTGTCCTCTGGTCAATTCCAAGTGCCATCAGAGCCATCTCTTTCTGCCAGGTGACTGGGCTGGTGAGTGATGCTAATGGTAAAGCCCACTACATCATGTCTGGCACATGGGATGAGAAGATGGAGTGTTCCAAGATCGTTCACAGCAGTCATGGCAGCACCAGCACCGAGGGCAAACAGAAAACTGTCTACCAGACGCTGACCCCAAAGGTCCTGTGGAAGAAGTACCCTCTCCCGTGAGTCTCCTCCTCAGCATGGGGTGCAGCAGCCAGATGGGGATTCATAGGGCCAGCCTGACCCCTGTGGGGTTGAGTGAGCTCCTGTGCCAATCTCAGAGAACATGGAAAGGGACCAGGACTTGGGTCGCCCTGTGGCCTTTTCTGGGAAGAGCAGGTCTCTGCAAAAGAGGGGAGACCCTTGCAGATTGGTTTTGGATAGATGAGGGTACTGGGTAGGTTTTTGGTGCTGCTGGCCGTGGCAGGGAGAAACGTTGGTTGATTTGCCTTGCTGGGGAGTCCCTGGCTGTCCTGCCCCCCAGTCACTTGTGCTTTATGGAGACCTGTCTTCTTTGGACATTTACCCACAGCGGGGCTGCTCTTAAACCAGCTCCAACCTTTCGTGGGCAATCCTTCCTTCATTGGGCTGGTAGAATGTGTCCTCTTCTCGGTGTAACTGGCTCTGCAGTTGAGATAGGGAGTCCAGTGGTTTGTGGGTGAAACTAGGTGCAGCGCCCAGAGTTTGTTGGATTGGCTGTCAGCTTCCCTCGTGGACCAAACTGAGGAGGGGGCTCCCCTTCAAGACACCATTGAGGAGTCATCAGCATCTCCATTTGAAGCTGGGACTCCCCAAATAGCCCTTGGTTTGGGGACTGGGAACAGTGTCAGTGGGGCTGAGGTGAGGTTCCAGTATTCACAGGGCTGGGTTGCTCTGCTCGAGGGTGGCCCAAGCTCTTGTCATGCTGACCAGGGCTCTCCGGGTGCAGGGAGAACGCTGAGAACATGTATTTCTTCTCTGACCTGGCCCTCACCCTGAACGAGCCTGAGGAGCGAGTGGCCCCCACAGATAGTCGGCTCAGACCTGACCAGAGGCTCATGGAGAGTGGCCGCTGGGATGAGGCCAATGTGGAGAAGCAGCGGCTGGAGGAAAAGCAGCGAGCCGTGCGCCGGAGACGAGAGGCCGAGGCCGTGGAAGCCCTGGAGGAAGGTGAGACCAAGCAGAGACAATACCCCCCCCCCCATCTGTTACTTTGCATGAGGGAGCTGTGATGACAGAAAAGCCCTGCTGAGTTTGAGGGGTGGAGGAAGGACCCAGCTGGGGAAGTGTGGGGCTCAGTGGCTTTGGGGTGGAAGAGCGTCCCCTGACACATGTCTCTACTTGAAGGGAAGGACTATGAAGGCTATATTCCGCTGTGGTTCGAGCGCAAGGTCGATGCTGTGACAGGGGAGCTCATCTGCGTCTACAGGGGTGGCTACTGGGAGGCCAAGGACAAGCAGGACTGGAGTATGTGCCCCAACATCTTCTGACGTGGACAGTCCTGGATGGACGGAAGGACAGTGTGGACACACTGGCACTGTCTTGTCCCACCAGTGCTTCAAATTACAGAGATCTTGAAAGCAGATCTGAACAGGGATTCCAAACCTATTTTTTTACGCGCTAATAGATCTCATCCTCTTCCCTTTTATTTTTTAATGATGGCTTTTCCAGCAACTTATTAGGAACACGGACATGTGAGTCTGGTGTATTTTCAGCCTGAGCGTGTTGATTGCTGTCAGGAGCTACTGCCTCTGCCTCAAACCTTCCAGTGCCTCGGCTCTGTTGCCCGAGATGTCAACTTCCAAAGATGCTCGTGTGCGGGGTGCCGTGTGTTTGTGTGAGCTCTTAGTCTTTGGCTTTTTCTGCTCTCCTTTTGGTTTGTTGTGGGAGTGTTGCCCCCGCATTGCTGTGTTTACTTCAGGGTTTTTGGTTTGGTTTTTTTTTAAACAAAAACTCTGGTCTTGATTCAGGTTCCTTCAAACCAAGACATGAGCAGTCCTACATCCTGGTTAGGTAACTGCCTCTAGGGGTCCTGGTGCTGGATCTGGGAGGCTTGTGGTGGTTCTTGCAGTGCTCAGTCATCCCAGTAACACCAGTTAGGATATTTCAGCTAGGGAGTTTTTTTTGCTTATTTTTGGAAGCAGCCCTTGGGCAGGTTCCCTGCGCTGTGCCTGGGTAGTCAGGGCTTAGGACGGTCTTTAACGCAACATACTGGAAGAGTGATTGGAGTGAGGGTTGGTTTGGTTTTCCAGCAACCACACTCAGAAGGGGGATCTGACCTTGCTGAAAGGCTTCACAGGCCAACAATTCTCCTGGGGCCGCATGCTAGCTCTCTTCCACTCCAGATCACTGCAGGGTCATCTTGGGGCTAGTTCACTGCAGGCTCTGCCCAGTGCCAGGCAGGAGAGGGCAGCGGACAATGCCAGGGTTGAGCCTCCCAGGGCTGTAGCCCTGGACCTGGGTTACCCATTCTGGTTCTTCCCTGTCACCTCAGGTGGGTCTGGACTGTGGTCACCCAGCATGTAGGGTCCCATGCACCCAGTGCCCCGTTCCATTCCTTTGCCTCCCTCATGGCGGGTCTGTCCCAGGAGCAGTTCCAGATCATCCCTAAAGCAGCTTGAGCCTGGGAGTGGTGGAACCCCAGAGCCTCTGCTCACCCCTGTAGCTATCCCATGGTTCTGGACCCACTGGGAAGAGCAGAGTGAGCCTGGCCAGTGATTGTTGAGACCAGGGGCACTGGCCATGCAGGTAAGTACTTGTGGTCTCCAGTGCCAGTGGGGACAGTGGGGATGGCAGGGCCCTGAAGATGTTGAGCTAGATTGTGTTGGGGAGACGTGGACACCCTTTTGAATCTTATTTTTGATGTCTTCTCTGTGTCTTCATCGTATCACCCTGACTGCTGCCTCCTGGGGGTCTGAGGCCACCCTGAGCCAGACTGTTGCATCCATGTTGGAAGAAAATTAGCAATAACAAACTTTGAGGCAATGGTGACTGGAATACCTAGGCTACATGTGGGACACTTAAGCAATCAGGTTCCTCAGCCATCAAGTCTCCTCCTGATTTGCTTCTCTTCCAGCACATCCATATCTGTTACAGCAATCCCACATGGGCTGTATATAGAGACCATGTCCAGCGTAACTGTAGTGAGTGGCAACACCCACTGGTTTCAGTGTACCCTTTAATCTTTATTTATTTGCTTCTAATTTATTTATATATATATATATATATAAAATATGATTCAACTGTATAAAAGGTTTATGGATTTGAAGGTCATTTCCTCCTGTGATTCGCTAATCAGCTCTGGTACTTTCATACGTACGGCAGGAACNATATATATATATATATAAAATTATTTTGGTTAAATTTCTATGGTACACACACAATAGACGAAAAAAATCATGAAGACAGCAGTATCTGTCTGAGTTTTTGTAGCGTGAGTGGGATGGCTCTGGACCTGTCCTGGAAGCTGTGGTTAGGATTGGAGGTACTGGTGTTGATCCCACAGTGGAGAAGCAACATTTTGCAAAGTGGATGTGATTCCACTCAAAAGGTTTTTCAAAGAAATTCCCTTCCAGAAACAATGAGTTTGGGGTTTGCATGGCAGCAGCCACTACCCCCGGTGTTGGGGATCAGGATGCTGTGAGCAGCTTCCCATCTCTCGGGGTGTTGTAGGAGCTGATGTGGAGCGTTGACTCCTTCCAGACCGAGGCTCTGTAAAGCCAGTGCAGCTCCAGAATGATCCAAACTTTGGCGTTAGTCTGTAGGGAGCTGTTCAGGCCCCCAGGGCTCCCAGATCCTCTTTGGATACTCCTAGGATTTTACCTGCCTGGGAGAGCTGGGAAGGGGGCTCTGCACACAACCTCGATGCCACTTACTTGTTCTGGGACAGAGGTTATTCCACTCGAGACCTGCACTGGTTTTGTAAAATGGGTCAGAAAAGTAGCTCCTCAGAATGCCTTATTGTTCTTGTCTGCTTGATCAACACGAGAGTTCCCTGAGAGCTTGGAGAGGTGAAAAGCTCCCCAGCAGGACCCAGGCATTCTGCAGTGCTGTTCAAGAACGGCTGCCACCAAGGGCTGCTGCGCTCTGGCATTCGAAAGGTCCTCCTCTCTACTTTACCCACATTGCTCTGTCTTGTCATGGACCCTGTGGAGCTTGGGGAGCACGAGGAGCACCCCATAAATCACAAATTCCCCTGGTTTTAGGCTATTCTTAAGAATTGCTTCATATTCTGGAGATCTAGCAGCAGCAAGCACCAGGTCCTTCTGTTCCCCACAGAGGGTTTCAGTGTCATTTCCCTGTAAATGCTGTTGAATGTGTTTCACTCTGGACAGTGTGCTGTGAGCTGATCCCTCTTCTCCTACACTGTAATAAAACTTGGATTCAGGAGTTTGAAATGCCAGTGTGCTGAGGTGGTCACTTACTCCCCAGGCATGCAGGGTCTTGGAGAAGCCCTGAGGTGGGTGAACTCTGAGCATGCACTGGGGATGCGGACACATGGTGGTGGCCTGGGCAGGGATGTGGGAAGTGGCACAGAGCAGCAGACCGAGGGGAGTAGATGGGGAGATGGCCTAGGGAAGGTTGTTCCTTCCCTAGGAAGGAAGGAGGTTGGCCACAGGAGAACTATGGGAGGTAGCCCAGAGGACAAGTTCTTCCATGAGGCCAGACTGAGAGAGCTGGCGCTGTTCAGTCTGGAGAAGAGGAGGCTCCCAGGTGACCTTATTGTGGCCTTCCAGGATCTGAAGTGGGCTACAAAAAAGCTGGGGAGGGGCTTTTTAGGATCTCCGGTAGTAACAGGACTAGGGGAATGGAGCAAAGCTGGAGATGGGGAGATTTAGGCTTGATGTGAGGAGGAAGTTCTTCACTGTGAGAGTGGTGAGAGCCTGGAATGGGTTGCCCAGGGAGGTGGTTGGCGCCCCATCCCTGGAGGTGGTTAAGGCCAGGCTGGATGAGGCTCTGGCCAGCCTGCTCTAGGGGAGGATGTCCTTGCCCAAGGCAGGGGGGTTGGAACTGGATGATCCTGTGGTCCCTTCCAGCCCTAACTGATTCTGTGATTTAGTAACTTCTTCCCAGTGAGGGTGATGGGGCACTGGAGGGGGTTGCCTGGGGGGTTTGTGGGGTCTCCTCTGGAGACATTTGAAATCTGCCTGGATGATCCTGCTGTGGTGGGGCGATTGGACTGCATGGTCTTTTGTGGTCCCTTCGATCCCTGATGATTCTGTGATTCTTGGCACATTCACTCTGAAGCCTAATGAGGTCACAGGGGCTTCTAGGACATGTTCCTCTTACCTTGCTTTGTGTGGCAGGCCTGGGTACAAGCATGAAGCTGGAGAAGGTTGTCTTTAATGACCAGAAACAGAATAAGGGTCATGTTAGTGCCCAGGGCTGCACCCTGGCTCTCCCCATCCCAGACCACAGAATTGTGGAATGGCCTCAGTGTTTGAGCTCAGACACACACCAAATGCCCCCTGCTGAGAACAGGCTCTGCTGAGTCAGGTGGAGCTGTGCAGGATGGACCTTCCTTGCCTGGACACAGGGGAGCCTCATGGCACTGCTCTTCCACACAGAACTGGGTGTCCTCAGGGTGATGCCAGCCCTGTCCCATGGAATCGGCTCTGTAGGGGGCTGGCCTTGCTCCTTGGCAGCCAGCCCAGCCTGGGGGACTGGAGCGGTTCCAGTTCTATCCGCACCAAGGAATTCATGCCAGGTTCCAGGAGAGCATGGTGGAACCCCTGCTGTTTTCCAAGGAGAAGGAAGATGATCCTGATGGGGATGTCCCTACTGAGGAAGCTGAGCCAGAGCAGGATGAGTCATTGTTCTCTACATGAGAAGAGTAGAACGTCAGGTGGCAGTTGGTGGTGGAGCCAGGCTGACAGACATCACTTGCTGAACAAGTCTCCACCTCTGATGAGGAAGGAGAGTCTGGAGTCTCTGGGAGGGAGGGCGTCCTGACTGAGCCAGAGCGATGCTGTGGGGGTGCCTTGGGAGGGGGGGTCCTTGGCCATCCATGGGCTGGGAGAACTCTCCTCATAGGGATCCCTGGTCTGGGGAAGATCTGTTAGCCAATGGCTTGCATGGTAAAGACCTGGGTGTTCCCCAGGCATCTCTGTGGGCATGAGGAGGGCTGGGGCAAGAAGGGGCTCTGGTACTGACATTGTGCCAGTGGTGTCAAGACCAAGGGACATCTCACCAGTAAGCCCCTGGGCCTGAGGTAGTGGGAGCCACCAGCTCTCCAGGGATGGTGTGGGGAGTGTGTCAGCTCTGCCATCTCCGGATGTTTGCAGAAAGCACAGGTTTGTGCCTGGCTGACCAGAGAGGCTGGCTGAAAGTCTTGGGGACTGGCTGTCTGTAGCTGAAAGAATGCAGCACATGCTTTGCTGAGGAGAGAAGGAACTGTCCTAACCAGAATGGAGAAATGGGCATGTTCAACCACAGAGACTTCAGACCTTTGCTAGGTGCTCTCTAGTTCTGCTGTCTGTGATGGCCTTTGGCTTCCAAGGGAGTGAAGGTGAGGGTGTTCCCCATGTCACGTTTGGATTGGGTGAATATAATTTGAAATTCAGTGCTGTTGACAGACCCGCTCACCTGTAGCAGAGCAGCTTCGCTGGAAGACCACTTGCCTCCGTGTTGAGTGATTTCTTGTGTTTTCACGAAGAGATGTTTTCTTGTGGTGAACATCTAATACCTGGGGATTTCAGATACTTGTCGTTCATGGCCGGTATATTTGCTTTGTGCTGAGTAAATTTGCTGTTACAGGAAATACAGAACGGTGGGTGGCATCCTGGAGTCATGCGAGTCCTGATATTTTCTGAAAGGGAAACAGAAGGCAGAGCAGTGAGGAGCAGCTGCATCAGGATAGGGCTGTCCTGGACACACTGGAGACTTCTACATAACCGGTGGTGTTTGTCAGAAGGAGACCACCCTTCTGTAGGAACTTGCTTGAGAATAATTGGCTGGAATTACTGCATCAGCATGTGGGAAATCACTCACCGTTAAGCACCTGCATCCCTACCGGGCTGTTCATGAGGACTCTGGAACTTTTCCTGATGCTTAGAGACACTGTTCGGATCTCATGTAGCTGTGGGCATGCGTGTGTTAACAGGCACACAGCTGGCCATAGGTACCATCACTAAGAGAAGCATTAAGGTTACACGTCAAAGCATGTGCAGAGAGCAGCACGGAGACCCCAGAGCAGTGTGAAGAAGGCCTGCTTACAAACTAGCAAAATGCGCTGTAAAGCTGGAGGTGGCTGAACAGGAGCAGACTGCATATGAACAGGCAGCAGAAGGCTGTGACCTGAATGCGCCGGACCTGGCCGGCATCGGTATGAAAGCCAATTAGAGAGAAAAGAAGGGGTGCAAGCCTTGGACTGGGGTGGACAACAGCCATTTGCAGATGAGCAGTGTGCTGTCGTGGACCAGCATTAAAGCACTTTGTTCTCATCCAGCTTCCCTCAGCAGAAGCTTTAGTCTCAAGAGGGTCAGAGCATCCATGAAGACCAGACCTGGGAGGAACGGGTCTGCAGTCACCTCCGGGTGCCTGAATTAGGCACAGAAGCACAGCAGAAACACCAGCTATCCCAGGGAATGGAGGATGGGGGTGCTTAATTGTATACAGTGTTTTTACTTTCCTCCTGATCGTTAACTATCCTTAAGCCACCCATGCTGGTTAATCAGGTTTGTGATAAAGACTCCCCTCATTTGTATGAAATACAGGTAGTGGCTAACTGCTGATGCATTTACTCTGTGCTGATACAGCCGGGTGCATCTGCTGTTAATTTTATTCACACTTGATTATAGCAGTGTCCTGGGAAGTGCCAGGTAAGGAGACAATATCTGCTTATGGTGAGAAATACTCACAGCTCCTAGTCAGTGCTGACTAAGTGAAAATGTACCTGCCTTATGTTAATTAACTAATTCCCACACTCCTGGACAATACTGGTTAATCAACCGTATTCTTTTGCTTACCATGACTAACTCTAGCCAATCAGTAGGGAGTGTGGAGTGTGGTGATTGTATGCAAATATATTTTCCATCTGCTGATTGATTTGACTATTCTGAAGTAATGCCAGTCTGTAAAAGATTTTTTCCCTCCTGGGTAGTTATTACTGTCACACTGCAGTCAGTGTGCAGTAGTGCCTAAATAAGGGTGTATTTTCAATCTACAATCCAATTAAAATAATTTCTGTATGGTGCTACTTAATCATCAGCAGTTTCTTGTCAGTAAAGTCTCCCACTATTTCTAAGGTGATTGTTGTGATTAGGATGAGCTATAGCTGTTCTCTTGTCTTAACATGTTTACTTACTAAACCCTTCTGAAAGTCACAAGTCACAAAAATCGTTTTGCTTATGGGAGGTATCTCCGTTTGGGAGGAGGCTCTTTTCACAAATTGTAAGGCAGGACAAAAGGAAATGGCCTCAGGGTGTCCCAGGGGAAATTTAAATTGGCCATGAAGAAAAACTTCTTCCTGGAAAGAGTCTTCAGGCCTTGGAACAGGGAGGGGGATGAATCAACATCCCTGGACGTGTTTCAGAGTTGTGGAGATCTGGAGCTCAGGGACAGTGTTTAGAGGTGGGTTGGGCCAGTTGGGTTAAAGGTTGGACTGAATGATCTTAAGTCTTTTCCAACCTAAATGACTGTATGATTTTATGAAGATCTGGTTTGTGTTCTGAAGAGATCTGCTTGTCCCACAACAAAACCTCCAACCCAACCTAAAGAAATCCACTCACCCAGCAGCGTGTTCCCTGGTTGCGCCCTTCCATCCCACTGGCTGCCACAGTCAGCTCACACCATTCCTGAAGAGTGCTGCTTCACCAGGTACGTGTTTTGTTGATGGAATGTCTAATGGGGTCCTTGAGCACCTTGTTATATGCTTGTGAATTATTTTGATTTCTGGGTAATTAGATTTATTAGATGCTTTTTGTGCTTAAACTGAACAACTCCATTATTTATGGCTGGGACAGTCAAGACATCTGTTTCAAGCTCCACTACCCTCTGGCTTCTATCCTGCAGCCAGTTCACAATCCACCTCACTACCCAGTCACCCAGTCCACTTGGCATCTTTAGGCTTCATGTCTGAAAGACTGTCAGACAGAAGGTTGTAAAAGCTCTTGAGGGCTCAAGAGAATGTGAGTAACCATTGCCATCAAATGAAGACCCTTATTGCTTAATATTAGAAAATAATAGATTAAAAAGTTCTGGGTTGGAAAGGACCTTAAAGATTGTCTAGTTCCAGCACCCCTGCCATGGGTAGAGACACCCCTCACCAGACCAGGTTGCCTAGACCCCCATCCATCTAGGCCTCAACCTCCTCTGTGGATGGAGCAGCCACAACCTCCTCTGGTAACCTGGTGAAGGCAAGAGCAGGATTTGGTCTCAAGTGGATCAAAAGCAGGATGTGATGCCTTTGGTCCCAAGGGCAGAGAAGAAAATTCTTGGAGGAGATCAGGTGCTTCAGTGCTTTGATGCCAGTGTCTGAGAGCGAGGTGCCAGCATAAATAACAAAGGGCTCCTCAAGGTTTGAAAGCATTTGCTGCATGGGAAGTCTGTCAGAGCAGAAGCCAAGCACACTCTGTGCTTCGCTCTGGAAGGACAGATCTCAGCTCCACCCCTGTGATCGTTGTGGCCTTTGTCTGGACCTGCTCCAACAGTTCAATGTCCCTCTTGTTAGGGGCTCCAGAACTGTACACAGTACTGCAGGTGGGCAGTAGTCTCATGAGGGCAGAATAGGAGAGGATAACCTCCCTCGACCCTCTGGATATTCTTCTTCTGATGCAGCCCAGGACACTTTTGGCCTTCTGGGCTGCAAGCACATTGCCTGCTGATGTTGAGTTTTTCATCAAGCGGTACCCCCAAGTTCTTCTTCTCAAGACTGCTTTCAAGTAATTCTCTGCCCAGCCTGTACCTGTGTTCGGCATTGCCCCAGCCCCGGTGCAGGATCTTGCACTTGGCCTTGTTGAACCTCCTGAATTCTGCCTGCACCTACCTCTCCAGCCTGTCCAGCTCCATTTGCATGGCCACCCTTTCCTCCAGTGTGCCAGCTGCATCACACAGCTCGGTGTCATCAGCAGACTTGCTTAGGGTGCACTCAGTGCTACTGTCCATGTCACTGATGAAGATGTTAAACAACACTGGGCCCAGAACAGATCCCCGAGTGTCAGGATTGAGCGAGGCAGGGACGGGGGGTCAATCAGAAGCCGTTTGTTCTACAAAGTAGCTGGGCCTCTATACTAGACCATATTCTTCAAGAAATGCCTTCCACAATCATTTGCTTTCACCATACTTGGAAGTTATGAATTCAGTTAATGCAGGTAGTTGATGCACAGTAGGTTACATCATCTTTTCTGTTCAGCCAGCTCTGCCTACTCCTTCGGCCTCATCCTGTTTGCATTCCCTTCATATCTTTGTCGGTCTTAGCCAGGGTCTCAGGTTTATCCCATCATCACTGATGAACGCTGCCCTGCCTTCTGACCTTGTCTTCAGAGTCTCCACACCTGAGGAGTGCTGCTCACCACTGATCTCCATTGGGACACTGAGCCGCTGACCACAGCTCCCTGAGTGCAGTCATTCTGTCTGAGTGCAGACAGTTCCTTATTCAGCGAGAGGTCTGGCCGTAAAAACAGTTTTTCTCTAGAATTTAGTGATCAGGATGTCATGTGGGACACTGTCAACACTTCACACAAGTCCAGGCGTGTGACATCAACCGCTCTTCCCCCACTTCTACTGATGTGGTGACTTCATTGTAAGAGGTGGTCAGGTTTGTCACTCACGATTTGCCCTGCGGTTACCAGTCACCTCTTCATTTTCCAGATGCCTCAGCAGGGCTCCATGGATCTGCTCCATGATCTTGCCAGACACAGAGGTGAGGCCGACTGGCCTAGAGTTTACAGGATCGTATTTTTGAAGATAGAGTGATGTTTCCCCTTTTCCAGTCAGCAGGAACTTCAACAGAGTGCCCTAACCTTTCTGATCAGTTTACAGTGGCTTGGCAAATGAATTTGCTGGTACCTCAGGACCTGTGGATGGATCTCATCAGGCCCCGTTCCAGTGGGGAAGTTGCAATAAATTAAGTGGTTTTCCCTCGTTCTTCCAACAATTTCAGTAAAGCCATTTAAATTATTTTCTTGGGTTGTGTTTGCAGGAGGCAAAAGCCAGTAATAACTCTACCTGGCTCCACAGTGCACTTCAAACTTGCCTTTAAACTTTGTGGACCACAAAGGCCCCTGATTTTGCAAGGCGAGAGCTCCGTGTCTCCTCACCTGTGGAAGTGTTTCTGCTAAGGAAATCTTACACAACTTCTGATGTAATAAATCCTGCTCTTGCAGTCAAAACTCACCATGGCTGCCCTGCAGGACTGTGGTAGCAAGAAGGACCCTGGCCCATCTCTGCTGGGCTCGGAGGATGCTTTCTGTCCTGCTGGAGAATTTCTGATGCTGGCTGTACACCAGTCTGCCCAATATTCTCAGGACGGGATGGTCACCACTTCAAAACGTTAGAGTCTGAGCACATTTGCTGGCATTTAACAGAAGCACCTCACTTTAACGCTGCGGGGAAGCAGTTTTTGCATTACTGATTTGTAAGAGCTGCAGAAAGAAAACAGTACTGGGACTGTACTGTTCAATATTGATGACATCGATAGTGGGATTGAGTGCACCATCAGCAAGTTTGCAGGTGACCCCAAGCTGAGTGGTGCTGTCAAGAAGCCAGAGAGAGGAGGGGTCATCCAGGAAGACCTAGACAGACTGGAGGGGTGGGCACAGGGAAACCTCATGAGATTCAACCAGACCAAGTTCAGGGTCTTGCCCTTGAGTCAGATCGATCCTCACTACCAGTACAGGCTGTGGGAGGAGGTAAAAAGAAACAGTCCTGAGGAAAAGGACTTGGGGGTGCTGGTGTATGTGAAGCTGGACAGGAGCCACCAGTGTGCAGTTGCATTCAGAAGGCGAGTATCATCCTGAGCTGCATCAGGAAGTGTGGCCAGCAGATCGAGAGAGGGGAGGCCTGGGGAGGCCTGGAGTGCTCAGCTCTGGAGGCCTCAATACAGGAAGGACAGGGCCCTGATGGAGCAGGTGTAGAGGAGGCCATGAAAATGACCACGGGTCTGAAACCCCTCTGCTCTGGAGACAGGCGGAGACACCTGGAGAAGAGAAGGCTCCAGGGGGACCTTATAGTGACCTTCCCGTCCCTGAAGAGGGTTACAAGAAAGCTGGAGAGGGACTATTTATGGAGGCCTGGAGTGACCAGATGAGGGGCAATGCTTTCACATTAGAGAAGGGCAGATAGAAACGGGTTGTTAGGAAGAAGTTCTTTAGTGGGAGGGTGGTTGAACACCGAGACAGGTTGCCCAGGGCAACCTGAGGAGTTGAGGCCCCATCCCTGGAGATCATCGAGGTGAGGCTGGACAAAGCTCTGAGCAGCCTGATGTGGTTCAGGCTGTCCCTGCTCCCTGCAGGGGATTTGACTGGATGACCTTCGGAGGCCTCTTCCAGCCTGCGCCAGGCTTGGATTCTTTTTCTTTGTTTTTCTGTGGTCCAGGTGCCTTCAGGAGAGGTTTATTGTGGGTGTGGGGAATTGAGTAGTTCTTGCTTTAATTAGAGCTGTGACAAATTGGCAATCAGGCAGGTGGTCACAAGATGCCTGCAGTCGCTGGTCCTTGCGCAGAGCTCAGAAGAAATCCACGTACGAACAGTAGATCCCCGGGATGGTGTCTTGTGGCCGTGAGTACAGGGTCCATCCTGCCTAACGTGAGAGAGCTAAAACTGGGGTGGAAAACCTGGCGTCCAGGCTCTTCATAATCTGCATTTATAGGGCAATGTCATCAGTTTGGTGGGAAGGTGCTTTTCTCACCCCAAAGACTCGTGGGACCCCTCCCTTTTGGGTGACACCCGTTCAGGATGAATCTGACTCGGTTGTTGGAGGCGAATCCCCTCGAGCCGCCTCTGCGTCGTGGCTCTCAGAGCCCACGAGATGGCGAGTTTGCTCTGCGTAGCGGGTGCCCTCGCCCAGCTCCGCAGCTGCTGAGAAGACTGTGAGTGCGCTGTGGAGAGGCTGCAGATGCTCTTTACCTGGGAAGTTTGAGGGGTTTTCTCCTGCAGAGGCAACAGGATATAAAGAGGATGCCTGAGGCTGCAGGTTGGCAAGGGACGTATCCCTTCTGGGACAACCAACTGTATGCTGCCATGGCTGAGCATTTCAAGTGTGTTGGGCTGCTTCTCCCTTGGAAGCTGCTGTTTCCAAAGCCCTGCCTTTTGGGTTTTTATCATCATTTGTCATTGGAGACCTGGCTGACCTCTGTTAGAGCATGAAGACGTGACATGGAGAAGTGGTCTCTACCAACTCTGATATCCAAACGTTTGGTTCAGCACACAAAAGCCAACCTCTGTGGCTTGGGGTAGGTAATATATATATCCTAAAAAGACAAATAGGGAAGAGAAGCCCCTCTTCACTAGTATTTACCATCTTTCCCCACGCAGGTGTTTCTGTCCATTTGCCATCAGCACTCTGCTCACCACTTGCAAGGAAAGAACCTGAAGCCAGTGTCACAGGTGGGCTTGAGTAGAGCAGGAGATCTGTTTCAAAGTGTATCCTCGTCCCTGGTGAAACCTTGCATGGGTTTTACCTACACAGCCGAAGTAAGTGAAGTAAAAAGGCTTTGGGTTTACACATCCAACCTCACTGGAGTCACGGGAGTTTTGGAGCAGAACATGTCACTCTCCTTCATGCACATCTTGCCTCTTTTTGGCATCCTGCCCTCCTGGACTATTCCTGCCTGGACAGAGGCTGTTTGCCTGATTCAATCGTATTCTCAAAGTCAAAGCAAGCAGCTGGGAGGGGAAGTTGTTGTATGAAATTCTTAATGGTTTTCATTTATAAAGCAGATGGAAAAGGCTTCTCTGTGACAGGACCAACCCCTTCCAGCAGCACGTGGCATTGATGGCTGCTGGACTGTGGCATCTGAGGGAAAAGAAATGGATCTGGGAAAATCATGCATTGAATACTCTGGTAATGAGTCACAGTCATCACTGACACTACTGTTTGGCTTGCACGTCTCTGCAGAGTGCTCACCCCAAGGAGAAACTGGAGCCTGCTTTGTCCTCTAGGGCAGGGGGAGGAAAGTATTAAAAACGTGGTGGAACCTTCTGTGTACGGTGACACAGTGACCAGAGTGACAGTGCAGTGGAAAAGCGTTCTCATACAGAGAAAGGACTACAGTAGAGAAGCAAGTCCTGTTTCTACCAGATACAAATTCTACCAATCAGTTCAAAGCTGAACAGAGATGTTTAAGGGGCTGTAATTGAATTAGAGCTGTTGGCCAGAGCTGCAGTTCTGAGCTGTGAGGAGAGGGGGAGGAACATGCAGTCTTGGGCCACAGTCAGGAAGATTTCTGGAGCTTAACGGAGGCTCTTGCAGGAGGAGGAAAGGATGGCGAAAGAACAGGGACTTGCCTGCAGGATAGCAAGATGATGTGATGCTCACTGAGCATGGCCGAAGACAGGGGACAGCACCCTGGGAAGCAGCAATCACCAAGTCAGAGCAAGAGGAGAAGCCTTTTTCTGATGTTGATGAGGTGGGTTCTGGCAGTCCTGATGAGGCAGGTGTCTGCCTTGTGGCAGTAGTGGAGTGAGTTGAAGAATGCAGTGACTAAAAAAGCTGAAGCTGAGGTTGCTTAATGCTTTGGTTTCTAGTGACATCGTTCCAAGGTCAGTCTCTTGGCCGTAGGCAGGTGCTTCTGGCTGGTGATGGGGACAACAATTTTTCTGAGCAATGCAGAAATAGGAGGAAGAAGGTTCCTGACTGAAGAAGGGATCTGTGATTGTTATCTCCCTGGGACAAAGAACTGGACAAGTCCTTATGCTACCAGCTACCATACAACTTCACTCCTCTGGTTCTAAAGAGCCTGGCTGAGGCATCCAAAGCTGTCACGGTCCCACTTAACCCCTAAGACCTTGCTGAAATTTGCCCAGTTGCCAGTCCTTTGGCACTACATGTACGTCGTACATAAATTTGGTTACCCTACCATGCAGGATTCATATCACAGGTGGGGAAGGCAGACTGCAGACAGGGCTGGCATCAGAAGAGGGTGGCTGGTAGCAACATGGTTTCGGGTGGCTGGATCCCCTATCAGAAGCAGAGCTGCCCAAAGAAAAGACAACTCTGTGAGCAGCCCCCACCCCGCACAGTCAGCACGCATGGTACAGGCACCACTAGCCATGTTTACTTTTTTCTTTCTACATATGAGATTTAATCTCTCTGGGGTGGGAGACACCTCCCGACCATCATCATCCACGAGTAGGACCATTCTCACCCTTCCAGTGCCCACTCACAGGTCAAACATCGCAGGCCAGTGTCTTTCTCAGACACATCTGAGCTTAGGAAGCCTGTAAGAACAGTCCTAGGGACAGCTAATAATCTGGATGCAAAAGTTCAGAGTGAAGTAGTGAAGCTTGCGGCAGGGCAGCCAAAGAAATGATTTCTCTCCATGCAGAGGAACTTACAGGAGTCCCTAGTCTGGAGCACTTTCCAAGGAGCAAGTCAGACAATGCGTCTCAAAGATGAAGTTACAAAACAAACACAACCCAAAGTGAGCGGTGGCAGTTTGGTAGCACTGGATGGTTTTCAGTCAGGAGCTCTAAAGGAATTCAAGGATAGTTTAATAGGTTAAACTACTAATTGTATGAAGTCTACTGTGAAGCTGCTCAGAATTTTCTCACTAGCAGAGGGAAAGGAGGCAGTAAACCCTTGATTTTAGAGACAGCTTTTGAGCAGATTCAGGAACAGCAGATTGTTGAAATTTATGTCCAATGAGGTAAAACCGTAGCTTGGGGGGGATTAAGGAGCGTGTGAGTGAGACACGATTTATTGACATCATTTATATCTAAATACATTACTGACATAATTCAAAATTCAGCAAGGCTCATGTGAATGTAAGCAGTACCTTAGGAACCCCTAGGAGTTTCTGAAGGACGCAACACAAGTAAGGGGTCATGTTGACATCACCTACTTGGATTTCCTGAAGTTTTCTAACTAGTTCTCTAATCAAAGGAATAGTTTGTTTGAAGCTGTGCAATCACCCATTTTGTCATTAACGACTGCAACAGGCAGAGCCTTAACAGTGACTTTGGGCTGAAGTATTTCTTACTGCAAATCAGGCATGTAAACTGACTGATGCTGATGCTGCTCAGTGCTGTTCTCTCATTTTTTGCTCCTTGGAAAATCATCACAGAGAAGGAATACTGGGGTTTGGACCAGAGTGTGTTTGCAGTGGTTGACCTTCAAACTCATTTTCTGTCCCCATTGATTCACAGTTTGCAGGATCTGATGCTAAGAAAGTATGGAATTTCCTTTCCATTGGGGAAAAGAAATGCAAAATGCACAACCTTAGCGAGAATGGAAATGCCCATCTATTCAAGCACAAACACACGAAGTAAACCCACAGACTTCCCTTGCTTTGTCCACCTCTTCCGCTCACTTTTGAATGATCCTCTGAAGTTGACCCCTGTTCTCTGCTGAGCCTCACAGTCTCCTGGTGGCACTTCCACAGAGCACTTGAGATGCACTTGGTCTTTCTGGAGCTACACAGTGGGGATTTGTAAAGCTCCAGCAGCATCCTTAGCTGAGCATCAGCCCAGCAGCCCACTGAGCAGTGCTCCAGCCCTGCATGGCATGAGGCTGCACCAGCTTTTAGTGAGGCAGGATCAGAATTCCGGAGTGAATTAGGTGCTCAGGTTACCTTTCCCTCCCTTTGTCCCTCTGCCTCCCCTCCTTACACTGATCATCCCACACTGGGGAACTGCTCGCCTGTGTGATTCTTGCATGTGAGCAAATGCCACCAGCTTCATGTGTGCATGGTCTCCACTGTGCTATGCTGTACCCAGTGATCAGCTGGCTTTCCCCACTGCCTTCCCCTGCACGGCTAGCTGTGGGGGACAGCACCTTTGGTTTGCCTACCAAAGGCTAAGGTATCCTCTGGTGTAAGATGCAGTGAAAAGTTTGTCAGTATGGTACCCACACCATATGCCAAGGATTTAGCTTTATAATCATCCTGGCTTTATCATCAAAGCTGGCAAGAGAGGCATTTTTTGTGTTTATTATACATAAGAAGATCTTGGTGGTTAAGAAAATACAGGGCTGAAAATGGAAAAAACCCCAAACCCTTTGATAAGCTTCAAAGATTTAGGAGTTGGAATCTGCATCTGTGCTTCCAAAAATATCTTTGTTAAAACTGGTTGCTGGGTGGGTGAAGTGTGTAAGCCAGAACACCCCCACTGTTACAGCATTTGCCTACTGTGACCATTAGTCAGGCAGATGTCAAACCCCACTGTTACTTTACAGCAGCAGCAATCCGTTCACCCCGCAGAATCACTTTCAGGTTGTATCCAAGCACTGTGGGTTTGTTTTTCCTTGCTAGCTTCTTTTCTAAATGCATCCTTATTTTTTTCCTGGGAGAATCCCCCAGAGGAGAGCACTGGTGCCAAGAGCACACAACCACCTTATCCACATTGAGGAAATGAAAAGGGTAGTTTTTATTATTCTCTGCATGAGCTCCATGACTCCTCCAGCTGGTGCATCTTTCTCCTCAGCAGTCAGATGCTGCAGGTCTTGAGCCCACTTTTCCTCTAGGAAAACCATGTAGTATGAAGTCCCCTTCCCTTCTCACCCTGAAATGTGGAGATATATCCAGGAGCTCCAGCGTCCTGAAGTGCATCAGCTAGAGGGAGGTAGCATTCCCCGAGCTGTGCTTCCAGGGATGTACACGCTCCGTTAGGACTGAAGTGCTGTTTACAGATGGGCTGCTGAAGAAATCCAGGGATCTCAGTGCGTTGATTTGTTTATTCAAACCTGTGTCCTCTGGACAGGAGGGCTGAACACTGCAAGTGGGAAGAAGCTGCAATCACAATGCAGTCACTGATGACAGCTGCCCTTGAAGAACAGTCCCTCTCATCCACGGGATGGATGCTCATGGCTTGCTCCCTCAACACTGGCCGGTGGCACAGGGTGCTTTGGCAAATATTTGTGTGAGAAATGTCCACAAAGAGGTGGGAAAGCCCCACGGTTCCACTGTGCGCTTTGCTGCAAAGCTCTTCTAACGTGTCCTGCCTCCAGCAGTGTATTTTGTTTTTCTTCACCACATTTGCTCCTCTGTCTGAAGATTTGTCTTCTAAAAATGCATTCAGGCATTAGATGTGGCTTCGTGCCAGGGGTGTTAGAAGAGCTTGGTGCTCTGGTTGCTTTAATAACTCATAAGGGATTAAAGTCCAAAGGTTGGGCACTGTCTGAAAATCCTTCCCCCCTTGACCCTGGCCACCCAAAACACAGGAGCATGTGAAATTAAAAAGGAATGATCAAAGTCCTTGTGTGGAGTTCCACTGCTGGGACACAGCGGTGAAAGGGCAACCCAGGTAACAGAAGGAAATTCTGCCCTTTATCCCCTCACCCGTTTGCCTCAGGATTTCATACTTTCAAGGACAACTTTTTTCAATGTGGCCTTGTTGTGGGGCCGTTCCACCAAGTGTTTGCTGTCCCGGGGTTGTTCTCTGTGGTCTGGGACATTAACCCCGGTGCTGAACGCACCAGACAGGTGGGAAATGTCTTTCCAGGTGAGGAGTTTTGATTTCCACAAGCTGTAGTTCTGAAAAATGCTGGTGTGTGTTTACAAGTTTCAGACAATTCATGCAATTGGGCTTTATGTAAAGTCACCTATGTTTGCTCGGCAGACGTCCAAGCATACCTCTGGGCACTCTGCTGGTGGTTTCTTAGCAGCACCCAGTGTGCTCCCAATGGTCACGGGGTACTTGTGACAGTTGTTTCCCTGTGCAGCCCTGATCACTCCCATTTGCTGAGAGGTGAAGACAGGGCAGGGAGCTGATGGACTATGAGCCATAGATGTGCTGTTCATAGAGGTGGTCTGTGCTTCAGGCGCTTTGAGTTCTCTATGCACTGTGTAAAATATATGAATCTTGAACACATCTTGTATGTCAACACCTAATAGGATTTCTGGGAACAGGACTCTTCCTCTTAAGTTTTTCAGCCTTATATCTTCATTTAAGATACAGGAAAGCTTGAATGTCTAGTACTGGTGATATCATCCTCTGCTTTCTTCCCACTGTCCTCAACAAAGGACAGGTCTAGGGTTCCAGTTTTTGTATTTTTAATATGCAAATGGACAAAGCTTTTCCCATGGGTGAACCTGAGATTTGTTGTCCCCACTGAGCCATGTCTTCCTCATCAGATTCCACCTTCCCCACCCCTGGGCTTTGGGCTGTGGTGCTGTCAGTGACTTTGGGGGTGAATTATCTTCTGTAGACAGTGGTGGCTTATTCCTGCAGCACATCACTGTCCATGTCCTTGCTGTCTGCAGGGCACTTGTGTGAACTGGCTGCACACCCCTGTTGTGACAGAATACATTTTAGATAGTTTAGGTCTGTGCTTAGTCTACTCCCACATATTTTGGAGGGGGTCAATAGTGGAACAACTGCTGCTTTCATTAGCCCACCTCAGGGTATAGCTTTTCCGATAAATTTGCCAATCTTCTGGTTCCCATGCTTGCAACAACCCAGGCTGAGTTGCTATCAGAAGAAATGAAGCTGATTCCCTTATATTTTTTGGCAGCCCTGATTAAAGACATTTGGCCAAAGAGGGCTGTACCTCCTCTCTTGATGCTAAAGTCCACCCCAGTAACTTGCACAGACCTTGCATCAAAGCTTCTGGGAAAATCCGCTGTTGAGAGATGCCAAAACACAATCAAAGCTGCTGCAGCTCATAATTCACAGCAGGTGCAGGGAATTTTTCACTGCGTAACACCTGGCTTGTAATATTAGAATGAAGAACTTGACAATCTACTCCAGGTCCACCCAAGATGGGAAGGCAGGGTAAGTGTGAGAGACTAATAATGATCTCTACTTCCCTGTCGTGGCAATTCCCGGTGATGATGCTGCCACATCAGCACCAGCAAAGACTTGTCGGGTGTGGCAAGAAATTCAGCTGTCTGCTCCTTGGAAAACTCAACTCCTTCTCCAACCAGAGGAATACAAATACATAAATCTGGCCAAGAAGACCTGCTCTGGCTAGGCTCAGCACCTGTAGCCTAGACACTGCCCATGGCTCTCCCTAGCCCAGCGGCCCATCCTGGGGATCATGCACCAAGGGCCATCTCCAGACCACCACACCCATACCTCCAGCTTTTGTGTCCAAGCAGAGCTTCCTCACGTGGTACTGGCAACACCTGGTGTTTTTCTTTGCCTTGAACTGAGAGAGGATGACCACTGGGTGTTGGATGGGGAAGGTAGTTGATGGTGGTCATGCCTTCTGTGCTAGAAATGCCCTTTTTGAGGTTGGTGTGTCAGGTGCACTGGAGTAAAGCATGTGTGGGAAAGTTCTGCCTTTTCTTTCTGCAGGAGTGTAGTGAAATCTCAGCTCTGCTGGCATCCAGAAGCAAGGTCAGAGGAAGATGGGAAAGGCCCTTCCAAGTAGCCTCAGAAAAGTAAGTCCCTCTTGAGCACTAGTCTGTCCTGCTGTAACTTATCCATGCTGCCTTTTATGTACATGCCTACCTGTGGCACCTCTACTCTGAGCCCAGTAGTCAGCAAGCTATCTCAGCTGGGTTGGGTTCTGGTACGGGGTACCTGCATGGGAAATGTCCATCACCTGCCTGGGCTTGCAGGACCTCCTTTCCCTCCATGGAACACTCATGCAGAGCCATGGAGTGCCGATAGAGTCAGCATAAAGTTTCTTTTGAGATAGTCTGAGCGTCTGTGTTTTGTTCTAAAGCAAAACTTCTGAACCACAGAATTAATGCTTTCCATTTCACACATTAGTGTCTCCTTTATTTTGTACACAGTTCCCATATTGTGGTCAAGCTTGAATTCTCCGTTCCTCTGGCTTCGTTGTTTTCTGTGCAGTATATATTACAAGCAGCATTCTTTAGAAACATTTCTGCAAGGACTGAGTTTCTCTAAGGATGGCTTCTCTACTGTTTTGGGTCCCTCATTCACACTGAGCAGCACTAACTGAAGTAGTTTTGTAGTCAAATCAGGTGTGCCTTTCCCAAGTTATGTTTAATCTTTTTCCTGGTTGACTTGATATCTATAATCCTTCGGTGTCTTTGAGTCCCCTCAGTTAAATGGTTTGCTGGGTATATAACGTCCCCCGAAGGTCACAGCATCACAGTAATGTTGAGGCTGGAAAAGACCTTAAAAATCATTCAGTCCAACCTACAACCAACCAAGTAACCTAACATCTGACATCTAGATGATGCCACTCAGCACCTCATCCAGACTATCCTTGAACACCTCCAGAGACGGTGACCCGACCACCTCAGTGAGCAGCTCGTTCCAAAATCTGATCACTCTTTCAGTGAAAAGCCTTTTCCAGTGAACAGCCTCCCTAATTTTCCTCCTACACAGCCTGACAATTCCCTGATCCATGACTCGATTGACCCTGCCCTTTTTCCAGAGGTGGAACAGCCTCTCTTTCTCTCTTAGTTTTTCAGAATTTCAAATCTCATCCAGCCTGGTCTTTTTCCCCTGCGGCTCATCTGGCGACACACAGGGACGGCCTGGTTCTGTGCCCTCAATACATCCTGAGGTATCCCCAGCTCTCCTGAACCCCCTCTTGTAAGGGGCTGCCTCCCGAGGAACTTTCCTAATCAGTTCCTTGAATAAACTGAACTCTGCCCTGAGGAAATCCAGTTCAGATGTTGTGTTGAGCCCTCTTTTTGATCCACTATGAATTGAAAACTGAATCGTTTCATGATCACTGCCTCCCAGACAGCCTCTGACAACATCACCCACCAGGTCGACCCTGTTTGCAAGCAGCAAATCAAGAAAAGCCTCACCCCTGGTAGGCTCATCGACCGATTGCCACAAAAAACGGTCCTCAATAGACTCCGTGAACCTTCTAGACTGCCTCCTCATTCACACTGAGCAGAACTAACTGCAGTCATTTTCATAGTCAAATCGGGTCTGCCTTTCCCAAATTACGTGATCCTTTTCCTGGTTGCCTTGATCTATAGTCACAGTCCTTTGGTATCTTTGAGTCCCCTCAACGTGCTGGGGATATAATGTCCCCAGAAGGTCATAAACTCCTGTAAAGTTGGTACTAGTTCCTGGGAGGGTGCTGTGAAATCCTTAATCCGTGCCAGTGTTGAGCAGGTATTAAATCCTCACTTGAATTTTATAGATGGCACAAATCGGTGCGCAGGGACGAGTCACTTTTTATGGAACGATCTGAATTGCTCGATGATAGGGGCTGGAGTGAACGTGCGTTTAATATTGCTGTACTTCTAGGAAGAATGTAGCTTCTAACTGCAACGTGAGGAGCTATACCCTGCAGTGAACTATACCTGGGATGGGGGTGAGTGTCCTGGTGAGAAGCAAGTGAGCAGTAGTGCAGTGACTGCGGAGCCAATGTGGCTCATGATGGTGCAGTCTGGCAGGAAGAACTGCAGTGAGCTTCAAGGAAAAAGAACAGTGGTCTCACACAGAATGCTTTACAGCTATTTAATTCATTTGCAGGAGCTTATTAGTTCACTCAACCAAGAGAAACAAAGTGGTGATAAGTGTTTGGAAGATCACTCTGGAGACTTCCACTTATTTTTATCAATTGCTCTTCACAGCAAGAACAATTCTTCTTTCCTTTCCAAACGCAAGTTCCTCCCAGATTGTGCATGTTGATTCTTTGCCTTTAAATGAGTTTTCTTCAGGTTCTTTCCTCCCACAAGATGACCTTTGCTTCTTCCAAGGAAGTGACCAGAACTGCAATTTCCTATTTGCTGAGACAGGATGGGAGGACACCTCACCAGGAAAAGCATTGCTGTAACCTTCACTCCAGACGTCGTGACTGAAAAATCGATAAACTAAAACCATGGAATAAAAAGCACATTTTCTACCTCAGCTCCAGCTAAAGCAGTGACCACCATTCAGCCTTATCTGCACCCCTGGAAATGGCATGCTCTTATGGGGTAGAGGAGCTGCCAGCGTGGCAAGCATTGCAGCAGTGGTTCACCACATGAGGCTGTGCCAATAGACAACATGTGAATGACTGCAGCACATCTAGGTACTTCGAGGAGCGGCTGTGCAGCCTGCACCTCCTCCTCCAGAAGGTGCGCTTCACAGTCTCTGCCTTGTTCCTGGGCAGGAATGAGGCAGCAGTGGGGCAGATGTGGCTTGAACTTGGAGAAGAAGGAAGCCCTGGAGAATACAGCCCTAGAGCAGTGGTGGTATCCCTGGCTCCTGCTTTTAAAACACTGGGCTCTTGTGAGCATCCCACAGCTGGGCCGAGCTGAGGGGGTTGGATTTAATGCGGGACATATCTCCAAGTATGAAATTCAGGTATCAGATTTGGAAGTGTCTATGTCTGAGCCATCCATCCTGGGATCTTGCTGTCAGTGGCACCTGTGCAACTGCACTCAGTGAAGTTTAGGATGTGATTTGCCTGAGATGATAAAGAAAGCTCTGAGCTGCACATTGCTGCCTGATTCCAACACGCTCATGATCTCCACATTCTCAAAAGGGAATAGGTGGTGTGCGTGGATGGAGATTTTCATGTAGGAGAGACCGTGACTGACCTGAGAGATGTTGACACTGGCTTGGAGTCCTGTCAACACTTCGCTGCACCACAAAACACCATGCTAGGAAGCACCTCATGTGCTTCCTAACGCATCTGATGAACCCCCAGGAATGTGTGCTGCGTGTCTGCCTTGTGCTCATTGATCTCCTACAGATAGGCACTGACTTCTCTGCTCAACATCTGGGCTTATACAGACAGAAAGTCTCCACGTCTCACCACCTCCTCTCTGTGCCTTGCTCTTTCTCCTTATTTCCTTCCATTGCATTCAAACCTTTCTCTGATCCTACATTTGTGACTTATGTCAAGAGCTCAAACTCCTCCTCAGACTCCAACGACTGCAGTGTGTTCCTGATCCAGGCACAGGGGAAACCTGGACCACATGGCACTCCATTTCTCCCTGCTGTTCACACATCTGTTCCCCAAAGAGGTCTAGTACACATCTCCAGCAGGAGACCTGCAAGGACCAAGGGACACCCTGGGTGCCTCATACTGATTTGCATGGTGTTGGCTTCAATCTCTAGTTTGGGGAGACCCCAACCTGCCATCCACCCTGCCCAGTGTCTGGGATCAGCAGCAATACCATGACTGATGTCACTGCTTCCTTGGCAACGGGTCCCAGTGGCCCTGCCAGCTGTTGTTGCTGCTCCCCAGAACAACTGATGCAGCTTTGTATTGCTGGAGTTCCAGGGCCCCATTTAGAAACTAGGTTTTGGCAGCAACTCATCTGGGGACATGGCTGTGGTTTCATTTCTCTGCATCCAAGGCACAATTCCTGTTTGCAGAGGCTCCTTGATGCACAGGTCACCCAAAACCCCTGTGCTCCATCCTGCAACCCAGTGACCCATTCTCATGCCTTCCAGCAGTTCTCCAGTGACAGAATCTAGGCTTTGAAGAGCTTGCTTTTCATCTGGCTGTTTCGAGTTGGAAACATGAGGGCAAAGAAGGTGAGCCTTCCCTAGGGTGCCCTTCAGGCAGCTATTGGGACACCTGTCTGTTCGCTGGAGTGCTCACCTGTGAGGAGCACCGGTCACTGGGGGCTGTGTGCACACCACAGGCTGGCAGAGATGGTTGGTAAAGCATGCCAGGGTCTCTGTAGGGAAAGGTATTTCTTTCCCTGGCGTCTGCCTGTTGTGTTGTGGAAGAACTAACTGCCCAGCAGAGAATCTGTAGCATGGCTTCTGAGTAAAGTCATCCTGAAACAGATGTAGAATAGTCTAGAAAGGAACAGAACAGAATACAAAACATCTTCATAGAAAACAGTCAGTTTCCCCCACTCCTGATGAGTGGCTGTTAACACTGCACACTTTTCCCCAAGGGAAAAGTGGCCTCTTGCCTGCCTGGTCACCCTAACCCCTTCCATACGAGGAGTGGGCTGCAACGCCCCTGAAGGGCGTTAACAACCTGTGTGTTCGTTCTGGTCACACGCAGTGAATGTCAGTGTCTGAGAGTATTGCCTTCACGTTGAGCAAAGTTTCTGTCTCATTTTGCACCTCTGTCACTGGCAGGAGACTTAGTGCTGGGATGGGCTGTGGGACCAGTGCCTCCGTTCACTTGTAGAAAGGTCAGAAGTCATGGACAGCTTTTAATAATGCGTCTGCACACTGCCCATCTGGGTGGCTCTTTAGCTTTCTGCTGCTCCTGGTAGGTAATGCTTCTCGGAAGCTACAAAAGACACATCATGTCTGGGTGGCACTTTGGGACAGTGCAGGGTAAAATTCAGTTCAGTGCGAAATCCAGAAGACGTCTGACAGAGTTTCAGGTGCTTTTCAATCCATCACTTCTCAATATTTCTCTGAATTCCCCAGAACCAGGTATCCAGAGGTCATCTCAAAAGCTGACACGGTGAATTTCCCTCAGGGCCTTGACTTGTCTTATGATAGAAACTCCTTCCTGGAGCCTGAAGTTTGGGACAGCAGAAATGTTCCTCTGTGTAAGGACACCCATTTGTGTCCTCATCTCATATTTTGCTTTTCTGGAGCTGCTGTTGAGTCTGAACCAATATGTCACGGGTGTTTATGTCAGACTTCTCCTGGCACTCTGTGATTGAATGCTCCATTCACAGGGAAAAGCTCCACACCACGGGATGTGATGACAACTAACCCTTCGTTTTCAGACAGCACAGAGCCATAACTTAAGCTCTCGTATTGCACATAGGCTGACAAAATCCATAGGGATTTACCTTTCTGTTTGTAATTCTGCACAGTGGGATAATCTGTGTGTTTTGCATCAAGGTAAAGCCCTACATTCATTTCAGGGAAATCAGAGCCTACATTTCACATTTACATGGTCTTCAAGAAAAGGCCACTTGTTTCATAGAGTATCTCAAGACTACAGTGGCTTTTGGTTGATGATTTATAGTATGGATAAACCCCATGCTACCAGCACGATACCTTTTACAGTAGCTGAAAAAAGGCTATGCTTGCTGCAGCATTGATTGTCGTCAATATTAATTATTTCAGTTTACAGAAGACATATTTACAGTAGAGAAAGGCATGTTGTACAAGTGTTGTAAGCCTGTGAGTACCACAGAGACTAAATACTGTACAGGGCCCATGTGATCTTCAGTTCTGCGGACTTTAACGTCATTTTGGTATCAAAGAAACACAAAAGATTGCAGGCTGGGAAAATACCAGTTGGCTGAATTTGATAAGGAATACTGTTAATGTATGGGGTGGATGTTCAGCCCCAGAAAGATCTGCAGACTGGTAACAAATAAGCTCCCTTCAAAGTTACCTGCTGGCTTTTTAAAGGGTCGTTTCTTTGCTGGCTCCTGCCAGCCGGGTAGGCTGCTCTACCATATGGAGACTCTCATTCTTGAAGTAAAAGTGTCTTGGAAGCCAAATATTCAAGTGCAGAATCCATGCAAATTTAACTGAGCTACAAGCTCTTCCACCCTATCCTCACTCCAGTATTTCTCAGGGCTGCTTGTAGCTTCCCACAGGTTTGGACCCAGAAAAATGTGTTCTGCAGGAAACTCTTCCTGTTACAATGCCCAGGCAAGCGGCCGCAGTTTTCTGCCTACTTGTGGTGTTAATTCTCCCTCTTATGTTGAGTTGTTCGAGGCAACGTGTTGGAGGAGGAGGCTGTTTGGGAGGATCATGTGCTAACTTAGCCATCTGATTTCTTCTTTGGTACAGGCTGCTCTCCAGCTGCTGCCTGAGTGTGTGGTTTAAGGCAGGGACCTCCTAACACAGCTTCAGGAGGTCTCTGATAGGACAGTGAGACAGAAGTGTGAGGCCAAGCCCTCGATCTTAGGAGCAAGAATTTCTCAGCCCTTCTGGCCAGATAAAAATCCATGTAGATGCGATAAAGTCTTGAGTCTGATAGATCCCTGTGGTCAGATCTTCTCTCACAAGAAAAGAGTCACAAGGGGATTTTGCATGCAGAAACCAGTGCTTTTTAGAATAACTTGTTAAATCTTTAATTTATAAATAAAGACAAAGCAAAGGAGCTAGAGAGAAAAGATGGAATAAAAATAGTTTCATCTTCTCTGCGCGCGGTTGTCTGCTCCCAGGCTTGGCTTCATGTAATGCTGCAACGTTCCTGGCTGCATTGAGCTCTGCACAGCTCAGTCTGTCTCCACGAGGGCTTTATCTGCTGCTGCTTAGCTTTAGTCTCTGATCCTCGGTCTTGTCTCTGTTTGGTTGGTCTTGTTTGAAGCTCCTGCCTGGTGCTCTAAAACTCTCAGCTCTCCCACTCCTTGCTGTTCAGCTACTCCCAGGGCAGGAGTATTCCTCCTTGCCTCCCTCCCTTCATCTCTCCCACCTGAAGCTGCCCCACCTTCTTAGATTCCCTAAGGAAGGGAACCCACAACCTGAACACAAACAATTAAACAAATTCCGTCTGTGGTATGGGCTGTGTGGATTTCAGGAAGGATCCTCAAGAGGAGCAAAAATTTAAAGCATGAAAAGTCGTAGAAGCTGCAGTCGCCTTCACTCAAACGCAAGCTGAGGCTCGGGAACGCCAGATTTGCTGCATTACTGAACTCACTACCAAACACTGCAGGAGCCAAATTGCAGGAGTTTTCTGCTGGCACCTCCTGATTATAACATTTCAGGGTAAAGGCAGATCTGTTTCTCAAGGGTAGGTGACAGCTGCTTACCTTTTGAATGGTTCAGTCTTACTAATGCAGATAGTCACAGCAACTCAGTTCTTCGGATGCTCGTTGTGACTTAGTTAGAAATCATTCTGTGATGATGGGTGTCTGGTAATATATACATGAACTCTGATGATGTGTTCTAATTAGTATAAGAACCATTGTTGGGTGATTGAAAAGACATTAATCCCTCCTTTCTCTGGCTCGGGCCTTTCTGAACTGCAGTGCTGGGCAGATGTGAAGAAAGAGGGGGAGGGTGGCATGTGGGAGAAGGTATAATTTGCACACATCCATTTTTCCTCCCCAAAATGCACTGAGCATTTGATTTTCATGTCATGGTGACGCACAGTGATCCAGTTTTATTCGTCCAAAGCCCATATAGGTGCTGTGGGAGAGATAAAGTCCACAATTTATACAGCAGTTGGAGATAGCTCTAGTGCTCTGCCATAAAATCATTAAGGATCAT
>VZRI01008095.1:8705-22015 GCA_013397515.1 Upupa epops | reverse complement strand
GGGGATGGTTGGACTCATGGACCTAGGAGGTCCTTTCCAACCAGGATTATTCTGTGGTTGTGTGATTACTATCCCACTTTAAGCTAAATGAAAGATGATCAAACTATTCTTTTTTGCAGTTGTGCAAGGAGACACAAAAGAATGAATCTTCCCTTGATTTGCACTGGCTTCATTTGCAATTTGAAGGAAGCATCTCAACAAATTCATCTTGATAAGGTGTCTGTAGGGAAGGACAACTTAATCATCCATTTTACAAAGACACAAAGATGAGCACCTCTGGTTTACACTGAGGAAGAAAGTGTTTGGCTGCAACAATAGATCGGTTGGAAGAAAAGCCCAAAGAAACATGGAAAAGAGATTTTGGGGGGAGGGATGACAACACACAGTTAAGATAGTAATTTTGGAATGAGAAAGGTGGAGAGAAAGAAGATGTTTGAGGTTTGGCCTTGAAGCCTGTGAACAGGCTGAGGGAGCTGGAGTTGATCAGCCTGAAGAAAAGGCTCCAGAGGAACCTGATAGCGACCTTCCAGTCCGTGAAGGGGGCTACAAGAAGGCTAGAGAGAGCCTGTTTATGAAGGCCTGGAGTGATAGAACAAAGGGTAGATTGAAAGGAGCTGTTAGGAAGAAGTTATTTAGCAGGGAAATGGGTTGAACACTGGAACAGGTTGCCCAGGGACAGATTTGAGGCTCCATCCCTGGAGATCTTCGAGAGGAATGGGGACTCCACCACTGCCCTGGGTAGTCCATTCCAGGCTCTAATCACCCTTTCTGTGAGGAAGGGCTTCTTAACATTCAACCTAATCCTCCTCCTGATACAGCTTCAGGACCTGCTCTCTCATCCTCACACTGGGAAAAGAGCTTGACACCCACCTGACTACAAACTCCCTTCAAATAGCTGTAGAGAGGGAGAAGGTCCTCCCTGAGTCTCCTCTACTCCAGGCTAAACACCCCCAGCTCCCTCAGCCTTTCCTCATCAGATTTCCCTCCTCTCCCTTCCTCGACCTCATTGTTCTCCTGTTGGACCTTTGCACTTCAGAAACTGTTGACTGCACTTTCTTTGCTGCACTATCACTGCAGTCTCAGCTTTGAGACAGAAATCCCAACATTTCACATTTAGCAGTGCTTGGTGTTTTTTTCCCCTCCTCTTACCATAATTTGACATTGGATAAAGGATCCTTGGAGGAACCAGATCCTGCTTCATAAAAGATGGCTTCTCCTGAGGAGTGGCTGAGAGAACTTGGGTTGTTTGGAGAAAAGAAGGCTGAGAGAAGACCTTATTGCTGTCTATAACTACCTGAAAGGTTGTAGCAAGGTAGGGGTTGATGTGTTCCATCAAGTAACAAGGGATAGAAGAGGAAATGGCCTGAGGTTGTAGCAAGGGAAGTTCAAATTGGACATCAGGAAAAGTGTTTTTATTGAAAGGGTCATCAGGCCTTGGAACAGCCTGCCCAGGGAAGGTGGTGTTGTCCACATCCCTGGAGGTCCTTAAGAGTCACATGAACGTGGCACTGAAGGATAGGGTTTAGCCCAAGGCTTGTCACTGTCACACTAATGATTGGACTCAATGATCTTAAAGGTCTTCTCCAAGGTGGCCAATTCCATGACTCTACTGCAGGTAGTGATGTGCAGTACACACTTTAGCAAAAAACAAAGAGAAAAAGAAGGAGCAAGGAGCACTCCATGCATAGAGATTCCTTGCTCAAGCCCCCACTTCAAGCTGAAGCCAAACACTGTGCACAAGAAGACATGACCACAAGTTCCTACCTGGACCAAATTATATCCTGTTCGCTGAATTAATGCACGGAGGGCGGCTTCTTTCTGTGTGCCGGTCAATCCATCCCCGGATTTGTGATTTGATTCCATTGGGAGTGATTATCAGCAAAAAATCAGGTTAATTAGGGGTGCTCACTGCAATCAAATTTAAAATAAATTAAATCAATTCCTACGGCCAGGAGGAGAAAGTCCACCCTCCTGAGAAAGGTAACAGGATTATTCTTCCTAAGAGTGACATTTTGAGATAAATACAAAACCAACCACAGAAACTATTGCAAAGGCCCCTCGTGTTGCATGAAGACCAACAGCATGGAGGCACCCAGTCAGATTTTGGCTGGGACCCTAGTGAGACACTGCAGGATAGACCTGTACACAAGTCTTAGAAGGGAACCAGAGGTAGGATACCTAACCCTGTGCTGAGAACACAACTGATGAGGCCTTCAAGCCATCGCATCCCATTGATGCTGGGAAAGGAACATTGTACGAGCCCTGTCAGGCACTTCAGTGAAACGAGAACTAGGGCCAGATTTGGCCTGTTTTTAAAAGCAAAGAACATGGGAGAGCTTTAGCTGTCTATCAAAAGGCTCAGAACTGCAATAACCTTGTTGTCAGATGGTTTGAAGTCATCTCTAACTCTTGGGGTTGGATTGGAAAGATTCTAAGTCTCAAATCTGTATCTGAGCTGGGTCCCACACCAGCCAGAGGGTATTTGTAAGATGGACTTCCTACCCACCAGTGCAGGCCATCCTATTTTGCCTGCTGAACTCTGAGCTTCTGCAAAACCCATCAGTATGAGTCAGGCACTGAAACGGTCTGCAGGTACAGCCTTGAGCTTGAGGACTCCTGATGCCAGGCTGATACTGAATACCAACAAGAACAAAACCAGTCACCTCCCTGGGTCCTCAAAGCTAGGGCATGTGCCGGGGCTGGAAAGACCAGGAACATCACAGCAGGAAATGGCTAAACGGGGTCATCCAAAATGATTTCTATTGCCTGAGATTACTTCCATTGTACAAAGGTGAAGGCAATGAAAGGCAGTGAGAACCTCCAGGCCGGCTTGGAAAGCAAACAAGGCCAAGAGGGATTGGAGTGGACTGTGTGGGACACCCCAGGACCCACCAAGGCATAGGGCAGGGTGGGATGGTGGGATGGATGGGGAGAAGGGAAAATGGGAGAGGAAGAGGACGGGTTGCTGTGGCGGTGCCCTGAGCTAATGCCCAGTTTTGCAGAGAGGACCCTAAATCATCCTTCTGCCCAGCAGATGTTTTGGTGCCTCTACCATGAGCATTGCATGTAAACAAATGCAGGTAAAGAGGAGCAGCACATCCATCCCCAGCACACAGCTTGAGCATTCTGTGCTGCTAGGGAAAGAACACAAAAAGCCTTTTCCAATAACAGGCTGTTGAACTACAGAAACGGTTCTTAGCACCTGTTTTTGGGGTTCTTTGAGGGAAGAGCTAAGATTTGAGGCTGTCCACTTTGCCCTTGAACATCACTTGCTTTCTGTTCCTGTACCTTTGTCTCCTGGAGTACTTTAAATTTAAATACAGGGATGCATCTCAGCACCCATGATAGGGCATGAGCCCAGATGTCAGCCTTGTGTCACTCGGGCTCTGCCACACTGCACTCCAGGAACTATTTCTTGCTGAGGTTGTGAGCCCCTTCTGATTGTTGCTTTGCCATGACTGCCAGTTCTTCAGTGTTTTGATGAATACCAGTATGCAGGGGCTGGCAGAGGGACTGTCTAATACAAGAGCTATCTCATCTTCAGTTCCAAAATGAGTACTTTCTGCATTAGAAGCCTAATGGTTTTCTCTTGCCCTTGATGAGGGCAGCAGCAAAACCCTGTTGAAGCTCAGTTTCTTATGCCTACCAACCCCTATGGAGCTGGTGTTCAGCACAGCATGGGGCAGGATTAGTATAGCATGGCATGAAAACAAGTCAGGTTGCTTAAGGAGGGTGAAGTGGTTCATTACAATAAAATACATTACAATTGGCTTAGCATCCTCTCCCACCTGGGCAGAGACACCCTATACACACGCAGGAGAGCAAAGCTGTGGCAAGCTGCAACTGTGGCCCCTTCTATTTTGCTTTTGCTGCACCCTGGTTTCAGCAGGAGTTTAAGGGATCAAAATGTGCCACTCAGTGCAAATTTGCACAGTGCTTCACCAGTCTGTTAGCCAGAGCAGACTCCTGTACTTAAAGGCCAGGACAGAGGTGGGGGTTAAGAGGGATGGCTGCACAACGAAGATACCTCTAATAGTCACTCTCTTGGATTTCATACTTTGCTTTCTTCTCTATCAGGTATCACAGTGCTGCAGCAACATGCTTCCCAACAGGGAGGCTGCCCATGGTTTCACAGAGCAGGGGCAAGCAGACTCTGCCCACAACCAGCAGACACATCATCCCCACCAGCAGCATCTCTCGGTGCCAGGCAAGCAGCTGGATTGCAGCCAGGAAAACCCTGGCAGCTTTTCACAGTGATTGAGTTGGCAATCTGTCCTCATCCTTGACCTAGAGAGCTTAGTGGTGTCAGAGCCTTCTTTATTTCCTGCCCTGCTGCAAATTGCATGATTTTTGCATGATTTCACATTCCCTACAGACCATCTCAGTGGCTGTTGCTTTGAATGCATGTGCCCACAGAGCTTTAAATGCCAGGTCTCTGCTCTTCTCTTCTGGGGCCGAATAACTGCCAGTACCGTCTCACTGTAGGTGACGGTTTTACACTGAGCAGTGGGCACGAGCCACAGCACTGGAGGATGGATGGCAGCAGAGCGTCTCCCCAGCTGATACATAACACCACTCTGGCCCTAACCTGTGCCCAGTGCCATCTTCAAAGAAAGCCTGGATGACCCCAAGAAAACAGCCCTTCCTGGGGGATGTTCTGATTTGCCTGAACTGTGACAGCTGGCTGCAGCCGATGTGTTGGCCCTTCTGAAAGTGGGGTCTGGCTGGAGACACTCCCCCAAGGACAGCTGGTACCTACAGTACCTTCTAGCTAAGTTACTGTACAATTTTCAGCAACACAGGATGAGCATCAGAGGGGTCTAGACCCTGAGATGACTTGCTGTTAACAGTAACCACTACAACACAGATATTGAAATGTGGAGAGGCTGCATGAGTTTCAGATATTTGTACTGAAATTAGGACCTGCAGAGGTGCAGACTAGATGGGTGCATTTCCTACTGCATCCTCGCTTTGGACCAGTTATCATGGCCCCAGAATCAACAATGCTGTGCCATTAGAAAAGAAAGGTGATGCTTTTACCTTAAATCAGAACAGTGCTTAATTGTATGGTCCTTGTTCCATTGGATGCTCTCACATGGTTCACCTTTCTATTAAATCTTTAAACTGCCAAGGCATAAACAAAGCGAACTTTAAGCCTAGGAAACTCCATGTTGGCAAGTGTGGCAAGTAGAGCCACCCCAGCTCCTTGGGGAGGACCTGATAATCTCACAAAGTATGGGACATGATGAGTAGTGGATGTCTTGTCTTACTGGCCACTACAGCCAGGGGCCCTCAAGTCCACATTTGTCTGCGCTTACTGGTCACTAATTAGTGACCACACACCACTCTCAACTCGGGGTAGAAACGGAGCCTTGCTGGAACCACACTGGAGTGGATCTTCCTAGGTTCCCAGTTGGAGTGACTCTCCCCTTGCATCAGGATGCTGCTCAAGGCTACTTCCCTGGGATTGAGTGATTCATATCATCGTAGAATCATTAGGGATTGGAAGGGACCTTGAAAGATAATCTAGTCCAATCCCCCTGCCACAGCAGGATAAGCTAGGCCAAGCTGCACAGGAACAGACCCAGGCGGGTTTTGAACATGTCCAGAGAAGGAGACTCCACAACCCCCCTGGGCAGCCTGTTCCAATGCTCCAGTACCCTCACTGTGAAGAAGTTCCTTCTGATATTTATATGAAACCTCCTATGCTCCAGCTTGCACTCACTGCCCTTGTCCTATCACTAGACAACCTTGAGAAGAGCCTGGCTCCATCCTCCTGACATCCATCCCTCACATATTTATAGATGTGCTATTATTTTTCACTGCATTGTAAGCGATGATTAATAGGAAGCTTAGTAATTACAGGCAGACAGAACTTAGGAAACATAGTAACAGGGACAGTCTCAAGCTTCACACATATTCCTCACCTCCTTTTGGTGAGTGGCTTTTTGTTTGGGTCCCTATGGATGGGAGATCTCTCCCCTGGACATATGAGCACAAGCATAGTTTGGATCTGCTTTTCTTAGAGGATTTCTTCAAATGAGGGGATTTTGCTGTGCAGTGGTAAATTCCTGACCGACATCCTGACCTGTGAGTCGTTGGAGTGCCAGCAACTCTGGCTGAAATCCCCAGTGTTCTGATAGCTACTGCTGTCTGCTTTTGGGGTGCCTCTGCAACAACAGGAGACAAACCAGTAAGACTACTTCTTCCATAACCACTTCTCCATATGGTTTCCTTGCCAGCTCCTGCAGGCAGATCCTAGGGCTTTGTTGAGCCAGCCAGGAGCAAGATGAATCCAGAAGCTTTTACAGCAAAAACACAGGTTGCACTTTGATTTGGGGTTCTTTGCTTGGGAAATGAGGTATTGTTTTCCTCATTCAAGGCCTGTCTCCCAAGCTGGGATGTGTGTGGAGAGGACATATTTGCAGCTGGACTCTGCTCTCTTCCCCCACCACTTTTTGCCCCCTTGCAGCCCTTTCAGGGAAACCTGGTGAGTGTTTCCATGGATGAGACAATGAAACCCTGTTTATCCTGGGCCAATCAATATACCTCCCATGTCTCACTTAGTTGACCCCACTGAACTCTTTGTTTTGCACCAACACCCCTCCAGTACAACAGCTCCCCACAGACAGTTAACAGCCCGAAAAAAACTGCATTCATTCTTCATTCTAAAAAACCCAACAAAGTCATGCCTAGATAAACCAGTTTCTTTTAGGTTATCAGTTTGCTTTTCAAGATTTGGGGTGTGTGTGGGGAGTGTCCTTCCTTCCTCCAGGCTCCAAGCAGTATCTGTTTGTATACACACACCCCCACCATGAAGCATTCTTGATCTTCTCAAAGCAGATGCTTTAAGAAGCCACCAGCTGCCACAAGCCAGCTATTTGCTGGGGTGAAACACTCTGCAGGACAGAGTCCAATTGAGCAACACAGAGCAAGGCTTTAGCCCCTTTGCATTCCAGGGCACAGGGGCTTTTCCAGCTCAGGTGGTCCCATGGAAAGGTGTTTGCAGGAAAGGGGCACAGATTTAAAGCAATGAAAAGCACTACAAGCTCTGCAGCACAGGAGTCTTTGAAAATCCAGCAGATTATCAACCAGCAGATCGTTTGCTCAGCCTCTTCTGCTTCTCAAAGCAGCTTCTCTCCTTGAAATACAATCCCCCTCACACATGGCTTTTGCTGCTGTTCCCAAATGCACACAATGCGCCCCAAAAAGCCCTTTCCGAGGATGAAGGACACTTGATGTTCAGCTCAGCCCCCTTCTTCCCATTTTACTTGCAGTGTTGCATGCTGGATGCTTTGAAGCCAACCTCCCTCCCGTGTCTGCTCCCACCTTCATCAGGGGAAAACAGCTAAAGAGAAGTAGTACAGATTGAAAAGAAAGCCTGCTGGCATGCGGAGATTAGAGAAAGCAGAGAATTTGTTTTTAGGATCAGTGAGATCCTTGGAAACAGAGGTTGACTTCTTGCAAAGAGAATAAGGAATAAGTCAACTGGAAACATCTGGAATGACTGGCTCTAGAAAGTTGCAATTTAACCAACGGAGACCAAATTATTGCAGGGAACTGAACATACAGCTGGGTGGGGAGTTAACAGCAAAAAAGGCTCCTTGCTGCCACACAGAGATTATGCCAGGGCCCCCAAGGAGCCCTTCTTTCCCTGCCTTGCTCATCAAAGCAAATGGTGTGGGGCTGTACTGCTCACAGGTCCCAGACCGACCATGCAGAGGGGTTATGCCCACCCCTGGTTCTGTCCCCACTGGTGCTGGGTAGCACCTCAGGTGTAAATTTGATAGTGGGGCAGCATCGGTGGAGGAAGACGCGCAGTGGAAATGCTCCCTCCCAATCCTGGTCAAAAGCCCCACTTAATGGGGAACTCAATCCCCCTGCCCCAAACCAGTGGCGGCATACCTGAGCGATTTTGGAGATGACCGTCTAGGAAAAAGGTCTCCTTGATTATGGAGAGTTGGCGACGTGTCACTCTGGTTATTCCCTAATCATCATATCAAACTCCAAAGGTTCAGCAGCCTCGGGGCTGGTTTACAGGCTCCTCAGGTTAAGCATTAACCCACTCTATCTGCTGGTGCCCAGCAGGCCTTTGACCGCATTGCTGCTTCACCCCCACTCTGACAGCTCCTACTCAGACCCATTTATTTTTGGAAATCAGTGCAAAAACCTGAAATCAGACTGCAGCTTAAAGACTGGCCGTGAGCTCCTGTGTCAATGCTGGGTCTTTTGCTCAAGCCTTTCCCAGCTGATCCATCCCCACCGAGATATTTTGGCCTGCTGGAGGAAGACAGCAGGAGTGAGAAATCACTCTCGCTGGCCCAAGCACAAGTAGCAGGCAAAATGCAGGCTGGCAGGAGTAGTTGTGAAAACAGAGACTCCTTCAGGTTGGAAAAGACCCATGGGATCACAGTCCAAACTGCAACCCTTAAAATTCTGGCATCTACGCCAACTTCCAGCAAGGGAAGACAAAACACATTTTGGGAAGGGTTTGTCGCAGCCTAAAAAGGCCGGAAATCAGTTCAGTGGGCAAACATCTGTGATGGGTGGTATCCCGGCGTGGCAACCTCTGCTTAGACAGACAATGTGGGCCTTGTGGTCTGGTGCTACATCAGCCACACTGAAAGCATCCCTCTGCTAAAATCTTGCTGGACTCTAACACTAACAGGCCCCTCGGTGGTTGGCTGTGTAATTTTTCATATGTCAGGCAAGTTCAGTGTCTGAGCATCAGGACCTGCCATTGCATCCTGCTGCAGCTGTCTCTCACTTCAATGTGGGACCATGACCATAGAATCATTATAGCTGGAAAGGACCTCCAGGATCATTCAGTCCAGCCCTCATCCCAACATCTCCCCAACCCCTAGACCATGGCCTTAAGTGCTCTAGCTACTCACTTTTTAAGCATCTTCAGGGATGGTGATGCCATCATCTCCCTAAGCAGCTTGTTCCAGTGCCCAACCACTCTCTCAGTAAAGATGTTTTTCCTGAGATCCAATCTAATCCTCCCTGACGCAATCCAAGGCCATTTCCCCTCATCCTATCACCAGTAATCTGGGAAAAGAGACCAGCACCAGCCATATTTCACCAGCCCTGGAGCTGACCCCCACATACAGCCATTGCCTATGCTGATGCTGAACTACATTTCAGGCCATGTGGGGCTTCATTTCAAGGCTCATTAAATGAAGCCTGGATGAGTAGCTGGTGCTGAAGGTTCAGGTTTGAAGAAGTGCCATACCGATGCTTGCTCAGCTTCAAAAGCATTAGTAGCCCTAGACAGGAGGTAGAAAACAGAGGCCTCACAGCCTCAACCCATCTTGCTCCTCCCTCAGTGCAGCCCCTGTCTCACTGAGGCACTGCAGGGTCTGCCTACTTCTTGGCCCAACACGATGATCATTCACAAGGAAAAGCCTGCCAAACAGTATCAACCCTCCTGCTGAATTCAGGACTGAGCATTTTGGAGCACATAAACCACCCCCCACCCCTGCTCAGTTCTGACAGCTAAGTACAGAAACAAGAGAGGGCTTGTGTCTGCTGCTTCTTCTGCACTGCTGGGCATAACTCGGGGGGACAGGCAGAGAGGACAGTGGATTTGTTCCTGCCAAAGTGAGTTTTGTCTTTCAGGTGCTTCCCTATCTCACCCACCATCAGGCATCCAAACAAGTTGATCAGGAACATTAGGTGAACTTGGTAGAGTAGACTTGATGGTTGGCCTTGATGAGGCCAAGGATCTTGTCCAACCCAAATGATTCCAGCATTCCATTATTAAGTTCCAGACTCAATGCTAGTGGGACTGAGCACCTCAGACTCCACAGGGAAATTAGATGAAATAATTCAGCAATCAAATAAATGCTGCTGCAGCCTTGAAATTGACAGTGGAAGATGCAAATCAGCCCCAACAGATGAATCTCATGAGGTCATCGCTATAAAGGAAGCATGAAAAAGTCTCTCTGGGGGAAAGAGAGGAACAGATCATCACCTGAGCACAAATGACAGGACACTGACAATACATGACCAAGCCTGGAAAGTCCTGTCAGGTGTCAGAAGCAATCTCATTGTTAGATAAGCTGCATGTGGCCACTGGGGTTAGATGTGTAAAGAGAAACTGGGGATGGAGAGACAGTCATCAAAGCCTGTTAGGGGTAGAAGCTGACTGTACTTGCACTGAATCGATCCATAAGCCTGGGGAAAGCATGGCAATAGCAATGGGGGATGCACAGAAAGCCACTCAGATGCCAGAGAAGCTGGGAATTTAGCACTATTTTTCTTCTTTTTCCATGATTGAGCCAGCAGTGGGAAGCAAGTTCAAGCATTTTCCTTGTCTTGACATGCTGGGCTAGAGAAAACTTTTCCAGCTTAAGAAACAGGATGTGTTCATTCCTGACTGCCACAGGAACTGTAAGGTGGGCTCGATCCTACAGCTTCTCCTGGAAATGCTGCAACAAATTGTCCATGACACCCAGCAAGGGGTTAATGGCAAATCTCCATCTCAGCTGGCTGTTTCTGGGCATCAGTAGCTGCCTATTAGCACAGTAAGTGAATCACTAAAAACACCCTGGATTTTAGGAGCAGGTGCCCTGCCCAGGACTGCTTGGGGTATCACTGCTCAGTCTCTGCTACTTAGAAGGTGAAACAGAGGAGATTTTAGTTTAGCATTGGGATTTTCTTGAACATTGCTGGGAACGCTCAGGGGAAAAGGATACCTGGTTTGAAGGATACCTGGTTTTGGAAAGCATCTGTGCCAAGGATATTGTTCACATCCATACAAAATGGCTTGACATGACACATGAGGCAAATGTTCCTAGAATCCCAGTTGCCCCAAACACTCCAGTTCCAGAGGGTTACTTAGCTAGAGCAACCTATATTGCTCCAGCAGAAAGAACACACAGGGCCTTTCTTTGTATTTTATAATACAGAAAGTTTGACACTGATCAGTAGCTTAGCAGAATAGTTCAGGCTTGAGAGCTTCTAGGTCAGGAAGCAGAGATGGTCCCTTCCCTGGGATATCTAGGGCCAGACACACTGCCTCTAGGAACAAAGCCCTAGAGGGAGTGACTCTAGTCCATAGTGAAGGCCAGCAGCTGAAGCAAAGGTCAGCAGCCCAGATTTCTGATGCCATTTGAGAGGCCTCCTAGAGACAATAAAGGCCAGCACTAGCTATCAGGGCTGGCCCCTTCCTTGATGGAGCAGGATGTCACAGAGGTGCCCTAAAAGCAGCCAGCAGTAACTATCACAATCACTCTGGAGACTGATTGCAGCCAGAGTTGCTAGCACTCCAACACCACCCAGGTCAGCATGTCAGTCAGGAATTTATCACTGCACAGCAAAATCCCCACACTTGAAGGAATCCTCTAAGAAAAGCAGATCCAAACTGTGTCTGTGCTCACATGTCCAGGAGTAAGACCTCCCACCCATGGGGACCCAAATTAAAAGCCACACACCAAAAGCAGGTGAAGAATCACTCAATCCCAGAGAAGTAGCCTTGAACAGCATCCCAACCCAAGGGGAGAGTCACTCCAACTGCAGGACCAAGGAAGATCAGCTCCAGTTTGGTTCCAACAATGCTCCGTTTCTACCCAGAGTTGAGTGTGGTGTGTGGTCACTAATTAGTGACCAGTAAGTGCAGACAAATGTGGGTTTGAGTGCCCCAGGCTGTAGCGGCCAGTAAGACAGCACTAACAGTAGTAGTGATGAACAGTCCTGCCATTACTTTCATTTCTTTCTTGTCTGTGGAGGAAGTTTTAAATATTCTCAGAAGACCGACAACATCAAGTGCTAATGAAAGTGTTTGGGATGCCGGTGTATAGAACAAGGAATCAAGTTTGCATACGCATGCATTTGTGCCTCAAAGCAGTCTCAAAGCCTACACAATCCTCCTGTTTGCACATACAGAGCAGTCACTCACTAACTGTATCTTGATGGCCTTTTCATTATCCAAATCTATAAAGACTAGAGAAGTGGTCTGTATTCCTTCAACCCTGTTGTGAATTACTTCCATAGATTCAGGAGAAAAAGCAGAATTCACATCCTGTAAACTCAGATAAAGGGAAGCCTCTGATTCCAAGGCACAAGAGCTACCCAACTCCTGCTACTCACTTCAAACAGCTTGGCCTTCTGGCTGCAGGGAGCAAACAGGTAGAGGAGTGCACTAAACCCAAGCCAGGGGTCAGTGGACACACTTCTGAGTACAGGGGATTCAGAATGCCTTTACCACACACAGAACACTTGTGTCTGGAGTCAGTGGGGTTATGTTTTACAAGCTGTCCTGCTGTTTGCTGAACAGGACAGCGGGAGAACTTTTGCACAATGATTAAATACAGAGCACAAATCTGTCATCTTTACACAAACACAACTTCACACAACAGAATAAAGCATCTGTAGCAGTACTTACAGAACATAATCTCCTCACTTCATGCGCTTGCTCACTGTCTCAATTTAGCCCCTACCCAGGGGCAAACCAAAGCAGGTGCTGTATCCCCTCAGAGACCCCTCCACAGGCAAGAAAGGAAATAAGAAAAGGAGAGGAGATCCATAGGTTGAAATAAAAATTAATTTAACAAAGGATCACACAACCACTGAAAGCCAATATAAAACACACAAAGCCATGCCCCCCCAGCACACGTTCAGCAGCCACAACAGAGAACCATCCTCAGAGGAATAGCAGCATCAGAAGGGACTGGAGCAAAACCAGCAACCTGGAAAGAACAACTCCTTGGGGGCAGCAAACTTCCTCTTTTAAGGTGAGTGTCATGGTTCTGGTCTGGGGGCCACCTGTAGCCAATTCAGAGCAGCTGCCCCAGCTGATCACACTGATGATGGACTGCAGCCCATGGCAGAGCTGTCAGTCCGTCCCTGAAAAGGCCCTACAATAAGGCTGGACAGGGACTATTTACAGTCTACAGAGGTAGGCAGTGTAGGGCAGATTGAAATGTACAGAATTACAGAATTATTGAGGCTGGGAGAAGAGCCCCACCCCCACCTGACTACAACTTCCCTTCAGGCAGTTATAGAGAAGGAGAAGGTCCCCCCTGAGTATCTTCTTCTGGATAAACACCCCAGCCCCCTCCGCCTCTCCTCATCAGACTTTCTCTCCAGTTCCTTCCCCAGCCTCATGGCTCCTCTGGACCCACTCCAGCTCCTCAATCTGTTTCCTGAAGTGAGGGGCCCAGAACTGCCCCCAGTACTCGAGGGGAAGCTTCACCTGTGTCCAGTATAGGGGGATAATGATGTCCCTAGTCCAGCTGGCCACACTATTGCTGACACAAGCCAGGATGTCGTTGGCTTTTCATGTCACCTGGGCACCCTGCTGGCTC
>VZRI01008092.1:78061-99206 GCA_013397515.1 Upupa epops | reverse complement strand
AACAGATTTTCCAGCTTAGAAAGATTACCTTTTTCCAGGAAAAAGAAAATACAGAGGCCAGGGCTCTCTGGGGACTGAGGGAACTCCAGATTTTTTTTTCTTCTTCATTGTTAGGTCAGTACTGTAAGAAACTCTGGTCACATCTATACAGAGGAGTTGTGCTGATTTACTTTAATCTTTAAGATTACAAGCTCTGGCAAATCCAGCCAGAACTCATGAAGATTTTTTTTACTGACTGTCATAGCCAACACAGCTTTCCTAAAATATCAGCAACCACGAAGCAGCAGTGTTTCTGCTGGGATTTTGCTGGATTTCACAGTATCACAGCAGACCAGGTTGGAAGGGACTTCGAGGTCCCTTTAAATTAAAGAAATACTATTTTAAATGAACTGGCCCAGCACGCTGTCAAGCGGAGCCTTAAAACTACCCAGAGTTGAGGAATCCACCACCTCTCTGTGAAGACCATTCCAGTGTCTGATTGCTCTCACAACGACAAATTTCCCCAGGAAAAACCTGTATCCATCACCCCTTGTCTTTTCTATGGGACCTCTGGTGAAAAGGTGGTCTCCATCTTCTTGGCAGCTACCTTTTATGTCCTGGCACATGGGAATAAGGTCTCCCCTAAGTCTTCTCTTCTCAAGGATGAACAAAACAAATTTTCTTGGCCTTTCTTCATGTGGCAGGTATTCTATTCCTTTGATCACCCTTGTGGCCCTTCTCTGGACCTTTTCTGGTCTGTCCACATCTGTTTTGTATAGCAGGGACCAGAACTGCACACAAGATTCAAGGTGTAGTCTGAAAGGAGTTTCCCTTCAGGGTGAAGCATTGCCATGAGGTTTCACACTGGCCCACTGCTGGGAATCACCATCTCAGTAACAAGTCTTCCCAAGAAAGATAAACAGACTGGACAGGAAGACTTCACTGTCCTCCTGCCTCCAGCTTGCCTCTGCTCCAGCACTAATGGACACTCACAGCCCAGTAGAATGTTTTTCCACCTTTCTTATCTTTGTGTTTGTGTGGGTATTTCACAAACTCTGAATATATAAACTACAAGAAGGATGTACTCACTTAAGCAATACACTGGCCTTCCCCTAAGACATCAACAGCTAACATGCCCGCGGTTATTTCTCGTATCTCTTTTCTCCTGAAGAAGAAACCAAATTTAGGTCACAGTATCTTATCTGCTAGCAGTGCACATTTCCGGGAGAGCAGATGGAATTGCTGACTGTCTTTGCAACAGGGAAAGAAGGAATATTTCAGGCTGATAGACAACTGACACAGGAGGAAACAGAGGCACAGATGGAAATGCAGTAATACAGATTATTTATGGTGCCTCTTGCAGATCAGACCTCACTTGAAGGAATCGGTGTGAGTTTCTTCAGTTTGTACCTTTAGCTTCTCCTTATTCATTGCTTATGGATTTACTTTTGATTAACAGACCATCATGCCGTTCCAAGACAGAGAACTCAATGCAGATGAGGAACTCCAATCCACATCCTCTATCACAGAATCATAGAATAGTTGAGGGTAGAAAGGACCTTAGAGATCATCTAGTTTCAGCCTCCTGTCACAGGAAGCAACATCTCTCACTAGACCAGGTTTCCCAGAGCCCCATCCAACCTGGCCTTGAACACTTCCAGGGATGAAGCAGCCACAATCTCCCTGGGCAACCTGTTGCAGCACCTCAGCACCATCAGAGTGAGGAATTCCTTTCTAAGATCCAATCTAAATCGACCCCCTTCTCATAGAAAAGTTTTTTTTCATTTCCCCTTTAATCAAGAAGCACAAGTTTATTATTTTTGTAAATCTGATCTTACCTAATGAGTAGCCTGACAAGTGTAAGTATCAGGGCTTCTTTCTAGCTTTTTGAGTCATGGAGATCTACAAAACAGTTTTCCTCTCTTGCTCCTCAAGTGTCTGTATTATTTTCATTCCTTTTGTGTGAAAATAAAAGAAAAACCCCTTATAAGGAAACAAAAGCTTTGATATGAAACCTCTGATATAGAAAATGCAGTATTATACAGACTCTTGGCAGTGTAAACCTCGACACGCTGCTGCAGCACTGAGAAATTCTCCTGGGACAAGAGGATATTTCAGTGTTTTAAATGTTTAGTGCAGTTAAATCTGGGCTGACTTCACCCACAGCTCAGGTTGATAAGGAAACTGCAGTCAGCACAGTGCACACTGTACTTGTGAAAGGATTTAAAGTCTGCAGTAATTCCCCCCTTTTGTTATGGAACCATGTAATTTGCCCTCTTGGAGAATAAAGGTGGCTCCACAACACCGGGCTCTCCTGTATCCTACAAGGGAGTCACCATTTGACCTAGCCCTGTGACAGACACACAAGACAGGCAGGCAGACACATCGCTGCCTGTCATCTCTGGCACACACTGGGCTCACTCTGTACTTTCCAGTTGTGCTAGGGCTGTCGGCCTCCTGACAGTCTTCAGTCAGCTGCCAGTGAGTCACCCTTAGGACTTTCTGAGAACACCCACAAAACCCATCCGTGAGAGTAGGTCAGAATTCATCCGCAGAACTGTGCACCTTTCCTCCCCTCCACTTCCAAACTTTCACTTGGTGCAAACTTACTGACCTTCAGTGCCAGCCCCCACTGCAGCGAAGAAACTGAGTTAACAATTTCCAAGAATAACGGAGGAGCACTTTCCTTTTTCATGCATCATTTTCATGAATGAATGTTTCGTGAATGAATAATTCATTCATGAATGTGGCAATTCCTGCATTCATAAAAGAAAACAACCCAACAACCAATCTGAACATGCTGACTTCTCTTGGCTGCCTGTAGCTCTGCAGCACTGGGATCTGTGAGGAGGGGACAGACTCATACTGGGTTTTCAAGCCATGGGAAAGGAAAGAAGTGTGACAGAGTGGCACCAATGAGCACAACAACATAGGTGTCCTAGCAGTGGAGATGAATTTGCCTACAACTAATTTTAGAGATTTGGGAAGTGAAATCCCCAAATAATTGCAATTCTTTGAGTACTGTGATATAACATTGATTTAGTGTGATTTCACATGTACCAGCAGCTCACTTAATGGACACAAAATCAAAGATTCATAGAATGCATCGGGTTGGAAGACACTGCCAAAGGACACCTAGTCCAACCCCCCTGCAACAAGCAGGGACATCACTCACCAGACCAGATTACCCAGAGCCTCATCAAGCCTGCCCTTGAATGGCTCCAGGGGTATAGCCTCCACCACCTCTCTAGGCAACCTGTTCCAGGGATCCACCACCCTCAGATTAAAGAACTTTTTCCTGATGTCTAACCTAAATCTATCCTTTCCCAGCTTAAAACTATCAGCCCTTGTCCTATCAGTATATCCTGCTAGGTATTCCTTGCTGGGCAAAGCTGGCCTTCTGTTCCTGCCTTTAAGCTGACAAGATGTCCCGTGAGGCTCAGGTACTCTGTCTAACCTAAAGAAGGTCCTCAGGTGCACAGTCCTCATCTGCCCAGCATCCACTTCCTCTGTTCTCACCTTAAAACTCCAGCTGCCAAGCCAACGCTTGTACAAATCCACTGTGGGATCAGAGTTAGAGAAATCAGAGGAAATAAAGTTGCTGCTAGCCTGAAGCTAAACCAGTTGGTCAAAGGCAGAGAGAGAGGTCAGAATATATGCATTTTGTCTTTTCAACCCTTCTCCCAGTTCTGAAATGTTTCATGACACTTCTCATGTGGGCTATCTAGTCAGAGGAACACAGGGCATCAGGCTAGAAAGGATGTCGAGAGGACAATCTACTGCAACCGATAAGGTGATTCCTCAGTCCCCTGAACTAAAATTTCCTTGTTAGCCCATACTTGTCAGTCTGGTCTGACACCAGAAAACAGCACTCAGGACCTTCAAATACAGAAGCTTCAACATGGGCAAGACCTTTCTTCAACGTGGCCATCCAAGATATGCAATGCAGCACCAACGCTAGCAGCACAGAGAGGCAAAGCCTTGCAGCCTGGCAGTAGAAACAGTGGATTTTCCTGTTGGTGTTTACTAGAAAGAGCAGTTATCTGACTGAGCCACATCTCTGCCCCCTCACTAACACCCACCTCAGCTGTCTGCATTTATTTTTATAATGTGCCTATGACCTGACAGGATTCAGCCCACTTGTGCCCTGAAGGTTTCACGGTCTTGGGGGCAACATCACCCACTGCCTGTCCCACATACTACCAGTGACTGCCTGAAACTTGCTCCCCCTCCATCCCACACACCCCTACCTCGCCTACGCTGCTGTGACCGAAAGAGCTGCTGCAGAAGGGACCTTCCCTCTCTGCTGTTGCCTGGTGCTGGAATCACAGCCAACACAGGCAACAAAGAGCTGAGAAAACACGACAGCCAGAGGGTGAGGTCTCAGAGGGTACAGGGCATGCCTAAAGCTGAGGTACAGCGTCACCAAACAGGAAGCCAAAGGACGTCAGCAGGGGAATACATCTGCAAAAACAATGTGCATGAGATCAGGAGCCGGTCTCAGACACTGTGAACTAACTGACCCAACCCTCTCGTGTGGCTGGCAATCCCCTCGATCACACCTATGTTTGCCAGGTCAGAAATGGGGTAACCTAAAAAATCATTTTCCTCCTTAGACCTGACAACCCTGTTAGTAAGACCTCTTGCTCTTATAGCTGAAGTTATTTTTTAGGTGACTGCTTAAAGCAGATCAGTGACAAAAAAACCCTATTTGCTCTGCAAAGCTTATGGCAACACAGTAGAAAAAGTAGAGAAACAGTGCAGAGTAAAAATAAGCAATGAACAGACTCGCAAAAATGGCTAATTAAAAATGAGAGTTCAGTAAAAATGTGTCCAGGGGCAATCAGGAGCCACTTTTGCAACAGGGCTGATGACCTTTCTTAGTGGAAATGATCCACTTCCATCTGCCTGGTGATGCTGCTCTTATGGGAATAAGTAACTAAGATAAGTCTCGTCAAAAGTATCTTCAGTTCAGCTGTTACCAAAAATATATGAGCTTCATACTAAATTGGTGTTGCAGGGAAATGGAAAAGAAAAGATTTTCACTAATGTGACAGTCAGTTCTTGTTAAATTACCACATAGCTGATGCACAAGAACTGGATGCACCAAGGACTATTGGTCAATGTGCAGTAAGAATGAATCAAGTGGTTTCCCTTTGCTTTTCCTCCATTACGTAATGACGAGAGCAGCTAATGCAAAATTCTTGATAAATTGATACTTGAGAACAGTTTTGCTGGGTAAGGAGAAGATAAGTGTGCCACCTTCGAAAGAGAAAATGGGTAAGGAAATTGCCCTGCAGGCAGAAGTTGCTGATTATGATCCCCAGCACCAATAAAATACAGACAAGTCCGTGCAGAAACAAGCCAAATCAGCTTGGTGGCATCCTTAGCAACGTGGGAATGTGAAGATCCGTGCCATGAATTTACATCCAGGCAGATAATAAACATATTTTCACTTTGGGGTCTGTACCAAATACTAAATACTACTACTAAAATAGTACTAGAATAGCAGAACTCTGCTGTTGCCTCAGTTGAGCTGTTCTGGTTTACTGAGGATCCATCTCTTTGCTTAACTATCTCGATATCATGGCCATGTCACCATGAAAAAAGACTGTCCCTTTGTTTGGTGAATGGGTTGCGCTCAGGAGACTTGGCCCAGAGCTCAAGGGACAGGCTGTACTTCTTGCCCTGAACCCAGAGGTTCAGAGAGCCTGGTACCAACACTTCTCTTTCTAGGTTGCCCAGGGAGGCTGTGGCTGCTCCATCCCTGCAATTGTCCAAGGCCAAGTTAGATGAGGCTCTTGGAAATCTGGGTTGGAACTGCATGATCTCTGAGGTCCTTTCCAACCAAACCCGTTCTGTGATTCTATGATTCTGCGATTATGGCAGCTGCAGTGGCTTTTGTGTTTTGTGAAACCTTAAGTGTTTCACATCCGTAAGACTGCTTTTTAACATGAGGACTCGAGAAGATAACCAATACACAGTGTCGCTTCACCCTCTTATCACTCCTGCTTTATCCTCCAATGCCATCTTGTCACTGACTAAGGCCTCAGTCTCTGCACATGTGATTATCTTTATTGATGTGATTAGGTCTCAAAGAATGTACGTGTACAGGTACCAAGTCCAAGACAGAACAGTCTGGAGATAAAAATGAGGTATCTCCTTGATGTATGTGAGAAGAGCAGTCAGAAAGCATTCTTGGCCGCCTCCTGCTCTAGCAGGGAGGGTGCATTCTATGATCTTGTAGGTCTCTTTCATCATTAATAATTCTACGATTCTGTAATTCTGTGATTCTGTGCCTCTGCAATATTTTCTAATAATGGCACTTTTATGTGCAGATGTTTCAAACAGACATCCAAACACTAATTTTCTGCCTACAACTGTAGAAAACTCTTTCACTCTTTCATTTCAGAGACTGTGAAGTTCATCTAGGGGGACTGCATCTTTCTGCCTTTCAATGCTCTATTTTGAATTCAAAGCTTTTCTAATGCTTTTCTTAGAAAAAAACAAACCAGATGGAAACTGTGGAGCAGCACCCTGGGGGACCTGAAAGCCCCCTCACCTTTAGATTTCTGTGTGGACCTGGGAGCTGGTTTGTGCACTGTACATTTATAATCACTGGGAGACCACAGTCACCTTTTGGAAGGGGCTGAGAGGCTCAATTTCCCCTTGAAGAGGTTTTCCCTGGGACACTCTTTTAAAGGTTGAACTTGTGTGTTACTGAAATTTCTGTAAGAAAATTTCAAAGGTTTAGAAGACTTTCCCTCCCCGTTTGCTAAGTAGAGAGCTAGTGGCTTCCTGTTAAGGAAACATTTAGTCTGCTCTTGACTTTGTTAGTCAAGTCTGGCATTCCCCTCTGAAAAAAAAAAAGAAAGAGAGAGAGAGAGAAGATATTGCTTAAAAGAAAGCAGTCAATGATGTTAAATTAGCCTGTACCTACATAAATGTTAACCAGCAGGGGTGCATCCTCCCACGTCAATACATGAAGCGGGCTAAGATAACTGACCACTAGACTCACCACTTCCACAGGCGAGTATTTCTAAGAATATTATATTTTTTCATTCCCACTGGGGATTTTTCATTCTCACAGGGGCTTTTCATTCCTACATGCATCTATCTTTATCACAGTTTTACTCCAGAGCAGCACAGCAAGGATAAGGAGATGTTACAGGAGACAACATCCCAATAACTTAAAGAATTGGGAAATAAAAAATACAACATCCCAATAACTTAAAGCTGCCATCTTTTGAAGTGACTGCACAATTAATTGAACTGGATAAATCCCTTCTGAGGTGATACTGATCATGTTACTAAGCAAACATCAGCAGCTGTCCTCAAGCAACAGTTGATCTGTTGTGGCCACTGATAGGTGTGAGAAGAACCAACAAGGTTAAATGAGATGTAAGGTCTGTGGCAGCAGATCTGTTGTCTGCAGAGAAAGTCATAATGTGCTCTGGAAACAGAGAATGGGAAAATATTAGAGTGATCTGACTTTCTTTCTTAGACAGCATCTTGTACTTAACTCCCTTAATTCTGCAAACGTGTGCCTGCTAGGCAAAAGGCACTGTTGCTTCAAACCATCATGACAGCACCTTTGCAAGCTAATACATATTACCATGATGCAGCACCCCCCTGAGTCACTGTGCAACTTCTCAAGCCCCTTCAGCAGCATCTGACAGCAGCAAACTCTCTCCAACTTATAAAATAATGGCAGGAGGATCATGAATGTTCTCCCTCCACCTGTGACAGCCTTGTGTTAATCCTCACAAAGGTGAAACTACCATCTATTCAGTCTTGCAGCAGCATTAAACACTTATGTTTGAAACTCATAGAGCTCAGTGCTTCCACAACCCAGGAGCAATGCTTGCCACTTCTGATGTTGTAAGGTGAACCATTCCAAACTGAGTGATCACTTCACTTGTCTTAGCTGCATGGTGTCTTTTTGAAAGGCACAGAAATAGATTCTTCTATGGTGCTGTTAAAGCACAGCTGTACCCATTTCTGTTTTTTTCAGCTTTACAACCCTGAACTGCTTTGTGGACACGGTCCCTACACAGAACTACACCTCCTCTTTTTTCTGAGTGTGTTAACAGGACATCTGACTCTACATCTGTTTCAAGAGACTCTGTATCTTGAGAAAGTGACTTTCCAATGTCTAAACACAGAGGCTGATTACACCTCAGCTAGTCCAACTTCAGGATGTGTTTGAAAGATCTATCCAACAGCCTCCTCACTCAGTAGAGTCAGCATCCAAACTTCATGGAAAAACAGAGGCAAAACCAGTTATTTCACTACTCAGGCAACCCCCACTCTATTAAAAGCAATTTTGTAAATGAGGGGTACAATTTTTTTACTGGACTTGTACAAGCTATGCTTCAGATATTGTTAATAAGAAAGGACCGATCTCCTTCAATATAATTTGTCTTTTGCAAAGAAAAGAAGCAGAGAGCTCTTTCACAGCTGTGTAAATGCATCTCTTTGGGAGCAGATGGTTGCTTCCTCTTGGCTAAACTCCTATCTGCACGCAAAGATGATCTGGTCTAAGAGTTCTATATGACAGCCTCTATCAAGACTTCCTTGAACCATGATGTTCTTTCTTGTGTTCTCTTCTAGATCTCAGAAGCTCCCAGTCCCGATCAACACTGATTATTGTGAGCAGTCACAAATACGCCACAACAAATACCGCAGAGAACCAGCAGCCTAAATGAGATACATTCTGTTATTGCGATGGAGAAAAATGATAGGTCAAGACCCACAGCATTTTCTGCCCACAGCTAATATTAACTATTTTGCAGTAGTTGACACCAGGACCATGGTTTCATCTGTAGTTAGAGCTGCAGAAGAAGAGAAGGTAAGAATCAGCACAATCCCTTTGGTTAATGGCTGCTTGCTTGGGTTCACTTTGGAAAGGCTGAAGGTTAATTTGCATTATTCTTTTACTTCTTTACTTTACTTCCATAATATAATTAAAGAAAGTTCCAGCCCTATTTGAAGCCATATTGGTAAATATTACCAAAAAAATGGTGGAGAGACAAGTTATTGCCCTTCCTGCTATGAATACACAGCATGCAAAAGAGAAAACTCATCTTTTAAGACCAAGACAAACCACCAGTTACAGCAGCCACTACAAAAATTGTGTGTACTGAGTTTTAAAATGTACTGATAACTTTCCACTTGGTGTCAGACTCATTGCTCTGTAAGTCCATAAACTTTAAAGAAGCACAGAATCATTAATTTTGGAAAGGACCTCTAAGATCATCAAGTCCGACCTTCAATCCAACATCTCCATGACTACTAGACCATGCCTCAAAGCACTACATTCATTGCCTTTTGAACATTTTCAAGGATGATGTGGAATAAACTTCACTCCAATCTTGTTTTCATGTGGGTCCATTTTTTGCTCAGACACTAAATGTTTCTGTACCCAAAATAGTGCCTAGAGTGAGGACCTATTCTTGGTCTGGGGCTTACATTTTTTTCTCCGTTGACTTTAGTGACCTATATTGTTGAGGGTTTCTTTTCCTCCCCCTGCTCCCAATAGGCCCCACGGATTCCTGTGACTCAGGCCACCAACTACACTTTCGCTATCAGTTAATAGAGGGGATTCCACATACTCTTAGTGCGAGGGATGGAAAGCAGTGTGCCTTTGCTCGCTAAGGTACACGTGAATACCAGTTCTAGGAAGCTGTCTTTAATTCTAAAGCAAGACCTTTCATCCCTATCCCTGGGGCTTTGAGGCATTGATACCAGAAGATCTTTCATGTCTATCAAATCAAACTCATCCAAACCCCAGAGGTTTTTTTCAAAAACAAGACTCATTAAGATTTCTTAAATGTATTCCTCCTCTGATATGCTCAGTGTTCCCAGTTTTGTCATCCCAGACTTGACCCTAGTAATAGCAACGAAAGTAGTGGACTCCGAGGTAAAGAGCAAACCTGTGTTTAGTTATGCAGTGTTTCTAGCCCAGAGTGACAGCAACAAACATCATAGAATCCTAGAATCACTCCGGCTCTAAAAGACCCTTGAGATCACTAGTCCAACCAATAACCCTACAGTACCAAGGTCACCGCCAGACCAGATCTCTAAGCACCACATCTAAACCACCTTTAAAGACCTGCAGGGAGAAGGACTCAGACCTCTTCTTGGGCAGCCTGTTTCAAGGTCTGACCACTCTGTCAGGGAAGAAATGTTTCCTCAAGTCCAGCCTAACCCTCCCCTGGTGCAGCTTGAGGTTTTTTTCCCTTCAGGGGAAGATCAAATGCAGGGATCTGGGGTCTGTTCCCCAAAATCTTCAATGCTCATTTAAGATCTCAATAGAACAGAGATAGTTTCTCATGTTGCTAAAATCCTGCTACTATAATGACAACATATTCATTAATAACACTGCTCTATCAGTCACCAATACTGTGCTATGACGAGGCAAGCTGCACTTGTCCAGCATTGTAAGGCTGAGAAAAAAAGTCCATTTTATCAAGCTGCTGCTAACACAAAAACATTCATCAGACATTTACAAACTGAACACTTGGAGTATGAAATCATAGAATTTAAGTTGCCTTCACAGTTCTATTTTAGCTGTTCAGTGCTTTAGGAGACAGACCTTTCATGATCTCACAATAACTTCTTCACCCCACCACCATCCCTGTGCATGCACAGGCTGCAAAACTAGTTATTGGGTGAGGAACTCCTTGGGATTTTGTGTCATAGAATCACAGAATGGCTTAAGTTGGAAAAGACCTTAGAGATCATCCAGGCCAATGTCCCTGCCATGGGCAGCGACACCTCTCAACTAGGCTTGGTTGCTCAAGGCCTCATCCAGCCTGTCCTTGAACACCTCCAGGGAGGAGGCAGCCACAACCTCTATGGGCAATCAATTCCACAGTCTCTCCACCCTTGGACTGAAGACCTTCCCCCTAAGATCTGGTCCAAACATCTTCTCCTTCAGTTTCAAACCATTTCCCCTTGTCCTACCACTACATCCTCTTGTGAAAAGTCCCTCTGCAGCCCTCCTGTAGATTCCCTTCAGATCCCCCTGGAGTATTCTCTTCCCTAGGCTGAATAACCATATCCACCTCAGCCTGTCCTCATAGCAAAGGTGCTCCAGCCCTTTGTGGCCTCCTCTAGACTTGCTCCAACAGTTCTACGACCTTCTTATGTTGGGGATACCTCACCCACTGGTGTCTTCCCCTTTGCTCAGCACTTCGCCTCACGTCTCACCTGCTACACAAAAATAGCTCTGAAAATAAAATCACTCCTATTTTTGCGCTTCCCTCATTTGTAAACCATCTGCATATCTTTGAATATGGCTAACCTCTTTTCATAAGCCTCAGGTTCAACATGAGGGGGTGGTACAATCCACATTTTACACATAGGGAACTGAAGCACAGAATGATTAAGGTCAAAAGTTTCCACTACTTCTCTGTACTCCCTAGGACCTGAATTCTCAGTTTATTTAATACTCTATTTTCTATCTCCAAAGCACAACATGCATCATGTCAGCTACAGCTGTGAGAACTCAGCACTCCCCCACATCAGACCTGAAATATCCACCCACACATGCGTGAGAAGCACCCAGTCAGTCATCACCTCTGACAAGGTAGGTTTCAAAACTTTGCCCAGCACCACACAGAAATTTTGTGGCAAAGACGGTGTCAAAGCGCACTTCTCCAGAGCACAATGTGACTTCCCTCACCACATGGCTCAGCTTGCCCTCATTGCAATCCCCTCCTCCATCCTACAGCTTCACAACAAGATGCAGAGCAATGTGGACGTCCTGGACGTACAGGGGACATCCTTCTCACTCTGCCTAACAACCCTGACTTCCCCAGGACAAACGTCTTATGCACTGTGAAGGAGATGGGCATCCTCACATATCGCCTGTAGTGACTTCAGTGATATTTAATTTCAGGGGGAGTGATAGGAAGTGTGGGACAAAGGTAATGGATTATCTCTGGTGTAGAAATGGCAGAACTCAAGGAGTTGGAACGTGAATCCATGCTCAAGCACAGACTGTGCAGTAGGACACATCTTTGCCTACTGACTCATGTTTTCTTGTTTCCATTCCTCACTTCTCCCTGTTCAGGTTCCACCTGTTTATGTCTTATCCCTCAAATTTTGTTTTCTCAAACTCAATCTCCATTCCACAAGTTTTGCCACCAAGCTCCTGTCTCCTTGCTTTACCACTGTTTAGTCCTCTTTTCTAGGCCTTCTAGATAAGCATTCTTCTTTAAGATACAGTCTAGCAGTGAGCTTGATACAGTAGAGCTATTGGTTGGACTTTATAATCTCAAAGGTCTCTTCCAACTTGAATGGTTCTATGATCTCTGCAAATTTCACAATACTGGATGTTTTGCTGATAGCATCCACCTTCCCTATTCTCTGTTTTTTGACTCCTCAACACAGCTTTTTTGTGGGGCTCCTCCTATCCCAGTCCCACTTGGTTCCTTTCTTGATCCTTTTTTCATTGCCTTTTCTCAGTCCATATTTTAACTCCTAGTAAGAGTTGGTGGTTTTACCATCACTAGTTTCCCCAGTTCCAGCTGTTTTTCTATTCCAGTACTGTTATGAATTAATGTATTGATTTCTTCCCTTACACAGTCTCTCAGCTCCCCGTTTTCCATCTCCCACACAAAACATTCTGGGTGTTTAGTCTGCCCTGCTCTGAAATTCAGTCTTCTTCAGCTTTAGTTACCAAGAATCATCACAAAGTCTCAGCTGCCACTCAAGCAGCTCCTTTACTCATTTACACTGCTTCCAACCTTGATACTTGAACTGGTAGGGGGCAGGAACTGTAGGAGGTCCAGCTTTGCCCTACAGCTCTGGGCTGCAGCAAACCTTCTCTGGATCACCTTGTAAGCTTGTACCCTGTTGGCAGCACTGGATCCATGAGGGGATGGCATAAGCTCCATCCCACTGTGGGGAGCACACAGTTACAGAATGACAACTTTCTGCTTTACTGGATAAAACTCGATTACTTCAGTGGAAGAACTTAAAACCCAATACAAGAAGGTGGATTGATCTGGAAGAAAATGCAGATTTTTCTGTTCCTTTTATCAACCTGGTCAATTCTATTCGCCTGCATTTTGCCTCATTAGAAAACCTTCCATTTCCAGTATTGGAAACCTAAAGATCAAAGGGCACAAGGTGAAGAAGCAGACAGCAGTGCTATAGCTTCCAGCCTTTTAACTAAGGTGACTTTTGGGTATGTGAAGAGACCCAGGGTCTTCCAGAGCTAGCATCATCAGATGGTACAGACCAATTTTGCATGTTGAGACTTCCCTATGCTATTCAGAATTATTTAACTATTAATTGAACAACCTCAGTAAGATTCCTCCTTGTTAGTCCATGACAAATCCTAACTCCTTGGTGATACTGTCACTGTGAGAAGCTAAAAGCAATTAGCACATTGTCTCTCAACACAGAACCACTTATAGTTTAATTACCATAAAACTCTACCCACAGGTCTAAGGAATAGTTGGCTAGCAATAGGTTTGGACTGACACTTCTTGGAGTTGTAAATAGCACAGTGTCATTGGTTGATCAGTTGATCAGGTTCAAGATGTGATTATCTAATTAATTTAGTTAATATAGTAATGGGCTGAAACAAAAAAAAAAAACAAAACATGCATGATACAGGCAAAACCAAAGAACAGCTTCATTTGGGGAAAAACAAGACGACACGTTTAATTCACCCCACACGAATACCCCAATGCAAAGACATACATGGATTAACCACATGCTCTTATATAACTGCACCAAGCTGCTCTCTCCATCCCCTCAAAGGGAAGAGCCTTCCAGCAGTTTGTTTCCTTGTAGAAATGTGAAGTCCATTCAGTTTGTATACATTCCTCAGCATCTGCAGTTCCTTTAAGGGCTAGTTCTCTGTTCCATGTGCTTTCAAGCCAGTGTTCCATTTCCAGCATGGCAATTCCTATGAGCTGCGAGCAAAGGAAAGACNGGAAAGATTCTCTCTCCATGTCAGCAAACAATGGATTACAGGCAAAGCCTTCCTTCCACTGATCTCTGAGGTTACAACTTCCACTCTGCCTTCACCATGTTCCAAGGGCAATATGACTATGACAAGGGCAATAGCTCCAGCAATGCACGCTTCCCTCCAAACACAAGACAGATGAAAAGAGAAGAAGAAATGGAAACAGGAAGCTCCAAACCAGACATACTAGTTTTCACAGAGTAGAAAAAAATTGGAATTCCAAGCTGAACTCAGAGCAGTATAAAGCAAAAGCTGCTGAAATTTTCTACAGACAAAATGATCTCTTTTTCCTCCTAGTGTTGTCCCTAGAAAAGAATGAGTTAAGTCAGGCTTTCCCTGTCTCTAACCCCTGTCACCATTCACTGCCAACACCAGTATCAGATACTTCATCCAAAAACTATGTGGTTTGACAAACACGGGAAAATCCAAAAACTGGGGTTAGACACCAGTAATTTGGAGCACTTTGGTAAACTGTTTTTGCCTGATTTTCTAATTCCACTCCTGAGAGACACTGAATCAACTTTCTCTAAATAATAACAGTGGTGACTTCACAGTGAGCCCATACACTGAGACAAGAAATGGGTAAGTGTGCATAGGTGTCTCTCATCTGCAGAAACGCTCACTCAATGTTGAATGTGCAGCTAGGGGATTTACCTCTAGTGAGCAATGCAGATTGACTGTGGGGGTTTTGTGCACAGTTCAGTGGAAGTGAGTGAATTACTATTGCAAAGCTTCATTAGAATCATGCGGCACTTCATCAGAAGGAGATCTACTTTTTGCTCAGGATAGTTCTGGTATCAGGAAGTTTCTCTAAAACTTGCAGACTCACACTCTGAAGTGCAAATCCTTCCCCTGACTGTATTTAGATCAGAAAATGACCATATTCCATAAACCTGCTGATATTGCAAGAGGAAATCAATGTAGGCTGATATAATTTGCTTCACTGAAATTCTGGCCTCAACCAAACTGGCTCTGTGATTTTGTATTATGCCGGCACAGGCTTTCACTGCAGTAACAAGTCCCATGGAATAGTTACTGACTTATGAGATCCTTGTTTTTCTGCCTGAAGTTCTCATAAAATTTACATGAATAGCCATTTGATAATTAGCCATGAAGTTAGTGTTTCCCTGTCATCTAGTCTTCCAATTAATTAGTTCAGGTAATGTGTGTAACCACAAAAGGGGAGAAAAATGGCAAAACTGCAGTACAAGGAGGCCAGTGAGATCAGGATCAGCTCTGTGCTGGACTTCTTATGTTGTCTGACCACATAGGATCTGACTCAGTCAGGATAAAGTTGTATATACTGTACTTAAAATTTTGGTGTTGGACTTTCAGTCCAAATCATCTTCTTTGTTTTAGTTCTTCAACATCTATTCTGTACAGAGAGGGCTTGAAATGCGACCATATTTTGAGCAGAATGAGGAGCTGAACTTCAGCAGCTCTCCCATTTGAGAAAATGAAACAAAACAACAGAAGGAAAGACCTTGCAAGGGAAAAAAAGCAAGTTTCTGTAAAACTAGTCCACCAAATAAAGGAAAGCCTTCTCTAAAGTGTACAGCGAGTTCATCAGTCTAATCACAGAACCACAGAATCATTAAGGTTGCCAGAGACCTACAAGATCAAGTGCAACCATCAACCCTATGCCACAATGCCCACTAAACCAGTTCGAAAGCATGAAGAATGCTTTTGGACATTGAAATGGGAATATACATTCAGAAGTACAAACCTGTGGCCCTTCAGAAGTGGCCTGTTTCACACAGTCTGGACTACATTACATTTTCATAAAGAGACTTCTACTCTGTATGAAGAGGAAAAATACACAGAGAGATGAAGTTTGCTTGGTGCAGATGATGAAGATCAGTCTTTAATTTTAATACTCTAGGAGTATGAGGACAGAAACATTTGCTTAGTGTGCTCCATGCAGACCAGAGATGAACACCTTCCTTAGCACCTTTTAGGTATTACATGCAAATATTACAGAAGTGGGGGCACATGACATGAAAGCATATGACCCATCCGTATGTGGTAGAAATCTTACCAAACTCTCTCTGTGAAGCTAGGAATAAATGATTATGTTTGTGTTACCACTAAATGCTGTCACTGCAAAAACAGGGAGTCCCTTCTCTCTGAAGTCAGTATGAATCAGAAGTAAACAATATACTTCTGGAGCTAAAACGCATGATCAGATTCACCCCACGTGCATGGATTTAAGCCGTGTTTACAAAGTAAAATCACCATTACCATGATGGGAGTGATTTTTAGCTTTTAGGAAGAGATCTATGGAGTCTGTTATTTAATGCAGCAAATACCAGTAATTCCCATGTGCAAACAAACATCCCATTTCTTGGGGAAATTCTGGCAGTGCCAATAGATTTCCCCACCACTTGGAAACCCAGCTTGAATTTCTGGTTTTGCTCATATAAGCCTCTCCTAACAGAATTTACTCTGTTTTTTAAACCCCAGGAAATAATTAACTTCCTGATTGTCATTGAAAATGGCTGTGAGCTTTGAACAGACCCAAAATGCAGTTAACCTGTAATATACAGGATGCTGAAATCTACACTACTCAGTGTTTTTGAGGCAGAACCCCAGTGAAACCGTGCCTGAGGGTGTGTCAAATGAGATTACATCTCACACCTACACTAGCTATTCTAGAACAGGATTTTCCAAAGCACTGGGGTGTCAGACCCCTTATACAATCAGATCCCTTATACAATTCCATTCAATGAAATTAGAAGACTCTCTTGTGAAAGATCTGTGGGATCAAATTGCACCAGACAAAGTTCAGATTGGATATTGGGAAAAACTTCTTCAGAGAAAGAGTGATGAGGCTATTTGCTGTGATTCATGAATAAAGTTTACCTTTGCATAGTCACTTTTTATTCCCTTAGCAGTTTCCACATAATTCCATTGCTAAGAGCTGCTGAGAAAATATATTTCCATTTTTGACAGAGAACAATGTCAGCAGTCCTCCCCTATTTGTAAGGAATGATGTAGTCATTCATGTCACCATGTCCAAGCACAATTTAAAATAGTTTTACTGATTTTGAAGAGCACAAGGTTGCATTAATAAATAGAAATACACACAATAAAATACGTTATTGGGAGAAATAAAGAAGAAATTAATTAAATTAGGGTGGTGAAACACTGAAAAAGATTGCTCAGACAGGTGATAGAAGCTCCACACCTGAAGACATTCAAGGTGAGGAACACCTCATTCATGTCTATAAATATGGGAGGGGTGGGTGTCAGGAGGATGGAGTCAGGCTCTTCTCAAGGTCATCTGGTGACAGGACAAGGGGCAATGGGTGCAAGCTGGAACAGAGGAGGTTTCATATCAATATCAGCAGGAACGTCTTCCCAGTGAGGGCAACGGAGCATTGAAACAGGCTGCCCAGGGAGGTTGTGGGGTCTCCATCTCTGCAAATGTTCAAAACCTGCTTGGATCTCTTCCTGTGAGACTTGGTCTAGGTGATCCTGCTGTGGCAGGGGGATTGGACTAGAGATGATCTTTTTCCCAATCCATAATGATTCCATGATTCTATAGACACGATGGTGTTTTAATCTAGTTAAAGACGTCCCTGCTCACTGCAGGGGGGTTGGGCTAGACGACCTTTAGTGATCTCATCCAGCCCAATATATTCTGTGATTCTAAGAAAAGTAGATGGAGCCTTTTCCCAGTGGCATTTTTCGGAACCTCCTCTCCTAGTTCCTTGCTACAGTACCCTGGTAAAAGTATGGTAGGGAATCCAGAATTTCTCTTACTGTATTCAGTTGAGTATAATGGAAACTTCACTAAACTAGCTCTTTCTATCTAAGTGGCAAAGATGAGTCTGGGTATTTTTTTTTCATCATCACTAATTGATTCAGCAGTAAGAACCGACTTTCTGGCAGAGGTTTAAGGGGTTTTTCTCCATCTTTCTTTTCTGTGCTAAGCAACTCTTCTCATCAGTTCTTCAACAAGAAAAGAGGCAGCAGAATAGCTCCTGGAAGGCAGAACTACTGAACTCAAGAGTGACCTCAAGCACCGCTATTGCAATAGAAGGGAGTTCCCTTTTATAATTCTTTTCCTTCCTTTGTGATGAATCACATCTCTTATAGAAATATCTGATATTAAAAGATCTGACAAATGATTGAGTCCAAAAGTTACTGCCCATAAATATGATCACAGTGGAAGACATAAGAACTGTCTTTAGAATTGTGTGTTTCCCAATGCAACACATGAAACACTTGGTGATGGTGTTCTGAACACTTTGAGGTCTTGGTTTAATTCAGTTTTAAATGAAAACAATTAAAACCCTAAAAACTATTAATTAGAAATGAATAAAAGTAAAATAAAACATTTTAAAATAATTTAATAGACATAAAAATAAAAACATAAACAAAAATATAAACTAAAAAATAAAAATTAAAAACTATTCAATTAAATTCAATTTAACTTCCATCTGAAGAGGTGAAATATTTAAAATAGTTTAGAAATACAGAGTGGGATGGGGCCTTGAGAAGTTTTCTCTTCTTCCTAAGTACCATAAATAATTGTTATTAATTTGTGGGGAAACTGATTCCTTACATCCTCTCCAAAGATGGATATTCTGCAGCTTCCCTAGGCAGCCTACTTCACCTCTTATATAAGGTGCAGCTTTGTGCCTTTATGTCTCATCAAATCTAGGCAGCTGCAATGTAAAGCCTTTCTTACCATGTCCTCAACAGCAAGGACAATTTCCCCCTTTCACCAAGAGATATACATAAAAACATACTAAAATAAACAAAGAGACTTACTAGTGTGTTTGTGTCTATACACACTTCAAAGGAGAGATTTTTCCTTGTCCTTATATACGTGTGCATGTTTATATTCTATCAAACATAAACATTACATCATAACTAGTAGAATAAAATATAGGATATAGTTACAAGAAGCAGAAGTAAGTCATAAAAGAGGGATGTGTGTTCATGTATTCTATAATTATCAGTGTTGTAGGGGTGTTTAATGGATTTCTATACTGTCCAGGAGACTGGGTCGACAAAACAGAGATTAATTTTGTTCCATGCAAACACAGATCAAATGAATTCCTGCCACCCTGCTCAGACCTGTAGGATAAACATCAGCCTATCAAGCTCTAAATAGCAATTATGAATATTCAGATGTGCTTAACCATTTAGAAAAAACAAAAATAAGCTGCTGCCTTTTCAGGTGTTCCTGTGACTCGGCAATTCCCTTGTAGGCTGAAGAACTATGTCTCTTTACTCATACTACTTCATTAATTCACACTGAACTCAGTAATGTCTATAAATATGTGAGGAGTGGGTGTCAGGATAGACCCAGGCTCTTCTCAAGGTCACCTGGTGATAGGATAAGGGGCAATGGGTGCAAGCTGAAACAGAGGATATCAGAAGGAACTTCTTCACAGTGAGGGTGACGGAGCATTGGAACAGGCTGCCCAGGGCGGTTGTAGAGTCCCCTTCTCTGGAGAGCTTCAAGACCCACTTGGATGTGTTCCTGTGCAACTTGGTCTAGGTGATCCGGCTGTGGCAGGGGGATTGGATGATCTTTCGAGGTTTCTTCCAATCTCTAATGATTCTATGATTCTACTTTTCCTTTCCTTCTTGTAAGGCAGACCCACAGAGATCTAGGACCACTTCTGAATCTTTTTGCGGCAGCTTCAATTACAAAGCAGGCTATCAATTCCCTTGGTTTTCCTTGCTTTCTGTCTTCACTCCTCGTGTACACTCCACAGTACAAATCCATCCCTTTGAAACATTTCAAATGCTCTCTGCAAAACTCTGTGAGAATGAGCTTCACATCACATGAAGAGCAATGCTTTGGATGTATGCAAATGTAACATCATGGAATCATCAAGTTGGAAAAGACCTTCAAAATAATCAAACTCAACTGGCCATCCTATAACCCCCAACCACTAAATCATCTCCTCAAACTCCATGTCAACCCACTATTTTAACTCCTTCAGGAACAGTGCCTCCACACCTTCCCTGGGCAGTCTGTTCCGAGTCCTCACCACTCTTTCTGGGAAGAAGTTTGTCTTAGTCTGAACCTCTCCTGCCACAACTTGACCCCACTTCCTCTTGTCCTATCGCTAGTCACTAAGGAGAAGAGGCCAACACCCACCTCACTACAACCTCCCTTCAGGCAGTTGTAGGGAGAAATGAGGTCTCTCCTCAGCCTCCTCTTCTCCAGGCTGAACAACCCTAGCTCCCTCAGCCTCTCCTCATCAGACCTGTTCTCTAGACTCCTAATCAGTCCAGTTGCACTTCTCTGCACCCTCTCCAGCACCTCAATGTCCTTCCTATACTGCAGTGCCCAAAACTGCACCCAGCACTCAAGGTGCAGCCTCACTAGGGCTAAGTATAGGGACAGGATCACCTCCTTGGTCTTGCTGGTCATACTTCATGGAATTACAGACTTACAGATCACCTTAATCTCTAATCAAAGAAATTTGCACTTGTGGATACTTAAAACACAAAGCCAAAAAACCTGTGAAGATGCAACCTACATAGAAAACAGACTAGAACAGCAACAGCTTCAAACAGGACAAGCTGTCTTTCCATCCTATTGGGATGTTGGCTGCAGGGCAGTGGGCACCTACCCCCAGAGACCTCTCTGCATGATCATGCTGACCCATGTGGGCAAGGACACAGCTCCTGGGGCACAAGGCTAGGCACTTCAGGGCACATCCAGCTGTAGGTGCCCCTTCCTCAGCACAACCTGCAGTGTCTGAGGGACCTCTGGCACTGCCAGGCCAACACACAGCACCTGGACACTAAGCTTCTCCCCACACCAGGCAGCAGAATTATAGAATCACAGAATGTTAGGGGTTGTCAGGAACCTCTAGAGATCATCTAGTCCAAACCCCTGCCAGAGCAGGTCACACAGGGCTGCATCCAGGTGGGATTTGAAAGTCTGCAGAGCAGATTCCACAACCAATCTGGGCAGCCTGTGCCAGGGCCCCATCACCCTCACTGTAAAGACATTTCTCCTCCTGGTAAGGTAGAACTTCCTATGTTCTATCTTCTCTCGTTATTGTGTAGAACTTCCTATGTTCTATCTTCTCTCGTTATTGTGTAGACCTTCCTATGTTCTATCTTCTCTCGTTATTCCTTGCCCTTTTATTGGGCACCACCAAGAAGAGACTGGCCCCTTCTTCTTGACACCCATCCCTCAGA
>VZRI01008092.1:33319-77698 GCA_013397515.1 Upupa epops | reverse complement strand
AAAAAAAAAAAACAACCAAAAAAAAGAAACCCCCGAGAGCTTCGCCTCGACTCTTCATTCCGCAGCAGCGGCAGCAGCGGCAGCTCCCAAGGGGAGGGGGGTGGATGGATCCTGAGCTCGGCTGCGACTCACCGAGCCAGCTCTGCTTCTGAGCAGGATTTACCCGAGGAGCAGCGGAGAGGTGAGAACCGCGCCGGGTACGGCGTGGGGAGGCGGCAGGACCCGCAGCCCGGCTCGCACAGCAGAGCTCCGTGTGCGGTCTGTGCCGGGTCCCGAACCTGGGCCCTCTTGCTGAGCATCGAGGGACACCGTCCCCGCGGGGCTCGGCGGGATCCTGGCAGCGCGGAGAGCCCAGGGGATACTCGGGGCTCGGTGAGTTCACGGCAGGGCTCTGCAGGAGCCTGATTCCCGGGAGCTGTGCAGCTGCCGTTCTCATCTTGCACACCGTCCCTTCCTGCAGACCAGTAAGTTGGGGGCCTGAGCGGTGTGAAGCAGTCCTGCAAAACACCCTCAGTCCTCATCATCCCTCCTTTGGGGGAGAAGTGATGATGGGCTTCGTTCTCAGCCACAGAAATCTATAGGCACCAAAGATGTTTAGAACATTGGGGAACATGGTTTAGTGGGGGGTCTAATAGTGGTTTTAATAGAGTAGGGTGTATGGTTGGACTTGATGATCTTAAAGGTCTTTTACAAGACCTTTACATGCAGACCATTCAATGATTCTATGATTCCGTGCGTTTCGTGTAGCATTGCCTTAGCACTTGGCAGAAAAGACTTTGTTCTTGCTGGTTTTCAGATAGAGGACAGCAAATTAACTTTCTGAAGCCTCTGAAAGATCTCAGAACAGCACTCGGCTCTCTTTAGCATCCTCAGGGTTACTCTGCAGGGACAGTAGTGGTTCACACGGTTCTTTAATTGTTGTTTACAGAGAGACTTTTCTGAGAATTCACGGTGAAAAGGTTATAGTAGTATTTCGTAAAGTATAAACTGATGTAATCATAGCTGAGTTTTCTGTTCCTTAAATCTCTAGCTTAATTGGCTGTTGAATTCTGTTGGATTCATTACGTTGGTTTGGAAAATAAGGTTGTTCAGCTTTTGCTTTGATTATGTTTAATTACAGTATCACACTACACCAGGTTGGAAGGGACCTTGAGGATGACCTAGTCCAACCCTTTAAGGTAACAGTCTGCACCTTGAGACCTGTGTTCGGTTTTGGTCCCCACTGTACAGAAAAGATGTGGACAGGCTGGAGAGAGTCCAAAGAAAGGCCACAAGGATGATCAAAGGATTAAAAGTCCTGCCATATGAAGAAAGGCTGAGAGAACTGGGTTTGTTCAGCGTTGAGAAGAAAAGCCTTAGGGGGACGTTATCACCATGCACCAGGACACAAAGGGTTGCAACCAAGGAGAGGGAGACACCCTTTTCACAAAGAGTCCTATAGAAAAGACAAGGGGTGATGGATACAGGTTGCTCCTGAGGAGATTCCGGGTGGACTGCAGAGGAGAATTTGTCATTGTGAGAGCAATTAGACACTGGATGGTCTTTGCAGGGAAGTGGTGGATGCCTCAACTTGAGACATTTGATGACAATAAGTAACCTGAACAGCAATTTCCATGTATGGGGAGGGAGAGGAATATGTGACTGTAGAATACAGTATTGAATAACATACTTTCAGTGAATGCTTCTGTAAACTCAGTACTTTTTGTTGCTTAAAGCTGGAAATAACCATTTCAAAGGTATGTGTTGGTAGTGCTTAATCGTGTGATTAGTCCTCAGTCATGTAAAAAGAATCCCATTGACTCAATGGCTCTGCTGCTTTGCACATGTTGAAGTAAAGCCTAGCTGTGAGCAGACTGACAAAGTTTTGTTTATATTTCATTTCCGAAGCCATCCATACATTTAAATATAGGATTACATAAACAGCACATGGAAAACTGTGTTGGTGGGGTAAGAAAATGGCTTGTGTCAATGTTAAGGCAGTATGTTTGTGGAGGAATGATCCTTATAAGCCAAAGGAGATCTTTTCCATGTGTTACAAGATGTGGCAGCTCTGAGCTACATCCCTAGTGCTCCTGCAGAAACATTGCCCCGTGAGCAGGGAGGACTTCGCAGCATCTTGTGTTTCACCTGCCTCTATTTAAGGCTTGGCAGGATGTCCACTATATTTGTCTGTCCACTTGTTTTTGGAGAGGTTATAGAGGGCAGCCCTTGGCAGCAGGAGTTTGAGGTCCCCTCTTACCCTGGCAAGGTCCTTAACAGGGCTCCAGCTGGGCAGGTGGTGGTGGATTTTATCAGTGAAAGCATCTGGGTGAAGAGGAGGGAGCAACTGGTTCCCTGTGGGGAAGGGATGCTGAAGTCCTGCTATGCAAGAGGGGTCTTCTGCTTCCCCAGACCTGGCAGTGCCTTCCCAGTCAGTCTGTCAGGCTGTAGTCCTGTTTGTTTTCTCTGGCGGTTCAGACTTCCATCTCCCTAGCAAAACTCCCAAAAAGTTGCATAAGCCAGGTTTTGCTTTCCTGTCTCCCTGCACTTGACAAGGTTTCTGTCCAGACCTTGACAGACACTTGTGGCTTGATGTTTGTCCCTAGAATCATAGAATGCTGGGGGTTGGAAGGGACCTCTGGACATCACCCAGTCCAGCCCCTCTGCCAGCATAGGATTACCTATAGCAGATTCCACAGAGTCATAATTGTAGATGTGGTCTCTCCTGAGTGCGAGCAGCTGTATTCTAAGTAAGTTGGGCATGCAGACCTTTCATTGTCAGGAATTTTGCTTCATTTTTAAACAAATCACTAATGTACATGAGCAGCATGGAGAGTCCCTCCGTGCAAAAATACATTGTTGGTGGTGTTGCCATAGGGCGCAGGAGTTTTGAGGGATGTGGTCCCTCTGCTGGGCTCTAGCTAGCCGCAAAGTTAGTGTGATCTAAGTATTTCACCAAGTGTAGACAGTTTGAGGTTATGGGGGTTTTTTGTTTTCTTCCTGCTGCAGGCCATGAGGCCAGAGGTACTGAAGACAGGGATGCAGGACAGCAAACATTACATGTCCTACTATGGAAAAATTTTGGGGATTTTTAGCCAAGTGGAAATGCTTTTTCATCTCTGTTGACTTACTGCTGAGTAATAGCAGCACTGCAGTCTGCACCCCCACATGTAGCACTAAAACCTCTGTGTGGTAGCTCTACCATTCAACAAATATAAGGATCCTTGAGAACAGTTAACAGGTCTGTCCTTGAGTTGTTGCTCTTTGACAAGTTCCTCATTTGCTATCTTTGGCCACCATAAGTACAGGACAGATCCTATCACGGCATGTAATTCTTGGGGCTCTTTTTGTACTCTCCCAAGCATCGCTTCTCAGAAAGTACAAGCTGAGGAAATCTGAAATGGTCATTACCTGCTTTTTTTTGGCATGTCATCAAAACAAGAGCTTGAAACTTGCTGAAAGTTCAGCAAGTTCAGTGCAGTAATCAATTAACTGAGTTTCCCAGATCGTTTTCCATTCCTTTGATCTTGCCTACTTTTATCCTTCTTTGGTTAAAATGGTTTGTTGTTTTTTGGGGTTTTTTTGTGAATGATGATGCAATTTCCCTAGTGTTGAATGATTTCTCTTTGTCTTAGTACATGATCACAATAAGCTGTCATTGTCTATATCTGAGTAATGCACTGAGGCTGAAGGATATGAGCTTAAAAAATCGTGATCTATATAAGGCTCAGTGGACTGTACCCACCCTGAGCTCATTTTAGGCAAAAATGCAGCTAGACAGTTAACAGTGAATCTACAGAATCTACAGAAGTGATAGTGCAGTGATGCAAGGACATGAACATGCCAATAAAAGGATCCTTCTTCATTACAGACGTCTTCTAGAAACATGGCTGGCCAACATATCCTCCCTCAAGCTTTGTATCACAGCAATATGCTAAAAGCTATGAAGATTAGAGAGAGGGCACCTGAAGATCTCGTCAAACCCCCCTCTGGAATAATCCACCACTTCAGGACTATGCACAGATACACCATAGAGATGTTCAGAATGTGCCAGTTTTGTCCTCAGTTTCGGGAAACGCTTCAGAAGGCCCTGACTGACCAGGCCACCCAGACTTCACTGGAGCGCCACAGGAAGCTCAACTGGTGCATGGAAGTTAGGAGACTTGTCCCTTTGAAGACAAATGGTGAGTTCTGAGCAGGTCTTTGTACTCACATTAAAATGGGCAGTAGAAATGCATCACCTTTATTAATAGCACTGGGCTTCAGGTTACTGAAATAGCAGCACACGGCTTTTAAAAAGTGGCACCTTTTAATCTTAGTTCTATTCATTTAAATTCTTTCCACAGGATGTCCTATCCTGAGGCCATAGCAGACCCCTGTTCATACCTCAGTATTATGAGTAGCTTGAAAATTTCAGAGATGCCTTCATAATGTCAGTAACCTGTGGAATGTCAGAGTAAAACACCAGGCAGGAAACTTAACTTGCAACCCACTGCCTTTCATTGGATCTGACTCAGTGCATCACCTGCTTCGTTGCAAGTGCTGAATGATCTTTAATGCAGGGCAAAAGGAGACTTACAATCATAGAATCAAAGGATTGGAAGAGACTTCATAAGGTCATCTAGTCCAATCCCCCTGCAACAGGCAGGACCATCACTCACTAGACCAGATTGCCCAGGGCCCTGTCAAGCCTGACCTTGAATTCATCTCCGTGGATGGGGCCTCCACCACCTCTCTAGGCAACCTGTACCAGAGATCCTCCACCTTCAGATTATAGAACTTCTTCCTGATGCCCAGCCTAAGTCTCCCCTTTTTTCAGCTTCAAACCATGACCCCTCATCCTATCATTTCCTGCCCTATTGAACAGTTCTTCCCCAGCCTTCTTATGGGTCTCTTTCATGGATTGGAAGGTTGCTATAAGGTCCCCCTGGCACCTTCTCTTCAGGCTGAACAGCCCCAGATGCTTAGAGTAACAGGGATACATTCTTGTGTATAAATAGCAGAAGTTATACTCTGACATAAGCCCTGCTGTTGTAGCTGGCAGGCAAGGTCCACTTGCTGATCCAGCATTGATAGCAGTGCGGGTGGGAGTGTCCTGGACATGGAACCTCTGGGAATTTGGCCTCATTACCCCTGGGGTCAGCATCCTGCACCCGGCTGGCTTCCTTGTCCTTAACTACCTGCTTTTGCCTTCCCTCAGGGCTCACAGATGCCTCCCATGTATGTGTTTCTGCCACACAAAGTTTGTGGTGCCCTTTGCTTTCAGTGCTGGCTATAGGACTTTCAGGTTTCATTCTGTATTGCATCAAGTGCCATAAATGCAAAGGTACAGCAGCAGTGCAGAGATTTCCTGAATGGGTTACAAGTGCCTACAGCCGAGTAGGAAACTTTTGCACATGACTCAAAGAGCTGCTGGATTTCACATGCAGTGGAGGAAAGATCTGGTAGTGGAGGAAAGGTTTGGTAATGTCTATGACTTATGGTCATGCAGCTGCAAACATGGACTCAGACTAGTAAGGCTGCACCTGGAGTATTGTGCCCAGTTCTGGGTCCCTCAGTTCAAGGACACAGAGCTGCTGGAGGGTGTGCAGTGTAGAACAACAAAGTTGATGAAGGAAGTAGAACAGCTCCCTTATGAGGAAAGGCTGAGGGAGCTGGGTCTCTTTAGCTTGGAGAAGAGGAGGCTAAGGGGTGACCTCATGAATGTCTATAGACATGTGAGGAGGGGTGGGTGTCAGTAGGATGGAGCCAGGCTCTTCTCAAGGTCATTTAGTGACAGGACAAGGGGCACTGGGTGCAAGCTGGAACAGCTTCCATATAAATATCAGAAGGAACTTCCCTGTGAAGATAACAGCATTGGAACAGGCTGCCCAGGGAGGTTGTGGAGTCTCCTTCTCCAGAGACATTCAAGACCTGCCTGGATGTGTTCCTGTGCGACTTGGTCTAGGTAATCCTGCTGCAACAGGGGGACTGGACTAGATGATCTTTCAAGGTCCCTTCCAATCCTTAATGATTCTATGGTTCAAGGTCAAGCTTGATGGGGCTCTGGGCAAACTGGTCTAGTGAGTGATGTCCCTGCTTGTTGCAGGGGAGTTGGACTAGGTGACCTTTGGAGGTCCCTTCCAACCCTATGATTCTATGACCCCCTACAGCACAGATTGCTCCAAACCAAGAGGACTAGGACAGCGAGGGCTCCATAAAGATGGAAAACACATCTTTGCTCAAGGAGCAGGTCACAGTGGCTATAGAAAGACTGGGTGTGGGGGATCTGCATTCTTTATGAAGTCTGTTCTGTGGGTGCTCCTTATCGTATCTGCTCTTAACGCATGTGGCTCTTACCTTTCTTGTCCACATTTTTCCCATCTCAAGTTGTACTGTGTTATGGAATGCCACATAGATATACTGTGTAGATGTCACCTAGGAGAGCCTGATCCTATCATAACTGTCATAGAAGGACTCACCTTCCTGGGCTTTTGTGGGCTGCCCTGCACTAGATTAAAATTCTCCTGGCTGTAATTAGGCTCTGCATGGAGATCATGTTATCTTGAGCTTCTGGGAGCACTGACGTTGTAGCTAGGGTAGGCAGCACTGTGAAAGGTAGCATCACTCCAGATGTTGCATCTTCAGACCTTCACCCAAAGAGAAGCACTCGTGACAAATTTATAGGGAAATGGACAGTGTGAGGAACTTTTGCTCACAATTGGTTTGGAATCCTTCATCTTCTGTCAATGTGTAAGTTCTTGTGGAGGGGGTTAACACTGCCTGGACAGTCCCCTGTTACTGACAACACTATGTAGGATAACTGTAACCTCTTGTATTGTCTCATGACTGTTGGGCAGTGTTACGATTGGTCTGTGGACTGGTGACTTGGATCCCATCTGTGAGCAGAAGTACAATATATAAGATGCTGAAATATTGGGGCAGATTGAGGAAAAGCAAAGCAGGGGTTTGGTTTGGGGTCCCCCTGTACCCTGTGCAGTGAATTCTGCTTTGGTCCAGCACTTTAGGGTCATTAAGTGCATGAAGGCGAAGCTTTGGGAGCCTGTGGTTTATGCAGAGTAGTTGCAGCAATGGATGAGGGACGTTTGCATGAGAAAGTGGACTGGACTGAAGAGAAGATCCCTGAAAGAATCATAGGATGGTTTGGGTTGGAAGAGACCTCAGAGATGATCTAGTTCCAGCCCTTGCCATGGGCAGGGACACGTCTTACCAGACCAGATTGCCCAGAGCCCCATCCAGCCTGGCTTTGAACACCTCCAGGGATAGAGAAGCCATAACCTCCATGTGCAACCTGTTCCAGTGTCTCAGCACCTTCAGAGGAAGGAATTTCTTCCTAAGATTCAATCTAAATCTTCCCTCTTCGAGCTTGAAACCATCTCCTTTGTCCTGTCACTAGAGTCCCTGATAAAAAGTCCTGCTCCAGGTATCCTGTAGCCCCTTCAGCTGCTAGAAGCTGCTATACAGTGCTTCCAGAGCCTCCTCCAGGCAAAGCGACAGAAGCCTGGAGAAGTTCTGTGTTACCCCATAAAATAACACGTTGGGTTTTATTCTTTTCCTCCCACGTGGCATGAATATTTTTTTAAGCATTTAGCTGCTTAACCCATCAATGTGGGAGCAGTATTTTAGTTCTTTCAGTCAGCGGTGGGCTTTCTTCAGAAAATTGTGGGGGGTTTTTTCCTGATAAAGGTTGTAATTGTGGAAGACAGAGAAAGTATCTCCTAAAGGATCTTTTGATGTCTGTTTCACCAAATACATGTACGAGTCTGTGGTGTGGTGGGGATTTTTTTAATTAAAAAAAACAAGCCCTTTTGACTCACCACGCAGTTCTTGCAGACATGTGAATGGAGGATAGAAGGAAAAGTAGTAGGAGGTATAAAAATTGAAACCTTAAAAAAAGTGAAAAACATATATTAAAAATTCCAGCATCTATTGGCTGTAGACATTTCACTTGTATAATGAATAGGCTTCATTCCAGCTTGCCCAGCCACACCCCCCCGGGAAAGTCCGAAGGAGGCTTCGCTGCTCAGCCCTGCACGCCGCAGAACAAAAAGTACAACTGTTGCTCAACTGCTACTCAAACAGGGCAGGGGAATTCCAAGTGCTGTGTAAGGAATTTTGGGCAGTGCTGCTCAAGAAAGAACTGAAAGCGAGCTCGCAGAGAGACAAGGGAGAGAACTCTTATCTTTGCTCTACATTTTGCAAAGTGAAAAAGTTAATGGGATTAATGTACCATTGCTCTCGGTCAGAAGGAAACCCAGTCAGTTTTTCTGGGTTATGTGGTGGTCGCTGGTTTTTGAGCTTGAGTTCGCAGCCCATGGACATGAAGCTTTGCAAGACTATATTCAGAAAGCAGAAGGCAGTTGCGGAAACCTGATGAGTTCCTAACGATTTATGAAGCATTGAGTAAATTTCAAGGTATTTTTTGCAGGATCTGGGATCTGATAGAGGTTTTTCTCTGCAGTTTCATAGACAAAAAGTGGCAAAAGTGTTCATAAATGGTGCAGCTGAGCTCATAAACTCTGTTTATGGGGTAGGACTAGATGATCTTTCAAGGTTCCTTCCAACTCCTAACATTCTGTGACTTTGTAAACCCAGTTTGCCACATATATTAAGTCTTCTGTGGTGTTGGGTTTTTTTCCCACATGAGATAATTCTAGTAACTTTACATACATAGCTGGTATCCTGTATGCCAAGGAAATTGCTGTGGTTTCTTAGCATTGGCTGTCTCTGTTTACCTATCTAGTAAACACCAGACCTAGTCTTGTATCTGAGGATATGACAGTAATGATCCTTGATGTCTCCCTTTTGAGAAAGACATCCTCTTTTTTCAAGCTAAAAGAGAGGAGGTTTAGATTGGAACTTAGGAAGAAATTCCTCCCTGTGAGGGTGTTGAGGCACTGGCACCAGTTGCCCAGGGAGATTGTGGCTGCTCTGTCTTTGGAAGCATTCATGACCAGGTTGGATGGGGCTCTGTGCAAATTTGTCCAGGGAGAAGTGTCGCTGCCCATGGGAGGGGATTGGAATTGGTTGATCTCTAAGGTCCTTTCCAGGCTAAACCATTGTATGAGCATGGTTGGAGATGGGAATTGAAACCCAGCCACAGGCATATTTTGTCACACCTTTGAATTAAAGTAGTTAACTCCTCACTTTCTCAGTTTCCTTCTCCTGAAATTACAGAACATTACTTCCCTTCCTAACACTAAAGAGGTCTTTTTCGATGCAAAGAGGGTGTCTAAATTAAAAGCTAGTCATTATGGTTTTCATTCTTTTAATTTTAAAAAAGTTGTAGTTTAAAAAGTTTTTTAATCTTTTTTAAAGCAACCACCTCTGTTAAAGCAGTTAACAGCCCAGTGAACTCCCAGTTCTGAGAGGAAGGCAGGCAGTGTTCCATAAGTCACATTCTCTTCCCTTTCTATCTCCTTTTTGTTAGTTATTTCATCAAGCACAGCCAAGAGGGCTCATCAGGGGTTTCAATGATTAGTAGGGGATGTGAGACATGGTGTTACTGTAGTATTTTCTTCATGGTATCCATCATCTCTACGCTATCCCATCATGTATATGCTTGTATAAACACTATGAGGAAGATTTCCATGTTCTGTCATAATTTTAAGATGACTTTGAAAGGTGTTTGACATTTGCAGTTGCCACCGAAATCTAGTTCTTCATACCAGTCAAAAATGAATAGGAAGGGTAATGGGCAGTGCTGACTCTCAGCATGACGCTGACCAGTGAAAAGACAAACCCAGCAAACATCGCCATTTCCTTTGTAGCTCTGAGCTCATAGATCATAGAATCACAGAATGTTAGAGGTTGGAAGGGACCTCAAAAAATCATCTAGTTCAACCCCCCTGCCAGAGCAGGATCCCCTAGGTCAGGTCACACAGGGCTGTGTCCAGGATGGTTTTGAATGCCTCCAGCACAACCTCTCTGGGCAGCCTGTGCCACAGCTCAGTCACTCTCACAGTGAAAAAGCTTTTCCTTATGTTCATATGGAACCTCCTCTGCTCCAGCTTGTACCCATTGCTCCTTCTACTATCTTTGGCCGCTGCTGAGAAGAGCCTGGCTCCATCTTCTTGACATCTACCCTTTCCATATTTACAAATGTTAATGAGGTCACCTCTCAGTGTCCTGTTCTCCAAGCTGAAGAGACCCAGCTCCTTCAGCCTTTCCTCATTAGGGAGATGCTTCACTCCTTGTGGCTCTGTGCTGGACTCTTTCAAGCAGTTCTCTGTCCTTGAACTGAGGGGCCTAGAACTGGACAGATGTGGTCTCCTTATCAAAATCCTTCTGTCCAAGGCTTTGAGTGCTCAAGCAGTGTGTGTATGCACAGCATAATGCTACATTCCCCATGCTTGTGAGGTTTGATTTAAGCAGCCGTTTAAGAAGAATGTCCTCTTACCTTTTGTGCAGGTGACGGAAATTGCCTCATGCATGCTGCTTCGCAGTACATGTGGGGTATTGAAGATATTGACCTCGTCCTAAGAAAAACGTTGTTTAGTGCCCTCCGGGAGAGCGACACAAGGAACTTCAAGCTCCGCTGGCAGCGGGAAGCTATGAAATCCCAGGAATTTGTAGAAACAGGACTCCACTATGACACACGGGTAAGGTGGCCTGAGGGCATGGTGCTGCTCTCTGAGAGCTCCTTAGCATTTCCTGGTGGATTTTGTTTGGTTTTTGGCTTCATGGAGTCTACCATTAGTGGAGAGTGAAAACTATCTTCATTTGAAGGAATTGGGAAAATGTGATCAGAAACATGGAATCACAGAATGCATTGGGTTGGAACTAAACTCCAAAGGTCATCTAATCCTACCCCCTGCAATGAGCAGGGACATCTTCAACTAGATTGGGTTGCTCAAAGCCCTGTCAAGCCTCACCTTGAGTACGTGCAGAGAGAGGGCCTCAGCTACCTCCCTGGGCTACCTGGCCCACTGTTCAACCACCCTTACGCTAAAGAATTTCTTCCTAACTAGTTCGAGCACTGCTGTGCAGCAGTTGGCTCCTGTGTCTTTGAACTGTCGCTGATGGATGCTTCTTCCCTTAGAACTGGGAAGAGGAGTGGGAATACCTCATTGAAATGACCTCCCCAGAAACATCTGAGGCTCGAAACAGGCTTCCATATAATGCACTGGAAGAAATCCACATCTTCATCCTCGCTAACATCCTCAGAAGGCCGATAATTGTCCTTGCAGGTGAGTTGCCTAGCCAGTCACCTCTCACTGTGCTATTGTGAGCTGTATTAGTTATCACAGAATCATTCAGGGTGGAGAAGACCTTTGAGATCAAGTCCAGACATTAACCCTACTCTACCTAATCTTGCTTTGATCACTGCTGTCCTCAGGTAGGGGCATTTCAGAACAAGCTGTTTTCAGCAATTGTCCTAAAGCACACAGAAACTTTTCTCTTGCCTGCAGCACATGTATATTTGTGTTTATTTCTGTTCTCTTCTCCTTCCTTACGCAGATAAAGTGGTGAGAAGCTTAGAGTCAGGCTCTAGTTTTGCTCCTCTGAATGTTGGTGGTATTTACCTGCCCCTCCTGTGGCCATCTGAAGAATGCTACAGATACCCCATTGTGCTTGGCTACGACAACATGCATTTTACACCACTGGTGACTCTGAAGGACAGCGGGCTAGGTATTTTCCAAGTACCTTGTTTGTATTGAGTTTCTTTAGTGTCATCAAGCTGATAAATACTTAAAATATTTCGCTTTAGTTTTTTTCTTTACAATTAACTGTAACTGTTATTTTCATTGAAATTAATGTGAAATTTCATTTTAAAATGTTTTCAATGTCATTTGGTTTAAAATATAACCTGCTTTTAATTGCATTTCTGAAGTTAAAATAAATGTAGAAGTGTGTTCTTTAAGTGTGAGCAGAAAGAACGTTCTAAACCTGAATAGAAGCTAAAAAATTGCCTTTGAATTTCTGGTTGGAAGTAGAGTGCAATTCACCTGTTTACAGACTGGGAGAAGTCAAGAAGGCGTAGCTTCTGTTTAGCTAAATTCTGGCCTCCTTTCCATGCCTTATCATAAGGATAATGAAATATGTGTGATGTCATTTGTAATGCAGCTCTTCAGAATGGATAGTGGCTCTCTAGGTTTAGGGCATCATCCTGTGGAAAGGTCTAACCTACTAAGATTACACTCTGCCCAAACTGAGAAGGTTGTGTGGGGACAGTGGTGCACATGCATCTTTGTCCTCCTCCTCTGGCACTTGGTTGCTCTGGCCAGCTCTTCTCTCTGTCTGAAATTCAGCAGCACCTCTGTGTGTTGCACTCCTGCCTGGTTAATGTATATCGATGCTAATCCATTGTGTTTCTCCACAGAAATCCGGGCGATCCCTCTGGTCACCAGTGAACGAGGCAGATTTGAGGACTTGAGTGTGCACTTTCTGACAGATGCAGAAGAAAGGGAGAAGGAGCAGCTACTAAAAGACTACTTGGTAGTGATAGAAATTCCAGTGCAAGGCTGGGACCATGGTACCACTCATCTAATTAACGCTGCAAAGTGAGTGTCGTTCCTCTTCCCTCAATGTTACCTTGTTTATACAAGTAGAAGCCAGACAGCCCAGGGTATGCCTTCAGTCTTTCCTTACTTCCGTGGTAGCACATGTTTACCCTCTGAAGCAGGGAATGCTGACACTCCTGTTGACATGCTTTGAAGCTTTATGAGCTCAGACCAGTCTCAGATTTAAAAGCAAAAACATCTTCGCATTTAACAGACCAAAACATTTTAGAGGAGTAAACCAAATGGAGTAGTTTCACCAACTTTTAGATTACACAGGCAAGTGGCTGGGAAGTAGTTAAACCCAGGAACTAGTTAGACCAAACTTTAATGCTTTTATGCATGGGTGCATTGCATAAAGGGTGGTTGGTGTAATTTTGGCTGCCCTAGGGAAGTACTTGGCTGTGTGTTCTTGGTGTAGATGACTCGACACCCTGGGCTGTTGTGGTGCAGCAGGAGGCAGGAAGCTGTGGTTGGGGAAGGAATGGATGTCCATAGCCATACCACTGGCAGTTGAGTGCTGGTAATATGAAGGGCAGCTGGCAACGTTTATCAGTTTCTTGCATGTAGGAGATGCTGGCAGCAGCATCTGCCCAGCCCCTTTGTGAGTTTGTGAGGGGAAACAACTCCATGCGTCATAGAATCATAGAATTGTTTAGTTTGGAAAAGACTTTTAAGGTCATCACTCCCACCCATTAACCCGACAGTCCCAAGCTCACCACTAAAGCACATCCTTGAGCACCACATCTGCACAACTTTGCAACACCTTTGCTTCTCTCATTACACAGGAAGGCAGCTTTATGTTGTTGTGTAGTTATGATTTAGGAGCTTTGAAAATCAAAGTCCTTACCCAAAGGGTATGTGCATAGTAAAGAGTAACAGTTGAGCTTCCCTAGTCCCACTGCACTGATGTGTGCTGGAGTTCTACCAGTAGAACTACCAATTCTAGCTCCTCATTCTACCAACTGTGGTGTGGTAAAGCTCTGCTGCAGGGTTTTCCCTGTGACTGAGGTTGGAATAGGAATGATCTGATGGATGCTAGCATTACTCACATTTGTTTGAAGAATTTTATCGGTAGACACAACCTAACAGGGTAAAACATGACACATAAATTGTGTCATGAAATGCTAAGCCCATTGTAGGAAAGGTTTGTTCTTTGCATGAGCTGTTACAGAAATGGGCTCTTCCACTGTAACCTTTATTCAGTTTAGCACTGAAAATCAGAGGAATTAAAGATTTGGGGGACTTTTGAGAGATTATCTATATCCTTCAAGCAAACAGCTCTCAGGCAGAAAACCCTAATCTAGAAAATCCTTTTAAGAACACTTCTGTCTAGCAATGTGTCAGGCCATTTCTTTAGATGTGAAAGTCTCCATTTGACATCACTGAACACCTGCTTTTAAAATTATTTCCATTTACAGCAACAGTTTAACATCCTGGATCTTCTAGCTGAGTAATATGGATGCACATTAAACCTACATTTCCTCCCCATGTTGCTTGTATTTGTCTCCACCCGCATCATCTGCCCTTTTCAACCACTGATGCAATCTTCCTTTTTTGTCTGTCAGGTTAGATGAAGGCAACCTACCCAAAGAACTAAACCTAGTGGAAGATTACTTTCAGCTGGTTCAGCATGAGTACAAGAAGTGGCAGGAGAATACTGAACCTGCTAGAAGAGAGACCTGCTCCAGGAACAAACAGGAACTGTCCTTCTCCCAGCTCTCCCTCTTACAGGTGAAATGTGAAACTCCCAACTGCCCTTTCTACATGTCTGTGAACACCCAGCCCTACTGCCACGAATGCTTTGAGCGGACATCCCAAGGGAGCAAAGGAAGGAAGCAGACCCCCAAAGCAGCACCCGAGAACCTGAAGATAGCTGGATCAGGATCCTCCCATGGGGACGTTCGTGAACCTGGAGGATGGACGTCTGAAGGGCCTGTAACAGGGCCCCGCTCTGCACCTCCGACTGCCCCAAGCCTTTTCCTATACAGCGAGACCACAGCCATGAAGTGCAGGACACCAGACTGCCCCTTCACGTTGAATGTGCAACACAACGGGCTTTGCGAACGCTGCTACAACTCCAAACAGCACGGTCCTTGCAACAACCTGGATGACCGGAAACGTTTGGATTATGCCACATGCAAGGTGTGCTGTCAGAAGGCCAACAGGACCTTCAATGGCATATGCAGCACTTGCTTTAAAAGATCTACAGAGCAATTCTCCAACGGCAGCCCAACTTTCCTGCCCACGTGTCACCAGAGATCAACATCTGACCCATCCCAGATCACGCAGAGCCTCCTCCAGCACCCCTGCCATCAGGGTCCCAATGGCCATGGTGAGGAGCCCGTGCCACTGCCACTGCCACCTGAGAAGAGAGGGGGTAACCTTTGCAGGAAACCTGGCTGCAAGTTTTTTGGCACATCGCAGAATGAGGGTTTCTGCACACTGTGTTTCTTTGAGTACAGGGAAAACCATTATGGATGCAGATGGGGTGAGCTGGCTATGAAGCCTTGATGCACTAGGTGCTAAAGTCAGGGGGTGACAGAAACTGGACACTGGTGAGGTCACGCCTTGAATACCGGGGTCACTTCAATGCAAGAAAGACATTGAGGTGCTGGAAAAAGGCAGAAGGTTGGTGAAAGGTCAGAAGAACAAACCTTGTGAGGAGTGGCTGAGGGAGGTTAGTCTGAGGAGGAGGAGGCTGAAGGGAGACCTTATTGCTGTCTGCAGCTACCTGAGAGGAGAATGTAAAGAGGTGGGAGTTGGTCTCTTCTCACAAGTAACGAGTATTAAAACAAGAGGAAATGGCATCAGGTTGCTCTAGGGGAGGTTTAGGTTGAACATCAGGAAAAATGTCTTTATTGAAAGAGTCATCAGGCCTTGGAACAGGCTGCCCAGGGAGGGGCTTGAATTATCACCCCTGGATGTGTTTAAAAGTCATAGAGCTCTGGAGCTTAAGGACATGGTTTATTGGTGGCCTTGGTATAGCTAGGTTGATGGTTGGACTCAATGATCTTCAAGTTCTTTTCCAACCTAAATGATTCGATGATTCTGTGGTGTGGAGCAGAACCAATGCTGTGAGGACAAAGTACTTTTTGGCCATTATTATCAGTATTAGTGTGAGATCTCTTTTAAAGCTTCCTGTTGGCTTTCATGGAAGCAAAACTAGCTCACAATGGGGTGGATTTTGATTCTTCCCCACCATCCACTGGAATGGTTTGGAATGAATTTTCTTCATGGCTAGACAAGCTGTAGGGGTCAGTGAGAGAAATGCTGTTGTACTGATGGTGCTGAAAACCAGTTATGATAGCAGGGCTTTTCAAAACCTTGGGATTGATTTGGAGATTTGTATCTGTCCTGGATGTATCAGGTGTAACTCTCTGGAGTAACTACTGATGTCACCTTGATAAACAGAGGAAGTTGACTGGAGATAATGTGCTTTGGAGTAATTCAGGAGTGTTTTGAATCACGGAATCATAGAATGTGTTGGGCTGGAAGGGACCTTCAAAGGTCATCTAGTCAAACACCCCTTCAGTGAGCACAGACATCTCTAACTAGATCAGATTGCTCAGAGCCCCATCAAGCCTGACCTTGAATGTCTCCGGTGATGGAGCTTCTGCCATCTCTCTGGGCAGCCTGTTCCAGGGATCCACCACCTTCTTTGTAAAGAACTTTTTTCTAACATGCAATTTAAATCTCTCCTGCTCTACTTTAAAACCACTGCCCCTCATCCTGTCACTGCAAACCCTTGTGAACAGATGTACATAAATTATTCCGCAGTCCCTCTCCAGCTTTTCTGTAGCCCCTTCAGGTACTCAAAGGCCCCTTTAAGGTCTGCCAGAGCCTTCTGCTCTTCAGGCTGAACAACCCCAACTCTCTCAGCCTGTCCTCATAAGAGTGCTGCTCCAGCCCTCTGATCATTTTCATGGCTTCCTTGTCCTTCCTGTGTTGGGGGCTCCAGAGTTGGTTGTAGGACTGCAGGTGAGGTCTCACCAGGGAAGAGGAGAGGGACAGAATCCCCTCTCAGCCAGCCACTCCCCAGGACACAGTTTGCCTTCTGGGCTGCAATTGCACATTGGTGGCTTGTGTGCAGCTTCTTGTCCCCTGACACCCCCAAATCCCTCTCTGCAGGGGTGCTTTCTACCACATCATCCACCAGGCCTTAGAAAAAATGATGCGTGAATAAAACCTAGTATGGAATCTTCACCGTTCAGGTTAAAGTGTTCCAAGGCTGTATTTGCCACATGCCTTCAAATTGAGGAACATCTCTACCAGCTAGCAAGCAGCCTTGTGCATAATGGAAAATGTTCCCCTTCTGATTATGGAATATTTAAGGTGGCTTCATGAGACTGAAAAGCACGAGAGGGGGAAGGCGGTTTTCCCATGAAGCTGTGCCACTGTCCTTCCATTACCTCATGTGCATCAAATGAGGGAGGCTGAAAAGGAAGCATCACACTAGGTCACAGATGACTTCTGAAGCCAAAGGTGAAATTCCTCTTGACTTCACTGTGATCTGGTTTTCCCACTGAAGACAAGTTTTTCCCATATCAGCTCTTTCAGCAACTTCTGATATGAAAGTCAGGCCACACCTTGAGTACTGGTGTCAGTTTCGGGCACCTCATTTCAGGAAGGACATAGAGGGGCTAGAGCAGGTGTGGAGAAGGGCAACAAAGTTGGTGAAGGGCCTAGACAACAAGTCTGATGAGGAGTGGCTGAGGCAGCTGGGGCTGTTTAGCCTGAGGAAGAAGAGGCTGAAGGGAGATATTGCTCTCTACAATTACTTGAAGGGACAGTGTAGAGAGGTGTGTGCTGCTCTCTTCTCGCAGGTCATTGGTGATAGAACAAGAGAGTTAGGCTGGACATGAGGAAACATTTCTTCCCTGACAGAGTGGTCAGGCCCAGGGAGGGGATTGAGTCACCATCCCTGGAGGAGTTTGAAGGTGGTTTTGATGTGGTGCTTAGAGATCTGGTCTGATGGTGACCTTGGTAGAGTATGGTTCTTGGTTGGACTTCATGATCTCAGGGGTCTTTTCCATCCTGGATGATTCTAGGACTCTATATTCACTCCCTTATTTAGTTAAGATGAAGGAAAGTGGATCGACTGAGGGGGTCTCAGAATCATTCAAAACCTGTGTTTGAGGCTAGCAGATTATTTCATTGTTTTTTTTTAAACTGAATAGGTTTTTTATAGTTCTTTTGATTATCAGATCCATTGGGCACATGCAAACCCCTCCTGTCCTTACTCTGCATTACAGACAGTGCTTTGCTACGACACCAGAGGAGATCTCAAAGGAAGTCCTCAGCAGGGGGTCAACTGGGTACCTCCACTGCCACTTTCCAGAACACTGCGTCTTGCCAGCGGCGTAACTGCGGCACCCTGGGCAGCACGATGCTGGAGGGGTACTGCCAGAACTGCTTCATTAAAGCCCAGAACCAACGATTTCAGGAAGCTAGGAGGACAGAAGAACAGCTGGTGAGACAGCCAGAAGTAAGTATGAACTTCTCAAAATCAGCTTCTTGTTTAGTGCTGTACTTTTTGCTCTCATGAGAATGACTGAGTACATACCGGAGAGTCCTCAGATGACTCCATCCTAAATATCTCTTGATTTTTACCTGCTGCAACTGAGTAACACCCCTGAAAGTCATAAAATCATAGAAGCATGTAGCTTGAAAAAGACCCTTAAGGGGAACTGGGAACGTAACATTTGCCAGGTCCAAACTGTTTGCAGTTTAGGGCTATCATGGCAACATTTGATTTTACCTCAGCTGGAATTTCACCGGTAATTTCAGTGGAGGCAATCGGACCGGCAGTTGGTTTGTTTGCTGGCTGGGGAGAGATTTTCCTTTTTGTGTTTTAGAGCGATGCAGCTGCATCAAGGGATTTAGTCTGCTTCATGTCACGCTGTTCCATCAAGGCCATTGCTGATCTGTTTGTTCAATTTGTTTTTTTTAATTTGGTTTCACAGAATCATAGACTGGCTCAGGTTGGAAGGGACCTTAGAGATCATCTAGTTAGACTCCCCTGCTGTGGGCAGTGACACCTCTCAGCCAGACTCGGTTGCTCAAGGACACATCCAACCTGGCCTTGAACAACAGTTTCTTTTGGCCCTCTTTAGAATTGAGAGCTATAAAAGATAAAAGACACTCTTTTCATCTAAGAAATGTCAGGATTTATGATGATTATAGTGACCTTCCAGTCACTGAAAGGTACCCGTCGGAAGAAGTGTTCAGTAGGCAGGGCAGGGAATGATCAGATGAGGAATCGTATTCTAAGCTGGAAAAGGTGAGACATGAGGAAAAGGCTCTTTAATCTGAGGGTGCTGGATCCCTGGAACAGGTTACCCAGAGAGGTGGTGGAGGCCTCATTCTTGGAGCCATTCAAGGTCAGGCTGGATGGGGCTCTGGGCAATCTGATCTGGTGCGTAATGTCTCTGTTGCAGGGACGATGACCTTTGGAATACACAGTATGATTTTCTTTAGTAAAGCACAGCTTGGCTCTTGGTGGTGTACTTTGCAGTGTGTGTCTTCAAATACTCCCCGTGGTTACCTGTAGAAATTATGAGCAGAGTTGAAAGTAAATGAAAAGCATCTTCTCTGCTAGCACAGTGGCTGATGATGTGTTTTAACATTTTTCCAGAGAACAGGACAGCACAGAGATCCGCAGCGAGCAGCACTGGGTAACCAGAAGAGACAGTGTGCTGTGGCTTCATGTAGAAACAACCGGGCCTGCAGAAGTGATGACTTATGCCAGGAGTGCCAGCGCCTTAGTCAGCTGGACCGGGTCAGGGACCCAGCTGCAGAGGAGACCCCAAAGCAGCGCTGTCGAGCCCCTGCTTGTGATCATTATGGCAATGCCCGGTGCAATGGCTACTGCAATGAATGCTACCAGTTCAAACAGATCTATGGCTAGTGGAGTTGGTAAGGAGCAAGAAAGCGATACCAGCTACTCACTTCACTGCAATGGTGCTATGTCCGAAACACTTAACAGTCCCAGGAGGAGAAGGGCAGCGGGAAATGTAAGCTGTCTACTCATGTTCCTGTTTGTTCCCAAGACCAGGAATAAATGTCTACTTCCTCTAAACACTGCATACAAGGACTGCTGAGAGGGGCAGGTTGCCTTCTGCACAGAGCTGTCAGTCATGACTAAGCTCCTAAAATGCCGTATTTAATTCTTGGACTTCCCAGGAGGAAGTGTGAAGCATTTGTGTCCACAGGACTTCCCAATTCTGCCTCTTTCTCAATACCTCCCCTGCTCCTGGGCAAGGAGCCATGGCTACTGTCAGAGGAGCACAAGCTCTTTGTGTCTGCATACATCAGTCGGATGCAAGTCTGTATTGAGAAGGATCCTCAGGACAGGCTGATGCAATTTGGCAGATGATGTCTGAAGAAACTCGTGTTGAGTTGCCTGTGTCCTTGCTGACATTCTGACAGAGCTTGTCCAGGCAGGAGCTCCTGCAGGCATTCAAAGGGATTAATGGTGAGTGGCTCCATGTTTGCAGAGCCCTTAGCAAGCAGCAGCCAGAAAGAAGACCAGCACTGGTCTGGTCCTTTAACATGCTGAACCTGATCTAGATTCTAAGAGAGCTGGAAAGGCAGCGATTACTGCAGCAACTTCCATGAGGATGTGGCTGTGATGGGAAACAATCCTGCCATTCCCCACACATATGGAACCAACTGCCTCCAAGAGACTGAAAAAACCCCAAAGCCATTTGTCCTCTGCTCCATGTCTGAAACCTGAGCATCTCTTTTCTTTTGCATTGTACCAGTTGGGAACACGTGTGCTGCTGTTTGTGCTCCCCTCCCCACGCATGTCACACAGTTATCCTCAATGTGATTCCTGTTCTTGTGCAAACAGTTTGGGGATTGGCAATGGAGTGCTTTAGGATTGAGATCTTTCTCCTGGAATTCCTGCATCAGTTTCTCGATCTGCAGTACTTTATTTGGTGACGTGGCCTTTACCATTGTGCCTGGTATGGGCTTTTGTTTTCTCCTTTCACACCTTTTAAGTTTTCAGCATCTGTTCTGCTGCTATGACTTTGGAAGTGATACCTCTTGTAAGTTTCTTCTCGTTCGGAATCCTTTTCTAGCTATTCAAAACCAGTTTTTAAAAAGAAAAAAAACCAAACCCCAAGCAAGTCATGACTTATTTCTGTTAAATTTTATATATTTTGTGAACCTTAATGTGAACATATGTTTTATAAAAGTATTTATATATTATTTGAAACAATGCAACTTGAAATTTGCACAGCTAGGACTTTTTTTTAATTTACATGTATTTACTCTTGTGTTGAAAGTCACAGACTTAAACGTGTAACTGAAAAACATTCTCTGATACCAAGAAATAAATTATTGAAGGATGGAATTTGCTAATTGTACTGGTGAGTGACAGCACAGTCAAACATCAGAACCCCTGAAGAAAACTTCTGTTCAGGATCACTATTCAGCAGCGTACCAAATGTTTCAGATGGTGCAGCCAAGCGCTTTGAAGAGGTAATAACTTGCTCAAAGTTTCTTCATGTGCTCATCTTATGTCAGCATCCTCTCAGGAATAGCTCTTGGTACTGTCGGAGACCCATTCCATCAGGACTTGGATCCTGTGGGTATAAGTGTCTTCAGTCCTGACAAGTATGGGGCTGGGTAAGTGAGGATGATGCAGGGCCAGGCTGCAAGTGAAGCTAAGCTAGACTGACAACTTTCTTTATTCACCCATCAGTTATGATAGGGATTTTTACTGATGTTGCTTGAGTGCCTTGGGAGGTGGTGCATGAGGTTGTCCCCATCTCTGCCCAACTGGGCATGCAGCCCCAAAGGCACAGCTGGGTCCTATAACCAGGGGCAGCAGGAAAGCCCCTCACTTTTTTGTCTTGCCATCTGGGTTGCTCTATAGCTTGTGAAAACCAAGTTTATAAAATCATAGAATGGTTTGGGTTGGAAGGAACCTTAAAGATCTACTAGTTCCAGCCCCCTGCCATGCACAGGGACACCTCTCACCAGACCAGGTTGCCCAGAGTCTTGTCCAACCTGGCCTTGAACACTTCCAGGGTTGAAGCAGCCACAACCTCCCAGGCAGCCTGTTCCAGTGCCTTAGCACCCTCACCGTAAAGAATTTCCTCCTCATATCTAATCTAAATCTCCCCTTTTCTAGCTTAAAGCCAAGTTTCCAACTATTACTTCAGAAAGCACTTAAAAGTGAAAACAGCCTCCTCTCAAGCACACCCTGACTGAGCCCTACCAACAGGGTATCTGCACAGTAATGCTCTCTCAGCCCTGCACAAATCTACCTGTACTGACACTTGGGTGGTGCTGACCTCTGCCTAGACAGGCACTACCATGACTTCTTAGTGTCGCTTGTGACCTGAAGGAAAAAAAATGCGTTGGGCTGCAAATGTCCCTGTGCAGTTGGGAGAGAAAACCCTTTCCGATGAGGCTGATTTCTCTTGGCAAGCTGCTGTTTATCCGGTAGCCCTTTAATCCCGTCCAATGGTTGAGGAGGACATCTCAGCACATGCTTTGGTGTTGTCATAATTGAAACCATGTACATTTGAGTCCCTGAGCACTTGTGTCATAGGCTAGCTGGTCCTTGTAATTCACTTGGCTTTCTAGCCGCTGTTCCTGGATGCCTGTCCATCTTCCTGATACACACTGCTCCCCTCCTGGTTTGGCCCAGCTCCTTCAAGACTCATATACCCTTCCTTTTGAAGCAGACAACCTAGAAGTTAGCCTAGTGCCCTAAGGCAGAGCCATTTCCAGGTCTTCCTCTTTGTCAAAGTCTGACTCTGAATTTGTCCTTACCATTTTTCCCCTTGCCCTGCAACTCAGGCAACTCACATGCCTGCCCTATTCATCAAACTTCTGCATCAGCCAGACACCTCAGTGCTGAAAAAGCAGGCAAAGGTCAGTAAGGATGTCTCCATCAGGAGACAGAGACAGCTCATGGCATCCTGCCTGCTCAGCCCCTGCTCACTGCTGGCATCTGACACCTTCAGTGTCAGGATGCTGACCTCGAGTCTTGCATCCAGTTCTGCTGTCCCAAACATAAGAAGCAAGTTGAAGTCCAAAGAAGACCACAAAGATGATCCAAGGGCTAGAGCACCACTGCTATGAAGACAGGCTGAGGGAGTTGGAGTTATTCAGCCCAGGGAAGAGAAGACTCCAATGGAACCTGAGAGCTGCCTTCCAGTAACTGAAGGGAACCTACAGGAAGGCTGCAGAGGGACTTTTCACAAGGGGATGTAGTGACAGCACAAGGGGAAATTATTTGAAACTGAAGGCCAGGAGGTTTAGACTAGATTTTAGGAAGAAGTTCTTCAGCACAAGGGTGGAGAGACTCTGGAATTGATTGCCCAGAGATGACGTGGCTGTCCCCTCCCTGGAGGGGTTCAAGGCCAGGTTGGATGAGACCTTGAGCAAGGAAATCTAGTTGAAAGGCGTTGCTGCCCATGGCAGGGAGGTTGGCATAGAATCATTAGGGATTGGAAGGGACCTTGAAAGATCATCCAGTCCAATCCCCCTGCCACAGCAGGATCACCTAGACCAAGTCACACAAGAACACATCCAGGCGGGTCTGGAACGTCTCCAGAGAAGGAGACTCCACAACCCCCCTGGGCAGCCTGTTCCAATACTCCATTACCCTCACTGTGAAGAAGTTTCTTCTGCATCAATGAATCCCAGCCATTCTCTGTCACTGTGTTGCTATGATTTCAGTTGCTATTAACTGCAACTTGTGCAGAGATGGAAGATTTCAGGTAAAATGTCCTAAACCCCACTGATTCTTCTCTGCTGCTTTCTGGGCCCATTACTCATAACCCTGAAGTCACATGAGGGCTGTCTCATTTTGATCCTCCTATGTAAATGAGTGCCCAGTGTGTCTCTTGTGATTTCCTTTTGTGGGAACATTAAAGCTAGTAGTACCTTTTTCTTTCATTATACTTTGGTATTTCCCTAATGTCCTTAGGGGATTTTGACCCTCTGATGCATTCTGCTGCTTGCCCAGACACCTCTTCAGGTTGATGTATTTTTTCCTTCCTGTTCTGTAAAAGAGAACTTTTATTTGGATTCTCCCTTTCTGTGACCACTTCTGGAAGTCTCTCCTTCTCCTGCCCTACTATATGCAGCTGTAAGAGTAGCTTCACACCTGCTAAAGCATCTAAAGTTACTTCAAAAAGGAAAACAAAACCTTTTGCCTACAAAATCTGGAGCTGTACCTTGGCATTATTTGTACCAAAAGTGATTCAAATCACCCACATCTGGCAGCCTTTACACTGACAGTGCTAGGGAGAGCAGAAGAGGCAGTTCACTGATCAGGATACAGTAAAAAACATGAGATCCAAGCTCTTGGGATATGGTAAAATGCCTTTCCCACCTAGGATTGGGATACTTGACTCTAAGCAACTTTTACAAAGAATCACAGCAAAGGCTTTTAAGCTGCTACATCAGACCCAGTAGTTCAGATGCCCAGGATGATGCTTTGAGAATCCTCTAAGACTTCAGCACCTGAGAGAACTCGAAGCATCTTTGCAGTGTGGGGATGGAGATGTGGACTCACGGAAGAGATTTGCAGCACTTGTGAATTTTACTGATGGAGGGACCGAAGGACTTCAGGCAGCTGTGAGGAGTGAAGATTTCAGTAGCATCTACCTGTTGGGTATGTGTTTTGATTATACATCTCCAAACATTCATGCTTGTACACTCAGTCCTCACAAAGCAAGTGGCTCAGCACAGTGGTGTGTTGCATCTTTTGTTCAGGTAAAAGCCACAAGTTAGCAGGGACTGCAATATGTACAGTGCTGAAACAGAAAACCACAACACTGAGCAGTCACAATTTCAGTTCATACTGAATTGCTAAAGCCCCTTAAAATCTGGATTTAGAAGTACAGGTGTGTTTACACCTGTGTGCACCCTTTCTCACATGCAGACGTTTAACCCAGTTGCTGGTGGGAGAAGGTTTGACCAGCTACCACAAAACTGCTCAGTCATTCCTGTGCTGATGCTTTATCTTGTGTTGTTGATCAGTACTGACAGCATCAACCCTTGCCTGGTTCAGAAGGTTTGTCCTAGCTGCATAAGAAAAAACACAGCACATTTGCAAGTGGTTTAAATAAGCTGCTGCTTCATTAACTACCCCCTCCTTGACTGTTCAAGGTTATTTTGGAGAAGAATGGCACTAGCAATTGCAGGGGTTGTTCCTCTTGGTAGTCAGTTGGTAGGACACACTGGGATGCACCTCACAGCTCATGCATGAGCATTATCACTTCTCAACCTGCAGCCAAGCCAACTCAGTTGGTCCCACTGTGATTTTGGTCGGTGATTGCTGCTGCTAGCAGACTGGTCGAAGCTGTGACTGTCGTCCTGCTGTCTCCTGAGCAGCCCAGCACCCTGAAAAGGACTTTCACAGCCCTTTTACCCCAAACAGCTGTTGTAGGAAATCTAGTCAGCCCTGTGTGACAGCATCCCCATTTGTAAAGATAAATGTCTACTGAAAAAAAAATTGCATACACTAAAAAAACCCCCATCTTTAATGTCTGTCAATCAGAAACCTAAAATAGGAGCAGGTAATTTTTGCTTGGGAGTTTTACGATGACTTCTTTTCGTACTAATGTTAATTTTCAAAAAACTCCCTTTGTCTAATATTGAAAGACAGCCTACGGCATGCAATCCACACTACCCCCTCCTCCAGCCTCGCTGAAGTGAATAATATTACACACGTAACCTCTCCCTGCTCCCACCACCCCTGATCTTCGACAGCTGTGATTCTTTTCATTATTGATTTGGCACTTTTTTTTCTTCCCTTCCCCCCATTTTTTTTCTTATGCTTAAGATCAAGTGGTGTTGGGCAGGAAGTCAGATTTCCCCTGGTGAATTAGGTATGAGGGAAACTTAGGGTTTGTTTCTGATTGTGGCTCCATGTCAAATGATTTGGATGAGCTCACTGGGAGTTAGACAATTCCCAGCTGGTACTGATAGTTCTTTCAGTAGCACATCATGAGAAGGAGTCAAAATCCCCTCCTCACTTATAGCAAAGCCAATAAATTGGGAATCTTCTATGAGGAATGCAGCTCTGTGTGGTGGTTTGTGTTTCAAAGCAGTGTTCTTCTTACTGGCAACTCTCAAAGACACCTCTGTGTACCACGGGGCAGAATTTGGTCATGACATGGAGTATGGCATGGCATGAGATCACCCTGCCAGGATGCCCTCTTGCCAACACAATGTGTTGCTGGACTTTGTTTTCTGTTGCTTGAAACTGGTGACAGAAGAGTACACAGCATGGTGACACCTGGTTAATATCGCACTGCAAACTCCAGTTTTCATACTCATGAAAACCTTGACTAAATCATGGAATCACACAGAATCACAGAATTATTGAGGCTGGAAAAGACTTCCGAGATCATCAAGTCCAGCTTCTGCAACTCTAATTCATAAAATCATAGAACATCAAGGTTGGAAAAGATCTTCAAGTCCAACCATACACACTACAACCCCTAACCCCTAAACCATCTCCTGAAACACTATGTCTACCTGGTTTTTTTAACTCCTCCGGGGACAATGCCTCTACCCTCTCCCTGGGCAGCCTGTTCCAAGACCTCCCCACTCTTTCTGGGAAGAAGTTTGTCCTAATATCCAGGCTGAATCTCCCCTGGAACAATTTGACCCTATTTCATTTTGTCCTATCTCTAGTCACTAGGGAGAAGAGGCCAACACCCACCTCACTACAACCTTCCTTCAGGTAGTTGTAGAGAGCAGTGAGGTCTCTCATCAGCTTCCTCTTCTCCAGGCTGAGCAACCCTAGCTCCCTCAAGTTTTCCTCATCAGACCTGTTCTCCAGACCCCTAACCAGCCCAGTTGTCCTTCTCTGCACACTCTCCAGCACCTCAATGTCCTTCCTACACTGCAGTGCCCAAAACTGCACCTAGTACTTGAAGAGGGGATGGGAGTTTGCTCGGCTATCCTATAGAAACAATTTCTTACTTACTTTTATATTTTCTATAGTGTAAACATGCACCTTGAACTGCTGTTGTTACAATCCTCGTGCCAGAAAGCCACGCTTATCTAAGCTGACCTGGTTGACAAGATGCCTTGGTTACTGACCATGTCTTGGTTACTGTGAGAGTTTAATGGCAATTAGGTGTCTTAGCCTTTGCTGTGATCCTTAACACACACTTAAAATGTAAGAAAAGTAGGCAAACTGATAGTGCAGCATGATAGGTTATGACTTACTTAGCCTCCAGTTTATATTACCTACAATGAGGTCAAGACTGGAACGAAGAGACCACATTATTTTTCATTTCCGTATTATAAACACGGTCTTGCAGAAACGAATGATGTAGCGTGGCTTTTCCACAGTCATGTGCGTGTCTAAACCAGCCTACTTTTGCCTAAAAGAAAGAAGTCATCCGTTCCAGAGATTTTTTTCTTTTTTTAAATAAAGGGAGGAAGTTTGGGTGGTAGGGATAGAGCGGTGAATGATGACCCTTGGCAGAGCTGTTCTTTCTTGGAGACTGGTGCCAAGTCAGGTGCTGGGAGGCAAGAATGCCTCTGGTGCTTGTTGGCTCTCTTGTGCTTTTGAGTCATATCAGCAGCATGCACCAGTAAAGTTCAAAATTCATTACTCAGATCAGATGTGTAGCTCAGGCCCCGTCAAGCCCAGCCAGACACAAGCCTACGTGAATGTCAAATTTAACATATTCATCACCAGAATGTACTTCCTCTCACTTTTTCTTTAAGGCAATCAAGAGGGAAGACTTTCTATGACAGAATTTCTATGGTTTAGCAGTGGGCTTGGTAGAATCAGGTTAATGGTTACACCCAATGATCTTAAAGGTCTTTTCCAACCTAGATGATTCTATGAATCTAATTTTGTGCCACTGGGCTTTCATTACTGAATAATACAATTTCCAGTTCAGTTTGCTGTTAGCTCAGACCTTTAAGTTTTGCTCATCTCTCCTACACTGGGACTACACTTGATTTCCACTGCATTCAGTTCTCTGAGTAGTAAGATTTTTTTTGAGGATTTGGGTTTTTCATGTGTCTGCATATGACAAGTTGACTACAACCAGACTGTTGTCTATAATGTTGAGTTATCTAAACGTCGAGTTCTCTGATCCAGATCCACTTTCTGCTTCCAGAAGAGAAACAGCCATGAGCAAGAGTAAGCTCTTCACTGTGCACACACACCTGCAACTACACTCACCTATAGAAGTATCTACATGTGCTCTAGTTGCACAGCATTTCCAGCCTCAACTTACTCTCAAAGTACTGCTGGTTTTATTTTGCACTGCAGCAAAGCTTCTGCCTCACTGTTCCCCTGTGCTTATGCCAACTCCCAGGTTGGGTATATTCCTCCAGTCTACAAGGCTCTGAAGTTACAAACATGGCTTGTTGAAAATTTCCATCAACTAATGCTCCTTTTCTGTTCTTGCCTTCTTCATCCTGCAGATGTCTTTGTCTGGAGAAATGCAGAAGTCTGGACACACTCTGCAAAGGGCTGGCCTTCAAATTGCATAGAATCATCATTGCCATCAAGGGTGGAAAAGATCTTCAAGATCATCAAGTCCAGACATCCACCCTACAATGCCTAACCACTAAACCATCTGCTGAAACACCACATCTACCTGATTTTTGAACACCTCCAAGGACAGTGCCTCCACTCACTCCCAGGGGAGGCTGTTCCAAGGCCTCCCCCACTCTTTCTGGGAAGAAGTTTTTCCTAATGTCCCATCTGAAGTTCCCCTGGCAGTTTCACAGTGTTTACTCTTTCAAACAAATTGAGTACATTATTTATTGAGTCCTTTGAGTAAACACTTAAAGCATCATAACAACAGTTCCTATTTGGAATTAACATCAAATTAAGAACTCATCAAAGTCCAATGGGAAAGAGGAAATCTAGCAGTCATGGGTATGTTTTATCCTCTCTACAAAGAAGGATCAGCCTACAATAACAACATCTGCAGTATAGCTGCTGGAGCTGTGTTTGTGCCTAACCTTTTTATTAACATGCTCGCTCTGTTATGTTTCAGGGTATAACGAAATAGCTTCAGTTCCAGAGAATGCGATGCTTGATCATATCAATCTTTACTTTTGCCCAGTTAAAAAGCAATACGTTGTTTAAAAATACTTGCTATAAAAAGTTGAATAAATCTCTGGTTTAATTCTGCAATCATAAAAGTATTACCAGATAAAACTAACCCAGCAAAGCCTTTAATAAATGGAGAGTAATCACAGGACATCACAGAGGTCAGCAACACCAGATGATAACTACAGGCAAGTGGAGCCAGTAAGTGTTTAATCTATAAACTCTCTTGCTTTGAGCTGGGTGAAGCAGAGACAAGTAGACACAAGAAAAAGTGCAAACAAGCTCTTTATTCTGAAACTGTATTAGAACACTCTAAAGATAGCATCAAGGAGTATGTGGAAATCCCCTGGATATGTCTCGTACTTTTTTCCGGTGAATCTTAGGATAACAAATATGAACTAAATGGATGACCACAGCTGGTGTAGCCTGAGCTTTGGCTTCCTGATTTTGCTATGCAGACACCCAAGGTGAGCCTGCTCTCTTTCCCTCCTTTGGGTGTCCATATGTACGTGTTTACACTACAAAGGTGACATGTTTGAAGAGATAAAACAACCTTTTTCTAAAGTGCTATTTCCCTCTGAAGAAAGGTAGAAAGTAGGAGTAATACCAGGTTGATTTTTCTTGATGTTTCCTGATTAACCAGCTTGATGCTGGACAAATGACAGACACTCAAAATTTGTGGTGACTAGTGCCTCTTGAAATCAATGGAAGTTACACATCTGAATACCAGAAATCACATTTCTAGCATGAAGAACTTCTTCCAATTATATATTAGTTCTACGTGACCCTGCAGAAGTAACACTAACTCACTCCTCAGTAGTTACGAGATTAAATTCACTGAGGTACTGACATCCTGAGGTGAAAGGTCTGATGTACAAATAACAGTACTTAGTACTTCTAGCTCTAAGGACGTATGTACTCACTACCCACTAATAACATAACTTTGGAATCAACTGATTCTCACCTTCTGATACTCCTCTTTCACTTTTACAAAGTCACTTTGTCTTGTTTTCTTTCAAGTACTTGCCCAAAGGCTGCATGGGAAGCCCAGTGATATCTCTGCACTAAACAGCTACATACTTAGTCCACTGCCTTATCGTTTTCTTGGTTGTTTTTCCAATGTTCCAGAAATGTATTTCAATTCTCAAGTAATTTGGACCCAGTGTAGAAAGACCGAGCAGTTATAGCAGAGCAGGGAGTTTGTGTTGAGGGCAAGCACTTGGCATTTTTGCCAAAGGCAGTGTATCCTCTGCTTGTGTTAAGAGCACTTTCAAGAAAATGGGATTTTCCTTTGTAGTCAATGGAATTCAAAGAACTAGCTGGCTTCATCATCAATTTCTCTTTCTAATAAATCAAAAGATCTGAAATGTTGTCAAACTACAATGAAAAAGTACTGAATGTCAGTTCTCTGCACACCTCTCACAGTTAGCTGCAGTTTGACACGTTTATCTTCTTAGAATCATCACACAGTTGAGAGGTAGCAGAGCATTTGTGTCCAACTTACATGATTAATGTTATGAATTGGGAAGAAATTGATTACCCACTTGTTTACTTTGAGGTTTTCAAGTTTATCAAAGGAGATGAGAATAAACCACTGTGGCATGAACAAGGAAGTTAAGTGAGAAGTTTATCTATCTAGCTTTTACCCTCTATTTGACTTAGTGCTGTAAGAAATGGATAAACAACATCTTTGCAGTGGAAAAAATAGTTTTAATAAAGGTAAAACTGTGATCTCAGTTATACCTGGGAAGTGCCAGTAAGAAGAATCAATAGCGTAGGGGGAAAAAAATCTCAGCAATGAGAAATATAGGGGCAAAAATCACGTATTCTCCTAGCTTGGTCATACAGCCATTAATTGCATCATTCCCTTTACCCCTGTAGTGAACTGTGATGTCATAATGAGCTATGCAACCCCTACTCTATTGGTTGTTCTTAGGATATTATATAGCAAATTGCATTTCCCTCTACTGAAGTGATTTTGTTTCAACTGGTCTGGTTTGCTAATCTATCTAATTCACACTCTGCCTCCTCCATTTCTACTGTTTGGGATTCACGGTCTTTGAGAACACAGAATCATGGACCTCCAAAGATCATCTAGTCCAACGGCCCCGCAGTCAGCAGGGACATCACTCACTAGACAAGATTGTCCAGAGCCCCATCCAGCCTGACCTTGAATGTCTCCAGGGACGAGAACTCCACCACCTCTCTGGGAAACCTGTTCCAGTGATCCAGCACCCTCAGATTCAAGAACTTTTTCCTGATGTCCAGCCTAAAATCTGCTCTTTTCCAGTTTCAACCCATAATCCCTTGTCCTGTTGTTCCGTGCTCTATTGAACAGCTCTTCCCCAGTCTCCTCATAGTCCTCTTTCAGAGTTTTATCAGTAGTGACTTAATGTTTTCTTCCTGGCCACAGATGAAAATGTCGAATGAGATCAAGTCTGGCCCTGATCTCTGCAGAAAATAACTAGACAACTCATATGCTGAAGAATGCTCACTGCCAATCTACTAGTAACTGTGCCAGCATTTGAGTTGTCGGTTTAATGGGCATGGGGTTTTTGCCAGTGAGAGTTGTGAGATTTTTCTGTTCAAACATTATAAAATACCAAAGTAAATGCCTCAAAAAGTCTATGGAATTGTTTGTGCCAGCCAAGCTAGTAAATGGCATCAGCAAAGCACGGAATCAGGTCAAGCAGCTTTGTTTTCTACTCAGTAACATAGAATAACACAGGTTGTTGTTCTAGCAGCTAGAACAGGATTTGTGGGTGTAAGCTGCATTCAGGAAGGAGCGATGTTACGTCCTTGTATCACTTTAAGAACAATACTTTCCATTACATTAGTGTTTAAAGGAAATATTAGACACAGAGCATGTTTATTGAACATTTTTCCCCTCTATATTTACTATGGGATTATCTCCAGAGGGGCTATTTACTGCCACTGAGGTTAATTTGATGATTTAAAAATAATAAATCATTTTTTGCCTTCAGATTTGCCAATTTTTGATCTTTTATCCCCTCAAAATGAGGGCCAGTTGGGTTTGAGGTGATGTAAAAAATGTTCCTAAATTCATCCTTCTGCAGAACTGTTTTGAGAAACATTTGATCATACAAATATTTTGATAGAGTCAAGTTGACTTGAGGCAAAAATTGACCTATGAGGTAACCTACAGTATAAAGGATGTCCAGTCCTTTAGAAGTACCCATAAAATTCACATGAAAAATAAGTAAAACTTTGAGCAGATTTCATATCAGGTAACACTTTTTGCCTACCCTCTGTCTGAAACATGAAATCCACCCTATCTTCTGGCACCTGCTGCTCGACTTTGGGGAGTTTCGATCCTTGTATGTGGGAGACAAGTGTTCATGCTGTAAACAAGACTGATGTCAAAAGAGCAAACAGATGACACACAGGGTGCTGTGTTAGAGTTCAACCACTAAGTTTTGGCACTGTGTGGCAATGCAAGAAGTTCCCTACTCCTACGTGTCTGCACTGTCCACCCCATTCCACCGCTGTGCTCTGGTTACTGAGCTGCTCCCGCACAGATTAGGGAAGGAACCTGTGGTCCCTCAGTCTGGAAAATGTGATGGCCTTTAACTCTACTCAATTGCAGTGTTGGGCAAGAGCTAAACAAACTACAAACACAGCCTTAAAATAAATATAATTTTCCTATGTTAAATAAGGTAAAACAATGTGCTCTTGGCTCCCTCCATCAGGTCACTGAAAATTCCCAAAGGAGAAGTGTTAAGAAACCCTAATTCATATATTTGTGCCAAGCATCTCCACCTCCTTTTGGGGAATTTGACTAGGTGATCTTTCGAGGTCCCTTCTAATCCCTAACATTCTGTGATAATGTGATAGACTGTCTCAGGTTGGAAGGAACCTTGAAGATCATCTACTCCAAATCCTCTGCTGTAGGCAGCAAAAGCTCTCAACTAGATTTGGTTGCTCAGTGCAGGAACACAAGTAAAAGAATTAGGAAAATATTTGCTATCAGAATAAAAAGTGGCATGTGATGAGAATTAAAAACCTCTCAGTTTAGTTTATATTCAGGAATATATTCAGGAATAAAAAAAACCAAAAAAACTCGTGAAAAAGAGAGATCTTTTTACTTTTCTAACTAAAATTTCAGGCCTTTTCCCACCAGGAACATCTTTACCTCCGATATCCCTGTCCCTCTACCTCCAAGGACTCCAGGTTCCAACTTGCAAGACTGACACCTCAGAACCATTTTTCTCCAACAGATTCAGGCCTGATAGGTTTGAAGAGGAATTTTTCTCTGGGAGGCTCTGTCAGGGGAGTGTCTAAATGGCATTTTACAAGGTCATTTGCAAAAAGGGGGTTTCCCATTTGTGATTACAGGAGATTACTCTTTTAAAAGAGTTAATTACCAAGAAGAATGGCACCAGCTGGCTCTCAGGTGCAGCATGATGGGTCAGGCTGGGTGAATGAGCAGGCACCAGTGTTACCACTTTACCCTGGGGTCCACATGTTGGTAAACTGAGGCAGTTCCTGGCAGAGAATTCACACAGTTCAGGGCATCCATCCCTATTAGGCAGTACCTCAGTGATCCCTGGGTGTAGAAACCTTAATGTAAGGTCCTTACCTGGCAGGATACAAGGCTGGATGAAATGGACAGAGTTTGTTTACACTGTACCTTGCTTTCCTCCACAACTACCGTTAAGTTACTTAACCAAAGTGAGAGGAAAATGAGATCTTGCTTACAACATCATTTCTCTTGTCACCAGAACTACGTTTGTCACGTAAAGATAACAGCAATTTAAAAAGCTAAAAAATGGTGAGAAACAGGAAAAGATAAGTCACACCACACCCAGAAACTTCTGTGGCACAGTCACAGAACAACCTGAGTTTCCTGAACAAATGACAGGTGATTTTTTCCAACCTTCAAATACTCTTTTTTTTGTCCTCCTAGCTTAATCACAGAGCTAATCATAACAAAAAAATCATCCTTAATTACCCACACAGACGGGATGAGTCTACCTACGAACAGTGAGGTACATGGGCTCCTTTCAGCAGAGGGTCTCCCCCATCCCACCTCCTCCACCTGTCCAGGCACACAGAGGGGGCTGGGGTGTTGTACCATCAGGTCACCTAGATGCTCCCCTACAACTTCTGCTTGGATTGCTTCTAGATCCTGCTATCCAGAGGAATCCAGATGTCATTTGATCAGTACCCAGTTGACAGTGATGAGGGGTTACTTCTGCAGATGACCTTTCTTTTCCCTTTGGTATTAAGGATGCATCCTCCTCCCCAACCCTTGTCAGTGATACAGGAGCCTAGCCACAGATGATGGCTTATCTGCAACGATTTTGTGTGGTTTCAGTAGATTGTGCAGACATTTTGCTAAATGAAGTGGTTTATTCTGCTTTCTGCCAATCTTTATTACTTTTTTTTTGTTTGAAGATTTCCACAGACAAATGTTTTAAAAACTAATCTCACCAACTTTTAGATGTTATCTCTCCTCCCTAAAAAACCCACTGTGTAAAATCTAAGATGGAAGTATAACATGATTCATACAACCTCTTCCTTTCCTACATGAAAATAGTTCTTGACCCTTAGACACTCCATCTAGGTGATTTAGTTGCAAATTCTTATACATAAGCCTTGAATTTTCCTTATTTCAGCTCAGGATGACCTGTTTCAGACACAGCTTTTATCTCTAGCCACATGTCTCCAATCAATGTGAAAATACTGGTGTATCAGTCACACCATCATATTGTGACAGTCACTTCCATCCCTTTCAAAAGCAATTGCTGCCAGATGTCAATTGGGAAGCTGGGTGGAGCAACACATCATGCAGACTTGTTTGATGTCCTCAGGTGAGGTCCTCACTTCCAGTTATTCCACCATCTTCCAGGGGTTTGTGGATCTTCACTGAATGCATGGTCTTCCATCTGCTCTGGCATCCTGATGTTCCCACCTCTGTGCTTTCCAGTTGCAGAAGTTTGTTGCTGCCTGACAGTGCAGGGATGGGGCTGGGTATGCTGAAAACCCCAAGCCACCAGGGCCTCAGGGAAATACCTGTGTTGGCACAGTGAGACTCATAGAACCATAGTATCATAGAATGTATTGGGTTGGAAGGGACCTCTAGAGGTCACACAGCCCAATCCCCCTACAACAAGCAGGGACATCTCTAACTAGAGCAGATTGCTGACACACTGCTGAGAAAAGCTTCCTTGTTGGTAGATTTCTTCCTTCCCAGCTTCTCTTATAGCTATTGGAATTCTGGTGTCCCCAACACAAGGATATAGATGAGTATGTTTACACTAGATCTTAGGAAGAAGTTCTTCAGGACAAGAGTGGAGAGACTCTGGAATTGATTGCCCAGACAGGTTGTGGCTGCCCTCTCCCTGGCCGGGTTGGACGAGGCCTTGAGCAACCAAGTCTAGTTGAGAGGCATCACTGCCCATGGCAGAGAGGTTGGAACAGACGATCTCTAAGGTCCCTTCCAATCTGGACCATTGTATGATTCCATGATTTTCTGCCTACTCCTTTCTCAATCACAAGCTTCTCTTGCCTGCTTGGCCTTGGCCTTGCCTTGGCTGCATGCCTGCTGCATTGTATTTCTCCTCTGCAAGCAAGAGGGTTGCTCCATGACCAATCCCTATCTGCCCCAAATCTCTGGTTTCCAGCAGACCATCCTGTCGCCCTAACCCTTGCAGCATGGCTGTTCTGTGGAGCTCCCAGCATTTCACAGTTGCTGCTTCTGCCGCCTCCCAGTGCTCCTCTGCCTGTTTAAGAAGGCTGTGTGTCAAGAGGGAAGAAGTGTTTGGGTTTTTTTCTAGGAGGTTATTTAAGGCTGCTTGTTGCATAATTAAGCAATGTTTCCACCAAGTGATTAGCAGCTTACCCAACTGTGAGTACTTTTCTTCCACCCTGGCCTTGGGAGCACATCCACGCTCTGGGCTTTCTGCTGAGGTATTTGCACTGTTTCCACTGCAACTGCTTTTGGTGGAAAAGGCTGAAGAAATGCTTGTCTTCAGGGGAGAGCTGTGGGAAGCCTGACCCCAGTGGAGCTATATCAATCCCCTCACCTGAGAGCCCCACTTTGTTGTGTAAGGCAGGGTTGGCTCTCACACCAATCAACCTCACCCTCTGGGTTTTGGAGGACATGGTGTGGGCGTACAGCCTCACCTTCCCTCTTGCTAACCAGAAAAGCCAGTGCTGCAGCCAACCTGACACAAGACAAAGTTTTATTTCTAGCCATAATAAAAGCACAGGCCAATGCTACCTAATGGCAATGAAAGAAATCTTCTCTGCAGACGTCGCAGAGGAATTTAGTCCTCTGCAGTCCTCACCTCCTCACTCATGTTGGATGGCAGCATGAGGATACACATCTCATGGAGCCAGCAGCCTGCACAGATCATTGAGAGCTGCTGTGCTCTGCTTAGGTGATCAAGGCTAAAAACAGCTCAGGATAATTTTCCCATGAAGAACGACTTTCTGCCATTAAACTATGTGAGGTGATTTTTCTTTTTTTATCTTGGTCTTAAGTTACTATTTGTAAATCATTTCCTCTGTGTTCCCTCTACTTCAGAAAAGGAAATCCAGATTTCCTGGATTTCCAGGATCCAGATCTCCTGGTCTTTCCAGTGTAATTTGAAGGTAGACTGAACCACCACAACCAGCAGTAGGTATGTGGGCTACAGCCCATTCTGAAGAGATCCATGAGGAATTTGACTTCTGTTTCTAAAAGCAAAACAGAGGAATGATGCACGTTAGATGCATCAGGAAAAGAACCTGTACTTGCCTGAGTGTTTTATTTATGGACTGCATCAGCTGCAAGGCCACCAATCTGAGGGCTGGTCTACCAGCAGAGGAAGACCTGTCTACCTAAGTATGCTCACTCAAACTGTAAAAGACAGAAGCTCAGAGAAAAAAAACCTTTTCTTCTTAAATTTCATGCAGAATTCAGTCTTGAGACTCAAAGTGATCCAAACAGCCATTAATGTCCTTACCATCCCAAAGGGAACTACCAGACAGGCAAGATGCCTTTCAGTTCTTCCATGCTGGCCCCAGAAAATTCCACAGCTGCACACTGTCTCTCTATCTGTATTTTTTCTATCTGACATCTTTTACCTGTAGAGGTGTAGAGGGTGTCATCTCCATCTGCTTGCAGTAAACTGGTATAGCTTGGCCTGCAGCTTGAAATTTTCCATTGCTATCACTTCAAATCTGAGTGCAAAATCTATCCCAACACCTGGGTTAGCACTGCAAGCTTTGACCTAGGTGATCCTGCTTTGGCAGGGGAGCTGGACTAGATGATCTCTACAAGTCCCTTCCAACCCCTGACATTCTATGATTCTATGATTCAGTAAAGTTTCCTGGCAGCTTTTAATTTAAAAACTTTTCTTATAACTTGATTGCTGGTGGAACAATCCAAAACCAAAGATAGAAAATTCTTGAAACTAAAAATACATAGCACCTAGGAGTATTGTGTGCAGTTGAATGAGGGGAAGTCCTTGTCCTTGTGGTGCCCTGCATTCCAGATGAGCAGTCCTGAGCCTGTTGAATCAGTATTTTTGTCAGTGTTCATCCTTGACATCATGTTTCACATGGTTAACTAAATAATAATAATGTCTTAATAGAAAAGTTTGCTGATGGGTGTTGATGCCCGAACAAATAATCTGTACCCAGGAATAAGGCAAAGCTGCTGCAGCGTGTTTAATATGCACTGCTTTCACCAGTGAAAGGTGAGGTAGTCATTACATGGAGAGAGGAAACCAAAGCACTGGAGCTCAATTTCTACCACCCAGGATTTAGATGACTCCTGCATGCTTGTGGATTTTGGGGGATTCAAGGCAGTTCTTGATTCTCCCACAATTTTCAATCTAGACTAATAATTTTACCTATTAATGCTTCAGTTGTGTTGTTTTAACAGCATTCCTGGTAACACTGCTCTGCACAACACATTCATATGCTAGACCAGGTGTTTGGGATACTCTCAAAATGTATGTTCTATAAACATACCTAATCCTACCCTCCTTGGGCTCATGCAGCAAACAAAGGACAGACACCATCATCTCTTACATAGCCAGCAAGCTCTGAAGAGAGGTTCATAATCACAATTCACTTTCTGTTTGGCATCACAATGGCCAGTTTCATTAAGGACTGACTAAAAAGGGGTGCAAAGTTAGCTTGAGAGTTTGTAAGGATATCCCTCATTTGCTCATTTTAGAAAGACACAACCATACATTTACTCTGAATTTGTGTAAGTCTTGGTCCAGTTATTAGAAACAACAGACAAAACTCCAGAGACTTACTGGCAATCAACAGAAATGGATGAAAAGTTGAATAAATAAATCCCCACTCAGCATAAGAAAAGCCTCTAGAGCAGGCTTGTGTAACTCTTCATTTGCATAGTCTGGAATTCATACAGATTCCTATTGCCATGACATTAATAAAACATTTTTAAAGGGTTTGCACAGTTTTTATGAAGTTCTTGTAAAGGAATTTTCAGTCACCAGTTTCACGTGATGTACACTAGGGAAAGAACCTTTCTTTTACCCAAAGCCTAGGTGAACGTAAAAATTTGATTCATCTACTTCAGTCTTGGTTAAATCTCAGATACTCTCAACTGACCACAGTAATTCTGTCTTAAATATAGTAGCTAACAATCTAAATCCAAACCTCACTGCTGGAGCAGTAGAAAGGTGTAGAAATAGCAACTGTACTCTTTGCCTGGGAATTTGCTACCAGATTTTGAAGACAATTTCCATGGTTCAACAAGATACACCAGTCCTTCCTTGCAGATCAGTTATTTCTGTAGCTACTGCCTGAGCTGCCTGATCATAGAATCATCAAGGCTAGAAAAGACCTTCCAGATCATCAAGTCCAATCATCCACCCTACAACCCCTAAGCACTAAACCACCTCCTGAAACATCATAGCTACTTGAATTTTTAACACCTTCAGGGACAGCACCTCCACCGCTCCCCAGGCAGCCTGTTCCAATACCTCACCACAATTTCTGTGAAGAAATTTTTCCTAATATTCATAATAATGATTATTACTACCCAATTAATCCTAATTTCCTAACATCTCAATATTCTCCATCACAGTTTTTTCTTAAACCCTGACAGTGTATAGCAGAGTTCCCATGAATGACAGCAGCCAGAAACTCAGCCTAGCTGGCTGGAGCAATTTTTTCTTCCTGGGTAGTCTAGTGATTAATCCAGTGCTTTACAACATGCACTCATTTCACTGGTCTGTGTCAAGAAATAGGAATCTGCCTGAAAGATTTTATCAGATACAGAAGCAAACATTTCCTATCACTGGTCATTCACCATAGAATTTGGTGACTGGGATGCAGTGCTGCCTCAGATCAGGGAGAACTACCTCAAACTTCTGCTCATCTCCTATCTTAAGATGAACCCACAATTTTCACATTGTAAATGCACAAGAAACTATGAACACTTTCCTAATTTTTCAAAATTACTCTTCTTTTCTAATAGCTGTAGGAAAAAAAGAGCTGCTCTGCAGGAAAAATAAGACTGATTGAGTTTGTAGAAACAATTAAACATCTGTAGAAGGGATATAGCAGAGGAAGAACGTGTGTGTGGCCGTTTGTTACTGAATACGGCCATCTAGTGGTTGTTTCTTGTTTCTTCTTTACAGCTGTCACAGCAGTGCCGACACAAGAGACAAGAATAAGGATGCACAAGAAAGACAATTCCCTTCTTTCTTGTACGGCAAGTAAGGGCTAGCTCTGAGGTCTGAACTGAAGAGAACACACGGCCATCTCGACCTGTGGCTAGGTGTAGAGTTTCTAAAAAGGAGCCATGGCAAGGTCCACCTTACTAAGGGCCTGCAAGAAGGTGGTCAAAGCTGTCACCTAGCTGCTGCCAGCAATTCTCTTAATAACATGAAGAGCGTAAAGCTGGGTTTGCTGATAGTCATTCAAGGGCACGGTGTAGTCATGGAGAAGTGCTCAGCTCACCCACATGGCATTATAGGCACAGGAACTCTTTCTGCACCACAGAATTGCTTTAGTTGGCAAAGGCCTTCAAGATCTTCAAGTCCAACCATTAACCCAGCACTGCCAAGTCCTTACTAACTCACATCCCTCAGCATCACAACTACACATCGCTTAAATCTCTCCAGGGATGGTGACTCTCAAACTGCCCTGGGCAGCCTGTTCCAATGTCCAACAGTTGCCACAGGGTTTTCCTGGGAAGTCTCCTCCTGCAAGATAATACTTCCCATTAAAATGCAAAGCTCTGAAGACTCTCATGGCCACAAGCAATCCCTGTTCTGGGACAAGTTCTTAAACATCTGATTGCCCAGAGCAGAAAAGCTCCCAGTAGTGCTCATGCTGTGTTTGGAATTATTTATGTTTTTAAACTCGAGCAGGGGAGATTTAGATTGGATGTTAGAAAGAGGTGGTGAAAACTGGAACAGGTTGCCCAGACAGATGGCAGAAGCTCCATCCCTGGAGGCCCTCAAGGTCAGGCCTGATGGGGCTCTGAGTAACCTGATCTAGTTAGGGATATCCCTGCTCACTGCAGGGGGTTTGGACTACATGGCCTTTCAAGGTCTCTTCCAGCCCAACACATTCTATCATTCGATGGTTACGAGTCGGACCTCGCTGCCCAGGCCCTACCCCGCGCGGCCCGGTGGCCCTCTCCCCTTTCCCCCGCTCCAAGGGCAACTGCGGCTGCGCAGAGCCGTCAGAGGTCGCCAGGGGGCGAGCGCGGGCAGCTTCCCGCGGCGGGAGCGGGCGGGGTGGCGGGAAGAGGAGCGGCCCGGGTGGAGGAGGGACGGAACGGGAGGGCTGGGATCCCGTCTGCTGGTGGGGGCAGCCGAGCTGTGGGTGCAGCTCCCTGTTCCAGAGGAGTGCGAATTGTCCCAGCACCCCATCCTGCCTGGCAGCACCGGTGGAGGCAGGCTTGTGCCTTCCTCCTTCTTCTGGACACAGAAACTCTCTCTCCCGACATGGCAGCCAGAATCGGCAGCCAGATCCTGTGTCCTGAGAGGAGAACACTCACCACGTTCCTGCTGCGGCACCACAGAATCACAAGAACATGTTGGGTTGGAATGGACCTCCAGGGGTCATCTAGTCCAACTCCCCTGCAACAAGCAGGGCCATCACTCACCAGACCACATTGCCCAGACCCCCATCCATCCTGAGCTTGAATGGCTCCAGGGATGGGGCCTGCACCACCTCTCTAGGCAACCTGTTCCAGGGATCCACCATCCTCAGATTGAAGAGCTTTTAGCTGATGTCTGACCTAAATCTATCCTTTTCCACCTTCAAACTATGACCTCTCATCCTGTCATTCCCTGTCTACTGAACAGTTCTTCCCCAACCTTCTGATAGGGCCCTTTCAGGTAGTGGCAAGTCACTGTAAGATCACCCGTGGAGCCTTCTCCTCTTCAGGCTGAACCCCAATTCTCTCAATCTGACCTTGTACGAGAGGTGCTTCAGGCCTCTGATAATTTTCATGGCCTCCTCTGTACCCACTCCAACAGGTCCTTGTCCTTCTTGTGCTGGAGACTCCAGAACTGGACACAGGACTCCAGATGAGGTCTCACCAGGGCAGAATAGAGAGGCGGAATCACCTCTCTGTCTGCTGGCCAGGCTACTTCTGATGGAGCATCAGACACCTGATAGCTCACGCATCAGGTGCTTATTTTTGCATGCAGTCACCTCTGTATCTTTAGACATTGGGGTCATCCTCACCACCTTAAAAATCTCCCACAACAGGCACAAGAGTGATTATCTTGCCCTGAAAGGACTGTCATCTCACATATTGAATCTCCTTACTCAAAATCCAAAGACTGCCAGTGGCTCTCACTGAGAGCAGTCTGCCACCTACGTGCCTCACTGTGATGGTTTGGGGTCACTGTGTGCTGCAGCTTCCACAAAAATTCACAGCCTTTCAGGATATTTGAATCTGCATTTTGCTCATAAATATTGTCTGGACCTTTGCAGGAGAGCTAACACTGAGGACTCTGAGCTGAGTGCCCAAAGTAAATATTTCACTGTGGTTTCTCATGTGGTGAAAGCCCTTAGCATCTTTATCATGTGTTTCTTAACATAAAGGAAATAATAGAGACTTGGATCCAACTTGGATAGTATCAGCAATAATGTGGCCAAAAGGAGCAGGGAAGGGCTTGTCCCTCTGTACCAGGCCCAGGTGAGGCCACACCTTAAGTATTTGGGTCAGTTTTGGGCAACTCAATTCAAGGACAGCCTTGAGGGGCTGGAGCTGGTGCAGAGAAGGGCAGTGAAGCTGGTGAAGGGCCTGGAAGGCAAGTCTGATAAGGAGCAGCTGAGCGAGCTGAGGCTGTTCAGCCTGAGGAAGGGCAGGCTGAGAGGAGATCTTATCACCCTCTACACCTACCGAAAGGACATTGTAGAGAGCTGAGTGCTAGTCTCTTCTCACACGTCATCAGTAATAGAAGAGGGAACAGCCTCAAGCTGCACTAAGGGCGGGTTAGGCTGGACATGGGGAAACATTTTTTCACTGACAGAGTGGTCAAGCCTTGGAACAGGCTGCCCAGGGAGGAAGCTGAGTCCCCATCCCTGGAGGTGTTTAAAGATCCTTTAGATGTGGTGCTTAGAGATCTGGTCTAGTGGTGACCTTGGTAGAGAAGGATTATTTGTTGGACTTGATGATCTCAGGGGTCTTTTCTAACCCGAACAATTCTAGGATTCCCATCTGGGTGTCTTCATCCAGCCTGCTAGAAGTTTTCTTTTATGTTTGAGCACTGGTGCTCTTCGTGCCACATACTTTTACCCCATAGCTGCCTACTATTGTGGGTAAAAGAGCTGTGCATCAGCTCTTTTATTAGGACCTGGGCAGGTTCGAGGGGTAAGAAATAGATTACAATGTGGAGATACTGGATTATTTGTCTGGGAAAGCTGACACAGTGGACACATTTCTGCAAGTTCTCCCCCCTGCCCGAGATCCACAAATAACAAAGTTAATCCCCAGTGCCAGATGCCGGTCACTCTGCTCTTTCTCAGAGTCTGATCTAACTCCAGACCTGGAGCACTGGAATGTGACTGACAGAAAAATGAGATAAGGAAACTAAATTTCAGTACAGACTTGCAACTGTTCAGTAATAATCCCTTTGATCCTGTTCTCCCTCCTCCACTAAACCCAGTGTTCAGCTGTTTTTCTTCAAACCATCAATGTACCCAACCAGTCTGAGAAGACAGCAGCTTCCATCCAGGATATAATTAATCATGGTTAATACCTTCACTGCAGAGGAGCTTAGGAGTGGTAGCTTAGGAGTTGGAGAAGATTGTACAAGATTTCTGCTTTTCTGTGTGCACATGGGGAAGCAGGACAGGTGGACTGGTAGGCAGTTTCTGGTTGAACCCGGTGCTATATGGGTGAGGCAGGCTTTATGCAGCTCCAGCTGATGGTTTCACTCTGTCACTTGGCCAAAGGAAGCAAACTGAATTTCCAGAAGCTGCTCTAGTGAGATATTAATATCTGCCTTGCTGCTGATTAACTCGTTAATACCATGCTGCCTACCAAATAATTTGTTACTCAGCCATAAACAGAGATCTCTATCAGCTTACTGCCCTTCCTGCAAACAGTGACTCTTCTTCCCAAATCAGCAGCTTTCGTTGTGGACTTGGAAGAAATGCCACCATCTCCTCACCCCAGAACTAGGAAAGACCTGACCAGTACAACTGGAGAAGATACCTGCTCAAAAAGCACTCAGGACAGAGAGGGAGTTCTTGCACAGCTCTTAAAGTGCTTTTAGAAGAAAGATGGAGCCTGGCAAGCTATTGACAGCATTTGTTCACATTTCCTGCGTGCCTTTTTGGGAGGCCTAAAGCTGATTCCCTGAGCAACAGATACTGAAAATACGATTATAATGTGGTTTTCAGTAGTTGGATGGGAGCCAATATGTATCTGTACAAGCTAAAATTATATGGTTAGACATGAGTGATGTTGTTCTTGGAAGAAAAGGAATCTCTTAGGTAACTACTTTAACTCAAAGGGTATGACATGCCAAGTACTTTTGCTCATTATGCTAATGTCTGTAATTCTGCAACCTTCGAGTACATTTATGCCTGCAGTTTGCTCATAAATATCCTCTCATATTGGGCAGAAAGACAAAGATGTTGGAAAGATGTAGGGAAAGAAACAGTGCACTGTCAGAATGTTCTGCAGCACAGTAATGAAGATTCTCTTGTGTCAGAGAAAGGAGAAGACACAGGGAACTGGATTACATGCTCTGACCACGAGCATGAACACACATATTCATGACTATGTAATGGTTATTAAATGTACAACTGGTGCTCTGAGAGAAGCAGTATCTTTGTCTAGTTCAAACATACTAGTCTGAGCTCAGGGCAGTGATTTCTTTTCTGGAATCATAGAATAGGCTTGAAAAGAGCTTTAACATCATCCAGTCCAACCATTAACATGAACTCTACCAAAACCAACACTAGACTGTGTCTCCATATCTAAATTATTTTATCTCTTGTTTTACTCTTTTACTGCCTTTTTCTCTACAGTGTCCCCACCTCAGGAGGGAGTGTGGGTTCCCCCCTGACAGAGGGGAGCAGTGGATGCTCTATGGTTTGAGCTAACCCAGGCAGCAGAACCAATTGCTTTTGGCTTCCCACCTCAGGAAGGAATTAATTCTTTGCTGAATGAATAAATATAAGGTGGTTCCCAGCTCACTCAGTATCAGAATTACCACTGCTTAGTTTAGGAAGCTCTTAGTGTCTGTGTTAATGGGGTTGTTACATGTTACACATGGAAGAAAATGTGTTTTTCAGGCCTGAAACATATCTAACACTCCAATTAAAGAAAATTTAAGAACTCAAACTTCACCCCCCCCCCCA